>JARFXV010000333.1:0-317500 GCA_031761425.1 Cosmopolites sordidus
TATAATATATATATATATAATATATATATATATATATATATATAAATATATATATATATATATATATATATATATATATATATATATATATATATATATATATATGTATATATATATATATATAATATATATATATATAATAATATATATATATATATATATAAATATATATATATATATATATATATATATATATATATATATATATATATATATATATATATATATATATATATATATATATCATCATCATCAGCCCGTATCGATCCACTGCAGGATGAAGGCCTATTCAGCATGCTTCCAACATTCACGATCCTGGGCTTTCCTCTGCCACTCGGGTCCAATATACTTAACGATGTCATCAGTCCATCGTGCTTTCGGTCTTCTTCGCGGACGTTTGCGATCAAGCGGTATCCACTCCAGGAATGCCTTGGTCCATCTGTCGTCCCATCGCCTCGCTATATGGCCTGCCCATCTCCATTTCAACTGTTTTACTCTTCCAATGATGTCACAGACTTTTGTTTGTTCCCTGATCCATGCGCAGGACTTTCTGTCTCGTCTTGTAATGCCAAGCATACATCTTTCCATTCCCCTCTGTGCCACCCGAAGTTTTTTGAATTGATTGCGATGTGAGTGTCCAGGTATCACTTCCGTATGTCATAACGGGTAGAACGCACTGATCGAATACTTTTCTTTTCAGGCAAAGTGGGAGTCTGTTCTTAAACACTATGTTGAGCCTACCAAATGCCTGCCAGCCACATTTAACACGCCGTTCCACCTCCCGGGCGGCGGTATTCCCCTCCATGGAAATCCTCTGCCCAAGATATACAAAGCTGTCCACAATCTCTAAATCCCTTCCTAAAACTGAAATTCTTCTGTCCTGAGCGAAGCCAAATGGTTCGCCAGCCCTTTGCAGTTCTTGTATGCGTCTTTGCAGCTCCTCTGGGTCTTGTGAAATGAGAATAATATCATCTGCAAATCTAAGATGGTTTAAGTTTGCACCATTGATCTTTACCCCATCCTGTTCCCAATCCAGTTTACGGAATACTTCTTCAAGGCCAGCCGAGAAAAGAATAGGCGATATTGCGTCACCCTGCCGTACACCTCGTTCTATATTAATTCCCACTTCAAGATCATCAAGGTGAATTGTGGCTGTAGCTCCATCATATATCGATTCTAATATGTTTACATAGGCTCTCTCTACACCTTGGCTAAGCAGTGCATCCATTATCGTATGATTTGAGATGGAATCAAATGCTTTTTCGTAGTCGATAAAAGCCAAGCACAGTGGCATGGTGTATTCGTTGTGCCTTTCTATGACCTGCTGTACAACCTGGATGTGATCCATTGTACTGAATCCACTTCTGAATCCTGCTTGTTCTCTTGGTTGTGCGTCATTCAGTTTTTTTAATATTCTTTTAGAAATTATCTTAGTGAAAACTTTGTACATCACTGATAGGAGGCTTATTGGACGGTAGTTCTTTAAATCTTCCTGTGCTCCTTTTTTATGTAAAAGGATCACTTCTGCATTTTTCCATAAGTCCGGTACTTTTTGTTCTTTGAGGCATTTTGAGTATAATTTTGCCAGTGTTTTATGTAAAGTCCGACCACCAGCTTTTAGCATTTCGACAGTTACACTAGCCTTTCCTGGAGCCTTGCCGTTCTTCATCAATTCTATAGCATTTGTTACTTCCTCCACTAGGATATCTGGCATTATATATTGTTCTTCCATGGGTATTGCTGTCCCTGACTGGCTCTGATCTTCATATAACTGGGAATAAAACCTTCTGACAATCTCTAACATTTGGGTACGCGTCCTGCACACTGTGCCATCCTCACGCTTTAAAGCATATATTTGCGTTCTTTTGTTTCTCAGCTTCTGTTTAGCTTTGTTAATTCCTTTGTTTTCTATATATATATATATATATATATATATATATATATATATATATATATATATATATATATATATATATATTTATATAAATATATATCACTACCTAATATAACGCCCTATAACTGCCAAATATAAATTCTTGCCCAAAAAAAGGCCATACATATGCAATGACTGTCCTTAACAATGAACGAAACATCAGGAATGTTTAAAACAATTTTATTTTTTATCATATTTTGCTAGAAAATTAACGGAAAACATGTTTTTGAAAAAAACATCAATATATCTCCCTGTCAGCCAATTATTTACAGCTAAAATTAGGTCCTAATTGTTGAATAAATGAGTTTGCTTTGTCGATGAGTCAGTTTTGGAAACAAAGATATAAAATAATAGCGGGATTAATTGCGCGAATCAGATCTGGGGGTGTATCTAAGAACATTAATATCAACGACGTTTCAACTTTTTATACCCTCAGTACAATATAATTTGCCTAAGTCTGCAATTTAAGATTATGGTTCAGCTTTGTTCTCATGATTTTCTACGGCAGCGGGAAGATCTGCCCCAAGGCAGAGGGTGCTAAGAATCACCGGGTTAGATCAGGCTACCATTGGACTTTTGACATTGCAACGCTAAATATATGGACTATGAAAACGGAGGCCCGATTACAAGAACTGTTAATCGAACTTGATATTGGGCTCTGTAAAACACGAAGAAAGGGCAAAGAGTTAATCAAACTGGAATCAACTGGACACGTACTTTACACTCGAGGTACAGAAAATGGCCGATGTGGCGGAATTGGATTCCTCATCAATCGAAAGCTGAAGGACAATGTAGTAAAATTTGAAAATACACCTGATCGACTATCCAATGCGTCATTTAGCTGAATATAAAGTTCAGGCTTCAAATCACCCGAGCTTATGCACCAACTATAAGCTATAGGGATGAGGAAATTGAGGAATTTTATGATGATGTGGCCCAGCTTTTATACAAGGAGAAATGTAGATACAAAATCCTGATGGGTGATTTTAATGCCAGAATTGGAACAGCAAGAACTGACGAAAATGCAACTGGCCCATATGGAACTGGTGAGCAGATAATAGAGGTGATAGATTGGTTGATTTTGCTGAAGGACAAGAACTATATAATATGAATTCGTTCTATAAGAAAAATTATCACCAGAAAATGGACATGGGAAAGTCCATCTGGGCTCACAAATTAAATTGACAGATCATGGCCAACGATAAACAATATTTACCAATTGTACTGTCGTTAACAATTTTAATGTTGGAAGTGACCACCGAATGGTACGAGCAAAAGTTAGGAATAACTTTGGAAGAGAACGCGAAAGAATGGTAAGATCAAAGAAGGACAAAGTGGATTCTGGGAAACTGCTGGCGAGAGGAAGCAATTTTGAGATTGCTTTGTCAAACGGGTTTGCTATGTTGCAAGATCTTGAGGAAGTGGAACTATCAGTTCAATATGATGAAATCGCCAACAATGTCCTTCAAACGACTGCTTCAACAGCACAAGAAGAAAAATGTCTCAAACAGACAAAAATTTCCAGTGAGACCATTGATTTAATGAAGAAACGGCGGGCAATGAGAAATACACGTAGTCCTTTTGGCAGGGTCGAGTACACTGAGCTCTGCAAAACTATAAGAAAAGGTATCAGAGAGGACACGCGCCGATTCAACATGCAGCTAGTGCAAAAAACCCTGGAGGAAAACAAAGGAATTAACAAGGCTAAAAAGAAGCTAAGAAACAAAATAACGCAAATATATGCCTTAAGGAGTGATGATGGCACACTATGCAGGGCGCGTACGCAAATGTTAGAGGTTATCAGAACATTTTATTCCCAGTTATATGAAGATCAAAGACAGCAATACCTACGGAAGAACAAATACCAGATATCCTAGTGAAGGAAGTAACAAATGCTATAGAATCGATGAAAAACGGCAAGGCTCTAGGAAAGGACAGTGTACCTGTCGAAATGCTAAAAGCTGGTGGTCGGAGATTACATAAAACACTGGCAAAATTATACTCAAAATGCCTCAAAGAACAAATAGTTCCTGACTTATGGAAAAATGCAGAAGTGATCCTTTTACATAAAAAGGGAGCACAAGAAGATTTAAAGAACTACCCCCCAATAAGCCTCCTATCAGTAATGTATAAAGTTTTCGCTAAGATAATTTCTAAAAGAATATTAAAAAAAATGAATGACGCACAACCAAGAGAACAAGCAGAATTCAGAAGTGGATTCAGTACAATGGATCACATTCAGGTTGTCCAGCAGGCCATAGAAAGGCACAACGAATACACTATGCCAATGTGCTTGGTTTTTATCGACCACGAAAAAGCATTTGACTCCCTCTTAAAGCATGCAATAATGGATGCACTGCTTAGCCAAAGGGTAGATAAAGCAAATGTACATCTATTAGGATCGATATATGATGGAGCTATAACCACAATTCACTTTGATGATCTTGAAGTGGGAATTAATGTAGAACGAGGTGTACGACAAGATGACACAATATCGCCCATCTTTTCTCGGCTGGCCTTGAAGAAGTATTCCGTAAACTGGATTGAGAACAGGATGATGTAAAGATCAATGGTGCAAACTAAAACCATCTTAGATTTGCAGATGATATCGTTCTCCTTTCACAAGACCCAGAGGAGCTGCAAAGACGCATACAAGGACTGCAAAGGGCTTGCGAACCATTTGACTTGAAAATAAACCTGAAAAAGAGTCAGGTTATGTTCAATAACTTTGCTCAGGTCAGAAGAATTTCAGTTTTGGGAAGTGATTTGGAGATTGTGGACAACTTTATATATCTTGGGCAGAGGATTTCAATGGAAGGGAATACCGCCCGGGAGGTGGAACGGCGTGTTAAACGTGGTTGGCAGGCATTTGGCCCTGCTTAACATTGTGTTTAAGAACAGACTCTCACTTTGCCTGAAAAGAAAAGTCTTCGATCAGTGCGTTCTGCCCGTTATAACATACGGAAGTGAAACCTGGACACTCACATTGCAATCAATTCAAAAACTTCGGGTAGCACAGAGGGGAATGGAAAGATGTCTGCTTGGCATTATAAGACTAGACAGAAAGTCCTGCGCATGGATCAGGGAACAAACGAAGGTCTGTGACATTATGGGAAAAGTAAAGTAATTTAAATGGAGATGGGCAGGCCAAATAGCGAGGCGATGGGATGACCAAGGCAATCTTGGAGTGGATACCGCTTGATCGCAAACATCCGCGAAGAAGACCGAAAATACGATGGACTGATGACATCGTTAAGTAAATTGGACTAGAGTGGTAGAGGAAAGCCCAGGACCGTGAAAGTTGGAAATATGCTGAAGAGGCCTTCATCCTGCAGTGGATCGATACGGGCTGATGATGATGATGATATATATATATATATATATATATATATATATATATATATATATATATATATATATATATATATATATATATATATATATATATATATATCATCATCATCATCATCATCATATATATATATATATATATATGTTTGTGTACAAAATTTTATTAAGAAATCTCAAAGTGTTCTCGGGACATTTTACCATATCCATATATAATATGGATACTCAGTATATGAGAATCCGTGGCAACTACTACATTTCTATCGGCGGCTAATAGATATCACGTATCCCTTCAGAAAAAATAAAACTGAAAAAAAAAACTTATGTATGATGTACACATACTGTGTACATCATACCTTTGATGACTTATATTTCCTAATTTTTCAACAATGCCAAAGATATGCTTTATATATATCCATCTAATGGATATATCTTAATCATTGCGTTATTATGGTGTGTAAGAATTGTCGGCTGTTGAAAATATGGGGATTTCCGAACAATGGGGTGAAGTAATATTAAAAACACTTTTGGACTATTAATCATCATTTCTCATTTTTAGTGAACTCCAAAGAAAAACATTCGTTTCTCTCTGACGACACATATCAGGCGAATGTTTAGAGAACAATAACTACGACGATACCCATAAAATGGCTTTCTTTTTTATTTTTGCATACATTTTTCTGCATTTCGTTTATTTCTTTCCCATGAGCCGAATAATAGGTTATTTTTCCATAGTATAGTCTAACGATCACAATGGGTTCGGTGGGTAGCCCGGGGGTCACTGGGTGTAGTACGGGACGTACCCGTTACGGTCATTCGCTGCAATATTGAGTGGGTGGATCATTGACATTCTAATCTGTAGAAAAACAAATAAATTTAGGGGTGTCCCATTATATTTAGCATGTTTTTACATTAGATGGTGTCCGTGTCCGTTGATTCGAATTCAAGAGCAGATAGAGTATACTGTTCAAATAATAAGCTCAATAGCTCAATATATATATATATATATATATATATATATATATATATATATATATATATATATATATATATATGTAGTGTTAGATTTTCTTGGACTGCGTCCACTGAGACAACAGTAGCTGAGTGTCATCACACACCTAACCGTTGGGTTCCACAATCTCATGTGGAATACACAACAACCTGCGTCTCCGCCTAAATGAACATTTTTTTGTTGGTTACTTGACTAGGAACGAGCCCCACCCATCCTCTCAACTGGATGACATATGTTTTGTCTCCCGATGTTCAGACTCTTCAGGGCGTCGACATATACTATACCATCAAGAATAGGGAGACCCTATACACAGCCAACAACCCATGTTTTTGTCGACTTCCCGTCGGATGGCGTATATATGTAGTGTTAGATTTTCTTGGACTGCAATGAGACAACAATAGCTGAGTGTCATTACACACCCAACTGTTGTATCATTGGACTCAGTCCAATCTATCACTACATATATACGCCATCCGACGGGTGAAGAGTGAAGAGTCCAACTCAGTTGACTGTCAGTGAGTTGGAAATGTTAAATGAGATTTTAACGAAACGTCGTGACTCTTCACAGAACGAACGGATCAACACCTGGATTGATTTAGAAACATTATCTACCACCCATATTTTTTTCTTTATTTGGGTTTTTCGCCACGATCTAAAACTCAAAAAAATATCAAGATTATCTATTCTTATGTAAATAAATATTCACTAGGTAAAAACAAAAAACCATACGGAGACAAATTTCTCAGTGATTCTTTTTTGTAATAAATGTGCCTAATGGGCAAAAATCACATAGCGAGCAAATGAATATCCTGTATTTGACTATGAAAAAGCTTTCAACTCTGTTGAATATCGAGCAGTAATGATATTACAACAAAATAGTAAAATTGACTACAGCTGTACGTATAGGATTTAATAGCGAACATATACGATAAAGTCACTAAAACAATTAAAATTTGTGAACTACCAGAAAAGAACATTTCTATCGATATGATCTTTCTATGTTTAGAACTGTTATTGTTACGACTTATGACCTTGGTAATATTTCTGCATAATATATTTAAATGTGCCTATTTGCTGTTTTTAGTCTGCATTTTCCCAAAGTTTAGGTTAAACTTTTAGATCTATTTGTAACTGAATGACCTGAATGAATTTTTCATATATTAAAAATGTATAAAACTTTTTGATGTCGATATTGTAGTACGTCGATGGGGAGGACACAAGTGCTTTAACATAATAACGTTTTGGCAGATCACGTATGGTTTGGACGTTATTGTCGAGAGATACGATGGAATGTGCACGCACAAAATTATACACTGAGCGAGATGTACGGAGCAGAATCTTATCTTAGTACCATCGTCGCGCTGGACCGTTTTTGAATCGTTAACGTGTAATTTAAAATGAAAGAGATTTCCCACACGAAGCAATTTCGTATTTTCGAAAGTATTGTCGAGTATTTCAAGTGCACGTTCGCGATGAATTTTGCATATGCTTGGTTCTCAATTAATAATTTTTGTAGAAATAATTGAGTACTTATTATGTAATGGTTTTTGAATTACCACTATTAAATTATCTTGTATCATTCGAATTTTGCTATTGCCTGTGCGTTCGATTTAAATGCATTACGAAAGAAAAAATGATTGCTCTTAGAATCAAGTCAAATGTCACATATAAAGATATTTAATATGAGACGGGAACTGGAAAGGAACTACGAGGTGTGTAAATAAAGTAGGGTAGAGCGGGGCTAGTTGATGATAGGGACAAGTTGTGCAATCGAAATCTCTCGAAAACTAAACAGCCTACAACAAAAGTGTAAATGGCGAAAAGAAGGGGTTATGGGAAGGGAATACATAGCATGACTGTCAATTGCTGTCCGGTGCTCCGATAGAATAAGAGAACGCTTTGTTTTTTTTTCGGGTCGTAATTTTTCTACCATACTCGTATAAAAACACTTAATAAGGACCATGTAAGTATTTAAAGATTACTTAATTATTGTTCTTTCGATTATAGATGGTTATTTATTTTTAACTCTTATGATTTTTTATAACCTACTTTTTCCTTTGTTGCCTCAACTGGAGCTAGTTGAGCAACGCTCATTCAATGCTTGCTCAATTAGCCCCACTAGATATTCATTGTAAAAAATCAAATTTTTCTTTAATAAATTAATAACCATCAATTAATTTGTGCATGTGGTAATTCTACATAAAGTTTACTAATTCAAATTACTTATATTGATAATTGTATAAATGATTATTATTACATTTTAGGATGCGTACATATAAAAGAAATACGTAAAAAGGTTTAGCTACTAGTCAACAATTGAGTGATGCAGTAAAAGCTGTAGAGGAGAAAAAATCAGTGTAAATGCTGAAGCCAAACAATTTAATATTAACAGGATGACTTTAAAGAGATATTTTTGTATTAATTGTGATCTAGACAAAGATGATTAATAATTTGGGATTATTTATCATCTAGCAGTATTCTTGATCTCATAATTAGTTACACTTTAATTTAATATTTATTTGCGTTATAATTATGATTGGAAATATTTAATTTTATTTAATTTTCATTTTATTTTTTCAGAGATATAATAACAATATGAGTATGAAATAATCATAATAAAAAAATATTTGCTGAATACAAAATAATTGTAGTCAACAGACTTGAAGCAACTTGGAGCGCTCTCGCATTTCCGACAATAACTTTTAAACTTGTTCTAGGATCGTTTTTACACCACTAGATGTTTTGGAGAAAAGTAAATTATGAACTTAATAGAGTAAGAACCTATTAAATCCAATGCATATTCTTAAAGTTATGAGAAATCAAGCGAAAAGTTGCTCAACTAGTCCCGCTCTTACCCTACTCTTTATTTATGGAAAATACTTTACCATAATGACGTCACATACATGACAGCCAATCGCGGCGCGTTCGTCCAATCGCGGCGCGCTCAACTAGCCCCGCTCTACCTTAATGAAATTAGTGACATAGCATTCGATCTGACAATATTGTTAGCCTCCCCTTTGTAGTGGTGGCCACTCAATATTTGATGCGTATTCAGTACGAGTTTAAACGGTCTAAAGTGAATTGGTGGTCCGTAGAAATTCTTTTTGCGAACCGGATTTTTCTAGCCAGTTACGGCCTTTTCAATGTTCTCCACTGTATCAAAATGGTGTTCTTTGAGGTGAATTTTCAATGTTGGGAAAAGAAAAAAATCACAAGGACTCAAGACTGGTGGATAAGTGTTTTTACTCGCCAAGAAATCATTAATTGAAATCTCTGTGCGGTAAGCCGCTTTATCGTTTTAAAGCGTTCAGGTGTTATTGATTTTTATTTTCACACGAATGATCCTTTTTCGAAGTCTTTCAAGAACATCTCTGTAAAAATGCTGATTTATCGTTAGCCTAGAGGCACAAATTCCTTTTGAACGATTCTCTGGTGATCAAAAAAGCAGATCGGCATGCTTTTGATCTTTGGCATGTTCATCATGGCTTTTTTTCGCTGTGGTGAAGTGTTGTGGGGTGAAAAATTGGTTATAGTAATTTCAACTTTGATATTAACCAGAATAATGTTTTCCTTTTTTCGTAATACAGCAATCCAAATTTATGCTGAAACGAATAGAATGAATGGGTATAAAAATAAATTTAAAAAAAATCCTTAAAAAATCAAACAAAAAACTGAATTCCGTTCGAATTCCCGGAATTGGGTATCTAAAATAAATATGACCCTGCCTCAAAAAGTTTTGAAATATTTTTCGCGGAAATAGATGTATAGTATTTTGAATATATGGTTTAAAACGATTTTTGTTCAAAATGATTTAAAAAAATCATTTGTTAAGCTTACACAAGCTATTTCCCTTACATCCACATATGGGTCCTGGTGGACCACGCGAAGTACAGTTAGATGCGTTTGATGTTGTTAGCCTTCCTTTGCGCCCATTATTATTTCATTTTTCCATTATGAACTTTTTTCCTTCTTTCGTCGGTTGTTCAGGTCTTCCTACATTTTTTTCTCTGGCCAACCTGCCAAACGTTAACCTTGTGTCTGAAACAGTTTCTCGCCTGAATTTCACTTTGTGTTATATTTGCTGGTCTTAGGTCCTCTTTTCCTCGCAGCAATCCATTTAATTGTTTCTATTTTCGCTCTACTCCTATTTTCATAAAATTCAACTATTTGTCTAGTTAGCCTACTCGGACTCATCCGTTTTATGTGTCCGTAAAACTTCTAGTCTTCTTTTTCTCATGTCACTATGTATATCTGTGTATTGTTTGATTTTTTGATTATTTTGAAGCCAAGGCAAAGTTTGGGGCCTAAGGTTTTTATTATGATTTTTTTCTTTTCAATCTCCTCGATGTCTTTCTTTTTATTCAAAATGAGCGTTTCTGCCCCATATAGACAGTGTGGCTTAATAACTTTGTTGTAATGTCTCAGTCTTGTGTTTTTAGATATGCATTTTTTGTTATAAATATTTTGTGTAAGTCTCAATGCCGTTTCCATTTTTTGACATCTACCTTTATTGGCCGCTTTTTCGAACTCGTTTTCTATGTTTATTTTACCCAAATATTTAAATTGAGAAACTCGTCTGATGTTACCAAATTTTGTTTTTAGAAATGGTGTTCTTAGTCTGTAGCAGGTCATGTATTGTGTCTTTTCAAAGAAAATTTGGAGTCCTACCTTTTCTGCTGTTTCTTTTAGGATTTCAATCTATTTTTGTGCCGTTAATATATATTGAGCTAAAATTGCTAGATCATCAGCAAACGCCAGACAATCTATTTTGATGATGGTTCTCCACAGTTTAGTGGGCTGGTCAATATTCAGGGCCGATTTTTTTTACATGCCACTCCTGTATTATTTTTTCTGGAACACAATTAAATAAGAGTGGTGAGAGTCCATCCCTTTGTCTCATTCCAGTTGTAATTTCGAAAGGTTCCTTTCTTATGTAGTGGATGGATTAGATTATCTTTCCAATCTTCCGGAATCTGTTCGGTTCGCCAAATTTCTTGTAGGATTTTGGTTATTTCCTTGATTGTACCTGGACCAGTGGATTTTAAAAGTTCAGCAGTGATTCCATCTTCACCAGAAGTTTTGTTCGGTGGTAATGAATCTGGGTTTGTTTGTTTAGGGTTTAGTGCTGGTAATCTGTTTAAGCGCTCAGGACAGTTTAGTATTTGTTCAAAATATTTAGCAAGTTCATTGCAAATGTCTTGGTTATTTAGAGCTAATTGTCAGTTTTCCTTTCGAAAGCAGTTTTAGCAGTTTTTAGTTTTAAATGTTTCGTAAAAATTTCGGATGTTATTTTTTTGGAAATCTTTTTCAATTTCATTAAGTTGATTGTTGTCATATTTTCTTTTAGTTTGTCTAATTAGCTTCGATGTATATATATATATTCAAATACCAGAAATATTTTCCAAAAATTTTCTATAGGATTCATGTCGGGTGACTAAATATCACTTTTGGCGGTGTTTGAAATCATAGCCGTACTGGAAATTCTATTGTAATGGCATATGTTCTTCGGCATAAGGCTACATAATATTCTATAAGATGTTTAAATAAGTTTCTTTGGTGATGTTTTGTTGTATCCAATGAATTGGACCAACTCCGGCATATGAAAATAAACAACACATTTTTATATTGGCACCATCATATTTGACTCAACTAATAGTTTTTATGGATTCAAATGTTTATTCGACGCTGAAAACGTACTCTTCCACGGTTACCAAATAAATTTATTTTAGTTTCTTTGGAAAAAAGCACATTTTATCAATGTTCTCTATTTTAATTATTTCGTTCAAACTATTTAGGTTATTTAATTGATTTTTATTCAAATAGGGAACTTTCGTTGCAATTGTGAAAACGTCTCCTAATATTTCTCGTACTGATTGATAATTGTAATTCCCGTTTGGCAACCATTGAAGTCAAAAACGGATTTTTTCACAATTCGCGAATTAAACTAGCATCTCGACTAGAAGTTTTCCGTTTCTGGCCTCGAAACTCTTGTTTTTGCTTCATGCTTTTTTCTTTTAATACTTTTGAAACAACGCTAGAACATCTTTTCAAAGTTTGACAAATATAATTATAAGATTTTTCTGTTCTCGCAACTGCAAAATTAGCCGGCGTCTTTCTTCAGTACAATGATTAGTACGACCTTATACTAACAATGCTAATCAAATAATAAAAACCAATTTCTGATAAATTGTGAACCAAAGTTATCAATATACTTCAACGCACTTCATTCTTTCACACTTCACAAATGGAACCCTTCACTTTGGAAACATCGATGCTGTGAACCAAAGTGTGAATGAAAATCCGAAATAATCAATCGAGAGGACGAGAATCATCGTTCTCAAGAAGTTGGGCTTTCTTATGGCACTACTGTGAATATTCTTCATAAAGATTTGCATTTTAAGGCGTATAAAATTCTGTTAACCCAAGAATTGAAACCAAATGAGTATTTGTTTGCTGAGAAATTTTACAGATTGGGTTTTAGAGCAACTTGAAACAAATGCATTATTTCATGAAAAAATTTATGATAAAGAGTATTTTTGGTTAAATGGCTTCGTTAATAAGCAAAATTGTCGTACTTGGAGTGACGAAAACCTACATTTTGTTCTTGAAACACCCTCACATCCACAAAAATTAACAATTTGGTGTAGTTTATGCTATGGAGGTGTAATTGGACCGTACATATTTGAAGACGAAAATGCAAATGCAGTTAGTGTCAAAAAGAATACTATAGAAACATAATTACTGGTTTTTTCCAAATTAAAAATGTATAACTCTTATTTGATAACCCTTTATATATATATATATATATATATATATATATATATATATATATATATATATATATATATATTTATATATTAATATATAAAGGAAACATTTTTATTTAAAAAACATGCATTGAGTTACGTACTCCGCTCACATGAGAACCTCGATGTCAGCATCACCTCAAGAGTAGAGTTACATATTTCGTTCGCATGAGAACCACGATGTCAGCATCACCTTGGGAGTCATCACGCCACCAGATGGTCCCGTGAGAAACGCAACCTAAACGTATTTTTAAGTATAAATATTACCTCCAAATTTAATATTGTTAATTCTTAGTTAAGCTGTTGAGTTTAAAAAAACCTATTTTGTAAACCATTTTCGAAATAAAGTTTTTAAAAACAAAGTCTGCCGAAAAAGTTCTTTAAGTGGCGCAGTCGGTAGGATTGCACAAGTGTTTCACGAACGAGCCAATTGAGGACGACACCAAGAGACACAACAGTTGGAGCCAATCCAGCAGTGCAATCAACAGAACCAGAAGCAGACAGCAGCACAGCCGAGAATTCGGGAAGGAAGAAGCAGATCAACAAAGGTTAGTGCCAATTCCTTTTACCCTCCTGACCCTCTGATTAAGGTACTCAGTTGGAATAGTTAGGGAAGTGTATTTCACACAAAAAACCAGTGTATTGAACACATTAGGGTTAGAAATTAGGTTAAGAAAGAGGAACAAAAATATATGACAGAAATTGACGATTTAGTAGCATCATTAGCATTAGCATTTAACGATAACGATTCTAAAATGCAGAAACAAAGTAAACAAACCCCCATTGACTGGGATTTATTCAAATCTAGATTAGAAAATATTAAACCTTTTAATGGTGACAGTAACGTTTTAAATAAATTTGTTACCAAATGCGATAAACTCGTAAATATATATAGGCAATTACAAAGTGAGGAATTAGATGCCCACATTTTCGATTGTATTCAGGAAAAATTAATCGAGAAAGCAGAAGTAATGGTTGGGAATAGAACAGAGCTGACAAATTGGGACGCTCTGAAAGCCGCGTTACAACAATGTTTTTCTGATAGACGCAATACGGACAATTTAGTCCAAGAATTAACACGAGCCAGACCATTCAAAGGTGAACACTTAATAAGTTTCGGAACCAGACTTCAACTTCTTCGAAGTAATGTTGCTCAGAGAATTAGTAACGATTTAAATTTGAGTGAACAACAGAAAATTTGCCACATTACTTACTATGAGAAAACGGCGTTAAATACATTCATAGCAGGTTGTACGGGAACCCTGAAAAATAACATGCATTTGAAAAAACTCGACACATTGGAAGATGCAATGGCTTATGTCGTTGAATTTGAAAATTTCGAAAAATTATATGGGAACCTAAACGCAACTGAAAAATACAGTAATAATCAATTTGCACCGAAACCAACAAATTTTTCAAATTATCCAAAATTCTCAAACAATCAAAATTATTCTAATCAAAACCCTTTCAATCAAAATCAATTTAATCAGAATGCTTTTAACCGAAACCCAAATTTTAATCAACAACAATATTCGACAATGGCAAAACCATTTCAATGGCCATCACAACCAATAAATGTGCAGCCCAGACAATTCGCACCTCAAAAATTCTTTACAAACCGGGAAGTTTTTGGACCTCCAAAAAATGTGTTTAAGCCCAAGAATATTCCACCTAGTCAAATGAGTAAACCAACACCCATGTCGATTAGTGTACGAAACAGTAACGGATTTAGCAGACAGCCAATCCGTAATCAATTCAACCATTTCCAAAACACATACCCCAATCAAAAACCGAATTTTACTTTCGAAGAACTTCACAACAACGAGTGTGAAGGATATCCGGTTGAAGATTATCAAGATTACTCGTACTACGAACCGAATGAAGAAACTCACCTTGATTATCATGTGAATAACTATGGTGAAGATGAACAACAAAAAAACGAAGAATTTTCAGAGAATGAAAACCTTAAAGAAATTGGAAATTTTACGGAACAAGCCCAGAACGAAGGCCAACCTTGACGGAAATAAACATTTCCTCTAATAACGCTTTACCATATATCGAAATTGGCTATCCTAAAATTAAACTCTTAATAGATACCGGGAGCTCAAGATCAATTTTAAGACCAACTGTCGCAGAAAAATGTTATCCAAACTGTATCTATCGAGCGAATAACATCATCAAAACAGCAATAGGTAGTGAAAACACACAATTTCAGGCAAAAATTCCAGCATTTTCAGAATTTAAACTAGATTATGAGATAGATTTTATTCTTTTTGATTTTCACGACTATTTTGATGGAGTAATCGGTCTAACAGATTTAATTAATATGGGATTGAATATAGATCTTTTAAATAAAAAACTAATTGGACAACAAATCGAAATTCCTTTTAAATACCGAAGACCTTCCGAAACAAATTTTTCTATTACCATAAATCCCAAAGAAAAAACTTTAAAGAAAATTCCAGTTAATATACGAGAAGGAGAAATCATCACCAACAGTGAAAAAATAGATGAATTGAACTTTCCATCCATTCTCTCTTATGCTCACGATGGTTATGCTATAATCGAAATTCATAACCCAACAAATAACTATATAACATTGACTCTCACTGAACCATTTCCTTGTCAATTATTTAAACCGCAAGAATTCGAATGTATGACTTTCGAACAAGTAAATCATAAATGTTCTCAACAAATACCAAGCAAAAAGGCACAGTTAAATCATCTAATACGCACCGAACATATGAACCAAGAAGAAGGAAAAGCAATTACGGCATTGTGCAGAGAATTTGAAGATATATTTTACCAACCAGGAGACAAATTAACATTTACATCGAAAATTAAACACGAAATAAAAACCACAGATAATATACCAGTGTACACAAAGACATACAGATACCCATACATTCACAAGAATGAAGTGTGCAAACAAATCAGCGAAATGTTAGAAAAGGGAATAATACGACCATCATCCAGTCCATGGTCATCACCGATATGGATCGTCCCTAAGAAGATGGACGCTTCGGAAAGACAAAAATGGAGAGTAGTAGTTGATTATAGAAAAATCAATGAAAAGACAATTTCGGACCGCTACCCTATTCCAAATATAACCGATATATTGGACAAATTAGGACGAGCCCAGTACTTTTCAACATTGGACCTAGCGTCTGGTTTTCACCAGATTGAGGTAGAAAAAGACTCCATAGAAAAAACGGCGTTCACAGTTGAAAATGGACATTATGAATTTTTAAGGATGCCATTCGGTCTGAAAAATGCTCCATCTACGTTCCAAAGAATAATGGACGAAGTCTTAAAAGAGCTACAGAACAAGATTTGTATGGTATTTATGGACGACATAATAGTAGTGAGCACAGGCTTAACGGAACATATTCAGAACCTTAAACTCATCTTTAAGAAATTGCGAGAAGCTAATTTAAAAATACAAATTGACAAGTGCGAATTTCTACGAAAGGAAGTTGAATTTCTAGGTCATATTGTGACACCTGAAGGAGTCCGACCTAATAAAAAGAAAATAGTTGCTATACAAAAATATCCCATTCCAAGAACGCAAAAGGAAATCAAAGCATTTTTAGGCTTGTTAGGCTATTACCGTAGGTTTATTAAGAACTTTGCCAAAATCACTAAACCGATGACTCTATGTTTAAAGAAAGGAAATAAAGTCGAACACACACAAGAATTCGTAGAATGTTTTAACACCTGTAAGAATCTATTAATTTCAGAACCAGTCTTAGCATATCCGGATTTCTCTAAAACCTTCGAACTGACTACGGATGCATCGAATTATGCAATTTCGGGAATTTTATCTCAAGATGGTCACCCAATTTGCTATGCATCCAGAACTCTAAACCCCGCCGAAATCAATTATTCAACAACAGAAAAAGAATTATTGGCTATTGTGTGGAGTTGTAAATATTACAGACCCTATTTATATGGCGCAAAATTTGTGATATACACCGATCACAAACCTTTACAATGGTTAATGTCGCTAAAAGAACCAAATTCTCGTTTAGTACGATGGCGACTAAAATTAGCAGAATTTGAATACGAAATTAGATATAAAAAAGGGAAAAACAACCAAGCAGCTGATGCTCTATCCAGGAATGTAGCAGAAGTCAATGCAGCAGAAACCGAATCAGTTTGTAATAATGCAGGCGACGCTGATGATATAATAAAAGAATTTCTATTAACACCTAGCGAATTACCAAACGTAGATCAAGTTACAATTGATGAAGTTATTCCACCGAAAATAAATATTATTTCGGACATTCAAATTAAACCACCAACTATTCATGAGAATAATAAAGAAGGAGTTGAAACAGTACACTCTTCAGCTGAAGATCCCATTTGCGGAATGCCAATAACTGAAAGAGCCATAAACATGTATAAAAATCAAATAATTGTCACAAGTGGAGATATAACCAAATTTCAACTAAGACAAGAACGAGTGTTCGAAAACAGCAGATTTTACTTAACTATTTCAAGTAGAGATCCAACATTCAGTATAGTCACGTTCCTTAAAGAATATGTAAAACCGAAACAATTATACGCTATATACTTTAATAACCAAGAATGCGCACGTCAGTTTGCAATCACTTTGCAAAACCTTTTTAAAAACTCATCTTACAAGATATTACAATGCTCAACGTTCTTAGAAGATATACGAACAAGAGATGAGCAACAGGAAAAACTTACTCTACACCACACCACCAAAACATGCCACAGAGGTATGAATGAAATGAAAGCAGCATTCAGTACAAGATTTTATTGGCCAAAGATGTCAGATGATATTGAAAATTTCATTAATAATTGCGAGATATGCCAAAGAAACAAATATGATCGAAATCCACCCGTAATTAAATTTAATTTAACACCTACAGCATCAAGACCTTTCGAGCACATACACGTGGATACTTTTAGAATAAATTACGACGCCTTTGTAACAATTTTAGATTCATTCTCAAGATATGGACAAGCCTACCCACTCCGTAGTATTACAGGTACCGAAGTAGTAGAAAATTTGTATACATTCGTAACACATCACGGTCTTCCATTAAAAATAACCGCAGATCAAGGAACAGAATTCAAAAATAAAGACCTCGAAGATTTCTGTAAATTGTATAGAATTGAACTACACTATACAACCGCGAAAAACAGTAATTCGAACTCACCCGTTGAACGTTTTCATTCGACCATAATTGAAAGTTTTCGTTGTTTACGAGAAGAAAACAAAGACATGACAATACAGCAGTTGATGAGAAGAGCTGTAATGGGTTATAATAATTCAATACAAAGCGTGACCAAACTTACGCCCTTCGAAATAACAACAGGACACGTAAATACTATAAACCCTTTTGATCTAAACGACAACGCTATCATATCTAGCTATGTACAATCACATAAAGAAACATCGAACAAGCTATATGAGAAAGTAAAGAGAATAAATGAAGAAACCAAACAAAATGTAATATTGAAAATAAACGAAACTAGACAAGAACCTCCTGACTTTCAAGATCAAAAGATCGCCTACGTGAAAACGAAATATAGAAGCAAAGACAAACCAAAATTTAAAAAGGTACCAATAATTGATGAAACTGATACCAAAATAATAACAGACAAAACTTCATATCATAAAAGTACCCTCAGAAAACCTAAACCTAATGGAGGAAAATCTTTTCAGGATGAAGCAGGAAACAGCGACGATCCTGTTATACCTGGTCCTGCAGATCCACCTGACAAACGGGTCTGACATTCAAATCACCACGCTGGAGAACCCCATATTACCTATCCAACTGGGAAATTCCAGACTTATTTATAATAGACATACATTTATTCATTACGTAGATTTAAGACATTTAATCGATAAACTAAGTAATATTAAGGCTTATTTTCTTAAACTCAAGGAAAGTTTATTACCAGTAAATGCATCGAATAATATCTCTTATCATGCACTAGCGCAAAACCTACTCCTCAGAACCGAATACTTAATAGAAATTGCAACAAATAAAATCGAAAATTTACACCCTCACATTAGAAATAAACGAGGTTTTATTGATGGAATTGGAAAGATTAATAAATGGTTATTCGGAACCCTAGATTCAGATGACGGTAAACGATATGATGAAGCAATAGCAATTTTAGAGTCCAATCAGAAAACCATAGTTGACGAATTAAAATTACAGATTTCA
The DNA here is from genome assembly GCA_031761425.1 of Cosmopolites sordidus. Lineage (NCBI taxonomy): Eukaryota > Metazoa > Arthropoda > Insecta > Coleoptera > Curculionidae > Cosmopolites > Cosmopolites sordidus. Next base: position 19,306 of record JARFXV010000333.1, read on the forward strand.
TTATCAAAAAATCTAATCGATAATTACAACGAAACTGTGGCAACTCTAAGTAAAAATCAAGAGTCACTGCAATCAAGTTTATATACATTACTCTCACCAGTTCAACAAACTATCAATAACATACAAGATTATCTAAGTTTCCAAGGAATTACAACGCAATTAAATTTAGATTGTCAAAATCTAATAATGTTTCTTGATAATTTGGAAGACGCTATTATGTTTGCCAAAGTAAACGCTCTACATAGCAGCATACTGTCAAGTTTAGAATTAAAAAATATGTTAAACTATTTAAAGAATACCTATAACAATTCGGAAATTCCAACATTCAAAAATTTATTGTCATACTATCAATTTTTTGGAATTCAAGTAGAATTTTTAGAAAGCAAAGTAATATTTGCCATACATGTACCGATACTGAGGCCTGAAACCCTTACCTTCTATCACATCTACCCAATTATCCAAAATCGAACCATCTTTATACCAAAATACCCTTATTTGGCACAAACCCCTATGAGAAGACAATTTATTGCTAATTCATGTCCAATTATCGAGAAAATACATTTCTGCATGGAAGAATTCCTACCCGATGACCAATGTGTGAACAGTCTAATAGCAGGACATCAAACTGGAAATTGTCCGACAATCGAAATTAATATTGAGGAACCAGTGACAGAGCAGATTACCAGAGAACTAGTTTTAATCTTACCCACCAAACCAGAAACAATGATTGCCAAATGCAACACCGATCAATATTTCGAAATATCGAAATCTTCACTAATTAAAATCCCAGAAGATTGCGAAGTTCAAATTAAGGAAAAGAAATTTCTAAATGACTTAAAGATTCAGAGAGGAAAACCAATTATCCTACCCGAAATAAAATGGTCAAAGTTAGATGGAACGAAAACTTCGATTACCTCGAACATTACCAAAATCAATATTGACGAAATATACCATCTGAAGAATATGGCAAATCAATTGAAGCCGATAAACCTCGATAACACTAATCATCGACAAACCACAAATTATATTGTTTTAGGTATTTGCATTGTCCTAACCATACTTGTAGTGATGATGCAAAGGGAAAAGTTGTATTCCTATTGGCAAGCTGTCAGAAGAAGGTCCAAGAAAAGCCACCCCCAGAGTAAAGTGGATTCGGAAAAACGTACCGTTGTTTTCGAATCTTAAGGAGGGAGGAGTTACGTACTCCGCTCACATGAGAACCTCGATGTCAGCATCACCTCAAGAGTAGAGTTACATATTTCGTTCGCATGAGAACCACGATGTCAGCATCACCTTGGGAGTCATCACGCCACCAGATGGTCCCGTGAGAAACGCAACCTAAACGTATTTTTAAGTATAAATATTACCTCCAAATTTAATATTGTTAATTCTTAGTTAAGCTGTTGAGTTTAAAAAAACCTATTTTGTAAACCATTTTCGAAATAAAGTTTTTAAAAACAAAGTCTGCCGAAAAAGTTCTTTAAGTATTGTTTTTATAAATCTTACTTAATGTTTCATTCATTTCATCGATTTTTTTTATTTTCAGTTGTTACAATTTTGAAATACCTTTGAGCAGATCACGGTTAGGATATTTTATAGGATCGTCACTTATACGGTAAGTACAGCTCAAATACCTTGTGAGTCTATCTTCTCCTTTTACCATTCAATTACTTATGAGTTCCCAGTATGTGATGTAATATTGACCCAAAATTAAAACTTATTAGCAACTAACAAAAAACAACCTTACGAAACAAATGTTATACCCCACCCACTCATTGAAATGGCAGTGTACAAAGAAAGACCCGCTGCTTTAGGAAAAAAAAACTACTCGGCGTAAATACATTTTTTCTCTTCTATTTTTCAATTCTCTATTTATCCGATCGTACGGCCGGGAGGTGGCAATAAAAGCAAAAGACGACGGACCTGTTGCAGCATACATGCATGTTTATTGTATTTTATAATTGAATTCTTCACAATTGAAATGATTAAATGATTAGTCGGCCTTAACGGATCGGCAAGTCATTTAGAACTAATTAAATTTATATGTGTGGCTGAACGCGAGGTGGTCTTTTGGACTGCTCTAGGATGACCACACCTTCCATTCTTGTTCTTGTGGTGATTTTTTCGGTTGCAGTTCCTGTCGCGTTTATACCACCGGGGATTGAGGAGGTTTTTGTATATTAAGGCGAATTAATTAATTATGAATATATTCCTATAATTCATACAGAATATGATAAAAAATTTAATCAACTCGTTTTTAGTATTGCATATATAAGGTGTTTCGTATATTTCTGTTGCGGGGGCATAAAATAGACTAAATTCTAAAGATGGGTCTACATCAATAAAAAAATGTGTGTGTGTTGAATTTATTGTGCGTTGAAAATATTTACCACGTACAGTAAATAAATATTTGTGTTGTGTGCCCTGTGTGATGTTTGTAGCTTATGCTTGATTAGGTTATTTCAACAAGCTTGAAAAATAAATTTCTTTATATTTTTCAGTGTTTATACTGTTTTCGTATAAATGCCATCCTATAACGGCTTTTCTTGCATTTTTTTTTCTTTTTCTTGATTAAATTGCCCATTATTATGAATTCAGCACGCTTCTTCTTAAATATAATAATATGCTGGAACATGCTTTAACTACAATCAGTCACTCAGTAAATAATAAGTTACTAAATAATACATTTCAATATAGCCACGTTACGTGGGTATCTTTTTAAAACTAAAAATATTAATTTTACTTCAACAATGTGTTGACACTCAAATATTGTGCTTCGCAAATTCCTACATTGCAACGTACGCACATCACATACAGTCCGTACAATGCAAATTTTTATTGGTGTGGACCCATCTTAAGTACTAAAAAATAAAAGTGATTATCGATCGATCTTTATTCATTTCAATGTTAAAGGTCTTTGAATGTTTAGATAATTTATCAAACAAAAGTTTGCATTAAATTTTGCCTAAAATACAAAATTTCTTGTGCTGATGCACTAAAAATATTAAGAAAGTGGCGTTGAGGCTAATTCGAAAACAGTGTATAGAAGTGGTACAAGGACTTTAGTGAGGGTAGCGAAGCAGTTGAAGGTGAACTTCGTTCAGGAAGGCTTTCTACGTGAACCAGTGAAGAAAACATTTTGAAAATCAAGGCTTTTGTACTGAGTAATCACCAATTAATTATTACGGTCCATTCGAAAATGTCGTCCAGATTTGTGACGAGACGATTCATGGTTTCTTTATCACTATAACGTACCATCGACCGTTACACCGCAATAATTATTTATCAGTTTTTCTTTAAACATCAAACAAATACCGTTGCACAAGCTATCCGTTTTACCGATATTTAGCAGATATGGCACCGTGCGACTTTTATGTTAAGGCGGGTTGAAAATTTTTAATTCATATAACACTCTTCCCATGGAATGAAAAGAAGGAAGTGTTCGAACATCAGAAAACGTTAATCGAGTCAGGGAAACGGTCATTATAAGCTCTGGTGCTCAGCTTAGAGACATATTCATGCATTGGATTTGAAAGAGATCACTGCAAGGCGAACATTATATGAAGGTTTAAGATTCCACCCTTATAAGCTTATGATTGTTTAAGAGTTATAAAATGCTGATTTTTTACAACACTCTGCTTTTCATGAAAATATTTTTACAATTCTGGAAGAAAATGATAATGTAATAGTTTTAAGGAGTGTTAAAGCCCACTTTCACCTCAACGGAACTGTTAATAAAACAAATAGGTATTATTGGCCTTAAAAACCTTTAACGCTTGGACCAATGACTCAATAAATTTACACATGAGTACATTTTCTCGACGGTAATCGTTATAGTTTATTCGCTTCCTGATGTCTCAATGATTGGGCTGAGATTGAGAATTTTTCTCACTTTCTGGTATTACATGGCCCTCCCGATCTTCCTACCTCAGTACCAATGAATTACATTTTGTGGAGTTATCTCAAAGCACATGTGTATAGATTACATTCTGTAGTCTTGAACGAACTGGAAAACGCTATTTGCTAATAAGTTATTTTCCAAACATAAAATAATAAAATAATTCAAATCTAAATAATAAACAAACACTGGTCATTATAAATTGTTAAAGAAATAACAGAAATCACGGATCAATGACATATAGTATACTAAAGAATACAAATGGGGAAGTGATATTAGACTTCAAAAAAGCTCCAAAAATGGGCAGAATATATATAGCAACTTTTTGAAGATCACAAACAAAAGCTGTCAGAACAAATGATAACACAGGCCAACAAATATAACCTATTTTGAGGTGACATTGATGAAAATAAGTGTATATGAAGTATTTTGTAGTCCTAAGTCCGAAAATGATAAGCTAATTACTGTAACACGTACAGTTTTTTTTGATACAGAGGGTTGGTGGTGATGAAAAAAAAGAGACGACAAATTTTTATAATCTAATGTTTATTTTATATAAATATGTAAAACGTGTTAAATTTATGCAGAGACATTACTTAGGGTTATGCGAATAAAAAATATATTACATGAGATGTCAAACAGCGACAAAAACTTTCACTTTTTTCTTTCGTGTTCAGTTTTGCCTGTTGTGATATGCAGCATCATCTCTTTTTAAAAAACAGCAGTAGTCGTCCGACATAGATCGGTTCCAGCGTCCCTGGTATCTTGCTTCCATCGTCCTGATATTCTGGTGCAACCTCTCTCCTTGTTCGTCGCTTAATGCACCCGAATTTTCCGGAAAAAAATCCAAATGGGAGTGTAAAAAAACATTTTTAAAGGCATGCGACACCATAATATTTTATAGGCTCTGAAGAGTTCATCTATGAGGTTTTTATAGTTTTCATCTTTCTTGTTGCCCATAAATCCTTTCACTATACTTACAAAACATTTTCATTAATTTTTTCTTGAAAACGGAAATCATCTAGAAGCTCCCTTATTTGACGTCCAATAAATATGCTTTCTATTAGTTTTACATCTCTTAACAGAGGAAATATTAATATATATATATATATATATATATATATATATATATATATATATATATATATATATATATATATATATATATATATATATATATTATATATATTGATGAAGAATTAGAATCATCGGGAAACATGTTATCGGGTTTAAAGGTACAATCGCTACTGGTAGTTCCTGACTATGAGGAACAGACCTAAGTGTAGAAGGCAAATTTGGATACTGAATTTTCTCCTTTTGCGAAATCCCTTCTGTTTAGTAATACAAAAGTAGCAATCACTTACATGGTCAGTAAGTTCTCTCCACACCATAGGAACAGCAAACGGCATAACATTTTTCTTGCGATACACTAAATTTACGTGACAACTCTCACAGAAAACATGAGGAGCCCAATTTTTATCTTCATTTGCAATTTGAAACTTAAAATATAAAATATAGTGTTTTTGACTTCCTCGGATAGATCTAGCTTATGACTTGTTAATCGTACGCACATACATAACAAAACTAATTCGCTGGATTTTTGCAAAATCGGCGACTAAAACTTGCCATTTTATATAAAATCAACTTAAACACTTGACTGTGCTGTAAACAAGACAGAAACAAACTAAACTATAGAAAACAATAAAACTGCCCTTAAAGATTCGTAGAATACTGTGGAAATACTCCTTCTACTGTCTAGTGGTAATTCCTACATTGTCCAGTCCAAAGACAGGTACAAAACATTTCAATAGCTCCATGATATAAAGGGGAGGCAGGTACTTGAAAATGGAACGTGCTATAGCATTTCTGTGAAAAGGCCTATATATATATATATATATATATATTATATATATTGATGAAGAATTAGAATCATCGGGAAACATGTTATCGGGTTTAAAGGTACAATCGCTACTGGTAGTTCCTGACTATGAGGAACAGACCTAAGTGTAGAAGGCAAATTTGGATACTGAATTTTCTCCTTTTGCGAAATCCCTTCTGTTTAGTAATACAAAAGTAGCAATCACTTACATGGTCAGTAAGTTCTCTCCACACCATAGGAACAGCAAACGGCATAACATTTTTCTTGCGATACACTAAATTTACGTGACAACTCTCACAGAAAACATGAGGAGCCCAATTTTTATCTTCATTTGCAATTTGAAACTTAAAATATAAAATATAGTGTTTTTGACTTCCTCGGATAGATCTAGCTTATGACTTGTTAATCGTACGCACATACATAACAAAACTAATTCGCTGGATTTTTGCAAAATCGGCGACTAAAACTTGCCATTTTATATAAAATCAACTTAAACACTTGACTGTGCTGTAAACAAGACAGAAACAAACTAAACTATAGAAAACAATAAAACTGCCCTTAAAGATTCGTAGAATACTGTGGAAATACTCCTTCTACTGTCTAGTGGTAATTCCTACATTGTCCAGTCCAAAGACAGGTACAAAACATTTCAATAGCTCCATGATATAAAGGGGAGGCAGGTACTTGAAAATGGAACGTGCTATAGCATTTCTGTGAAAAGGCCTATCACGTAAGGTATTTTAATAACTACCTAAATGAAACACAAAAAGAGCATTCTCATCAATGTTACAAAAATCATGTCGACCATGTGTAATAGACGAAGAAGAGAAACTAGACAATAGAAGAAATGAAATAACAATAGAATCTTCTATAACAATAGAAGAAATGAAATATGCACTTAAAGGTACAAGTAATAAAATACCTAGACCAGATGCAATACCAATAGAATTTGTAAATTCTATCGGAAGACGACCAATTACAAATAATAACAAACTTTTCCAACTTGATTTATAACATAGATATTATACCATCAGAATGGTTGACTTCAATTTTCGTTGCATTTCCTAAGGTGTGAAGAACACCGGACTATCTCTTTAATGAGCCACTTACTTAAAATCTTCCTAAAGATAGTACATAATCGAATTTATCTACGTTTGGAAGATGAAACGAGCAACACACAGTTTGGATTTAGAAATGGGTTTAATACTCGAGATGCCCTCTTTAGTTTTCATATAGTAAATTAGCGGTGTCTTGATATCAATAAAAACAGTTATAGGTGCTTTATAGATTATGAAAAAGCCTTCGATACAGTAAGGCATGAGAGACTGATGGAGTTGCTAAAGGAAAATTAAATAAATAAGCTAGATTTGAGGATAATAGAGATCCTATACAATAATCAAACAGCTAGAGTTAGTGTAGAATGAGAATATATATGCCTAAGACATACAAATACAATGAAAAGTAAGGCAGAGATGTATCCTCTCCCCGATACTTTTCAATATATATTCGGAGGTCATACTACCGGAAATATTTTGACGAGAAACATTCGGCGTGGTAGTAAATGAAGTTCCTATTAATAATTTAAGGTACGCCGATGACGTATTGGTGTATTGGCGGAAAATTTCGAGGGCCTACAAAGAATGACAGAAAAAATAAGATAAATCAGCAAACTCTATGGATAAACCTAAAGAAAACAATATCAATCCGTTTCACGAAATCATCCAATAGCAATACATAGCTAAGAATAAATAAAACAGTAATATTGTGCGAATGGATATATACAAGTATTTAGGAACTGGATTTAATTCAAATCATGAAAACACTGACGAAATAAAAACATGGATAGAGACAGCTTTCAGCACATTCTACAAGATGAAATCTTTCTTCTGCTGTAGAAAAACAGAAAATGAATTGATAATCGAATGATTCACTCTTACATATAGTCGATTGTCATTTACAGAATAGAAACTGCCACTCTTAATAAATACATGATCAAAATACTCAAAGGTTTTCAAAATGTGGTTATTCAGAAGGTATATGAATATACCTTCGGGAGAGAAAGACACAAATGAAGGGGTCCAAAGTAGAATATCTACAGAAATTATATCAATAGCAATCACAAAAGCACGCAAATTGGAATACTTTGGTCACGTAATGAGAGGACAATGTCGTGAACTGTTGAGAGTAATTATGCAGGAAAAGATAGAGGGAAAAAGAAACTTTGAGAGACCAAGAATGCCATGGGATGCAACATTTGAGAGAATGGTTCAACTATACATCGAACCAGCTATTTAGAGCAGCTGTAAACAAAATGAAAATAGTCATGATGGTCGCCAACATTCGTTGAATAAGGAGGTCATTACAAAATATCAGTTTTTGTTCTGATGCACCTTGTATATAACAAATATATATTGGTAGTCTGGTATTGAAATGAATGATAAGAAGTCTTATAATTTGTGGTTTATTAAATTAACAAGATGTAATGATCATTAAAATATGCATATCAATATTGAACTCAAATTATCATCAACAGCAAAATGATTCACTGTAAAATGTAACTAACGTATAACGTAAAAACAATAGTTCAACCTGACAATACAAAAAATGGAAATATTACAAACGATAATAAGTAAGTGAAATATGTTTAAATCAAAAACGTTAATAATCATGAATGACAACAGCAGTAAAAACTCAACAAAAATAATTGAAATCATAATATGAAAAAAATTAACGTGACACGTCAATGATCATTGAAGGCATAACTAAAAGAACTAAAAAATATAACAACGAATGAAATATAGAGGATACCGGAAAACGCTTTAAAATTATCCCACAGTTTCAATCGCAGTTTAGAATTTCACGATGAGGTTGGAAAAAAAATTAATTTAATCGAATAAATTTTATTATTACAAGCCTGTGCACCGTTAAAGCGTATTTCAAACCCTAACGAGACAAAAACGTTGTGAATAAAATTATGTTTAATTCGATCCTTTATTGGACAATATACCGTAAAAAATCGAAGATCATCAACCGCAATTGTCAAAGAATGAGAATTGTTTGTTTACAGATGTATATTTTGCTGTGGGAATTGTAAGAAATTTTAGTATTGTACATTTTATGATAACGTGAATTTGCCAATTTACTTACGAGAATTGTTTAGATCAGCCAAATTAAGAAAGCGAGAGAATTTCATATTTTGTATAAATTGAATTTAATACACGTTTGTCCAATAAGAATGTCAGAATTTTAAAATGAGGCACAGTGAAAACTACAAGTGATAGTCTGGTAATTTTTATTTTATCTTGAAGAACAAATAATGGCATTCTGTTTTGAAAAGTATATCGTTCAAATGTCCACCACAGCTTATTATGGTGGAATGCATTCTGGAGGACAAATTTTTAATTATTTAATTTTTAGTTCTTCTGTCCGTCTTGCTTCCTACCCTACACACAAGGATTTATAGCCTGAGGGGGTGCTGGCCTGGGTTTGTCGGTAGCTGATGACCGTGGTTCGGAACCCACGTTTAGCTGTAGGTCCAGTCGCTAAATAGCCTAGTTGCTGATGCGTTTCTAACCTAATACCTTTAACCTTTTAACCTTTCAATAGTTTACAAATTTCATTTAAAGTAGTTTAATTTTATTAAATTAAATATATATATTAAATTATATATTTAAGAACAAAAAATACATATATAATTTTGAAAGTTATATATATTTTTTTATTTTTCTTAGTTTAATCTACAGGAAGAATTTTTGTCACTACTAAACTATATCATAATAGAAAAGAAAGTACCAACAAACTAGAATATAGGTATTATATTGCCCTTGTTTAGAAAAAGGAGATATCAAAGAATGTAAAACTATAGAGGGATCACATTAACAAGTTTACCTGAAAATATATTTACCAAAATAATAGAGCAGCATATAATTAGCACTAGACAGGAACTCATGGAGGGTAAAAATTCATGAAACGGTACAACGGACTTTTAGATTGAATATAATATAAAGTAATAAAATTGAGTGAGTAAAGAATACTTTGTTTAGTATATATATTTTCCTATAGTAAATTGTAGTAATTATTCTAAATATTTCTTTGTCGATAGAGATTTTCTATACTATTCCCTTATTTTTCATGCTCTTAGCAACCAGCACAGCAACACTCATACTGGCTAACATGACAATGTCGTATGTATTTATGAAACTGAAATTACAGTTAACAGTAGACACAAAATAAAATGTTTTTACTGTCTCTAAAAACCCATCTTTACTCAACTGTCCAGAAATGTTGAATGAAACTGACGCAAATATGCGGACAGGAAGGAGGCATATAATCATCAGGAGATGATTCCATCTAGATAGATCCTAATTATATTGAATCATATCCTGATACTAACATGGTTAACGAAAAGCGTCGATCGATTCCATTTTACTGTTTCAGATTGAAGGTTCCAATAGAAAAATTGATGTTTTAAGTAATGTTCGTATTTTCTAAATAAGTACATAATTAATAAAATGTAGAAGGACGGAGACCAGTTTTGCTGTATATGATGGTGCATTATCATGAAGCAAAATCACTTTGTGATTCCTTTTATGATATTTTGGTCTTTTTTATGCGCAAATCTTGATTCAAATCGATCGTTTGTTGTCGGTAGCATTCAGTTTTAATGGTTTCGCCAGGTTTTAGTAGCCCATCATAGATCACACCCGTCTGATCCCACCAAACACAGAGCATTGTCTTCCGTTCATAGCAATTTGGTCTTGTAGCCGATGTCGATGGTGCGCCTGGAGTTATTCATGATCTTTTACGCTTGGTATTCTCAAAATATGTCCACTTTTCATCACCAGTCACAATTCGATGGATATATTACTTTCTTTTGTACCTAGCGAGATGCATTTCTTAAGTGGTTTTTCGGTTTCTCTGTTGTCTTTCATTCAGTTCACGTGAAACTCATTTTTCCATTTTCTGGATCTTTCCCATTTCAACCTTCAAAACAAAGCTTTCAAGCGTATAGAGACGGCTTCTCGTGTCACATTTAATTGATCCGCATGTTGTTGTTGCGTCTGAGCATCATCCTTTTTTTCGATGCGATTGTGCAGCAGTTTTTTTGAAATGGTAACAGAAAGTCAATGCTGTCCGCAAATCGTAGTTTCCAGGCACAAAATTCGACATATTCAACGCCATTGCAAACTATGATGTTGTATGAAACTTGTATTGTTGTGAGTTAAAATTTTTTGTCAGATATCAATAAGGAAATTGTGCCAATGACGCGGTTTGACGATAAATACATTGACAGCTAGGGCCATTTATGGCCAAATTCCCGTTTTATATTTACAGACCTGGTACTCTCCTTTTAGCTCAATGCACTTTTCCCAGAGATATCAAATAACTCCGATTTCCTGTTTATAGTGAGATTCGTAGAAATTCTCAAAACAGCTATCAACCACAGACTCCACCTATTCATTGAGGGCAAATCGTTTACTACCGATTTATTTTTCAAGTTTGGAAACAGCAAATAATCCGAGGGGGCCAAATCTGGCGAATTGGGTGTGTGAGGAAGCAATTCGAACTTTAACTCATTAATTTTGAACGGATGTGTGAACTGGTGCATTGTATTAATGAAAAAACTTTCTTTTTCGCCAAGTGCAGCCGTTTTTTTTTTAATTTCATCACTCAAACGCTGCAATAAGTTCGCGTAATACTCGCCGTTGATTGTTTTTTCTTTCTGATGATAATCAATGAAAATTATCCCACGCGCATCCCAAAAAACTAACGCCATGGCCTTGTCTTCAGATGGAACTGTTTTGGCCTTTTTTGGAACCATTCAGTCGATTGTTTTGACTGTTCCTTCATCTAAGGCGTGAAGTAATGGAGCCATGTTTAATGCATGGTTATGAATCGACGCTTTATTCCTTTATTCCTTTTAGTTATGAAACTCAGCTTTATTCCTGTGAAACTTCGCCAAACACGAGATTGAAATATCCCCACGATGTTATTTTTGTTCTATTGTAAGTATTCACGGCACCCATCTTGCGCATAGCTTTTTCATGTCCTAATTTTCAGTCAATATGCGATGAACAGCACTTTTTGTAATGCCTACCATGTATACTAGTTAACGCACTCTCAGTCGACCGTCGTCTTATACCATTTTATGATTTTTTTACCATTTATTTTATCTGGCGTGGTTACCTCATTTGGTCGACCACTGCGATGTTCGTCTAAACTCTGCCACCTAATAATTTACTACTTTAAACGAAGGAGTAGACTCCCCCAGAGAATGACCAATTTTTTCCATGTTTACAAATTCATTGAGAGCTTTCACTATTAATGGATGCCAAACAAATACTAAATAACGTAGCGTCATCAAAATTCAAACTTAAGCTTTATAAGGTACTTTCTACCATAATCACTCTTTTTAAACAACAACATCCTATATAAGACATGGTTGTATGCTTATGGGATTACTCTCACATATCGTTGAGAAGAATTGGGCCTCTGTTTGGTAAATAATGTTAGAAAAATCTGGTAATGTTTTTTAATACACCCTTGACATATCTAAACAATACTTTTGTAATGAATTATTTTTATAGAAACCAGAAGGATATGGTGGTATGGCTTTAACAAATACCGACTCTTCTTCAAAGTAATTACCTTGGGAAGTTACACGGAGCTGAGGACGATTTCTTCATTTTTCTTAACAGTGCTGGACCTCAGATACTGGAATCGCCTTCAGCTGGTCGATTCCGCTCTTTTTAACATTAACGCAGTGTGGCAAGGCGCAGTATCGTGACGAAGCACCCAGGTAGTATTGATTTTCCGTCTCACACAAATGACCCTTTTTCATTCCAGAACCTCTCCATAAAACTGCTGGTTTGCCGTTTGGCACTGAGGCACAAATTCTTTATGGGAAAACTCCTAGCTGCCAAAAATCAAATCAGCATGCTTTATATTTTTAATTTGCTCATTCTGGTTTTTTTTTGGAATCTTTGTGCCATGGCCGTGAAACTTCAAAACTCGTCATCAGTTTTGCAAATAAAAAGTCAAGATATATTTCCCTCTCGTTATCTTTTTGGTTATGCGACAGATTTTTCGCCATCATTTGCACGCAGATTTCCTTCATTTCCAATTCATTTATAAAAATATAATGAACAGTTGTGTGAGTTAATTTCAACTCTTTCCTGAACATTCTGACCATCGTGATGATCACAACGCGCAAGATCCCGAATACTGTGAAGATTTTGATCACTTCAATCGTTTGGCTTCGATCGAGTTCGGCCTTCTGAGAGTGCCTTAAACTACCTGAAAACCTGGGCCTTTGACAAAACACTGCTTTCATAGACCTGTTTGAAGTAGTTGATACTAGCATTGAAGACTCCTTAGATGTTGGCCTGCCACCTCTCTAAAAAGGAAGTCAATAGTGGTGCCAGATCGAATGTTTTATTTTATTAGTAAGCCTCAGAATTGATTCATTCAATATATCGATTCGGTTGGAGACACAAATGCTTAGCAACTATTAAAAGTTAACAATAAGTGCTCCACTTTTTTGGCATCATTTGAATAATACAGTCTTTTTTCTTGCCAAAAAAAAAGATAATTCTTGAATAATACAAATGGAACCTAGCTTTGATTGTCATCAAATGATCCAGTAAATATTCTTCAGTAATCCTCATTGAAATATAAAGAGAAAATATTTTGTTTATGGTGTACTATAGCAGAAATTTTACGCTGCAATTATCTCCATTAAAGCCCACATAAGTATATATACGGTACTAGGATTTTAAATGATACACTTGTAGCTTTTTAATGTTTCAAACGTTTATTATAGATTTTGCTCTACATATATTTCGTCTTGTTAGGGCTTTTTCAAGAGTAGCTTGAACTAATGGAACTAATGGCTCATTAGTTCAAGCTACTCTTGAGAAAGCCCTAACAAGGCGAAACATATGTAGAGCAAAATCTATAACTTTGAAACATTAAAAAGCTACAAGTGTATTTTAAATCCTAATATTTGCAAAACGTTTCACAAGGGACCAACTACGGACATCATAAAAATTATATCTACGATGTCTTTTACGTAAGTGGAACGTGTACAGATGTTTTTTCAAAAAAATAGCAACGTTTCAGTTTTATTCTTTCCAGATGATAATAGATAGGTCATTATTGTAGCTTTTATTTAAATAATATATTTAAACTTGCATGTGATAGAACAAAATAATTCCTGACTTTATAATGCAATTCAATACATTATAATGAATGCGATTAACCAAAAACAAACAGTACATCTTTACAAGACCACGTACCATCTGTATTTTTATTATCGTTATTTTGGCCACCTCATCGTGTCCGTAGTAAACGTTTAACGCTATTAGCGTTGTAATTAATTTATTTACCTGTACAGGTACTGCCAATAAACGATTACATTTTCGAGGAACATGCCCGTAGACGCCCGGCATCCTGCTTGACGTCCTGCTGAAGTCTCCATCTGCGCGGGGCGAGGCCTCTGTTCGCTGTTCGGGCTTAATAAGCAATTTGTAGCAGGATGACCGGTGGGCAGCCGATTTAATTCCTTGTTATTTTTCGTCGATACAAAGTAGTGACGGGTGTTGTTGACGTTGTTCGTCTTGCAGCGAAATATTGTTCGGTTATTAAGTACATCCTCAATATTTTATGATGGTTTAGTTTTATATATCTATATATATATATATATATATATATATATATATATATATATATATATATATATATATATATATATATATATATATATATATATATATATATATATATATATATATATATATATATATATATATATATATATATATATATATATATAGGATGAATATATACGTGGATGATTTGAAAAGGGTTATCTAAAACATTTAGCTGTAGTAATGCAATAACTGCTTAAGATGTGGATTTTCAAAAAAAATATTGGGGTTTCCAGAATGTTTGTTTTTTTTTAAGATAATGAGAAAAGTAAATAGTTTATGTAAATATTTATTTAGTTTATTATGTAATTACCATTAATATTTACAACTTTTTGCCAGCGTAGTGGCAGGTTTAAAATGCTTTTTCGGCAAAAGTTTGCATCTTTATTGTTAAAAAATGTCAACAGGTTGCTTTTCACCTCTTCTTCCGTTTTAAAAGATTTCCCATTTAAACAATTTTGGAGGGAGCGGAATAAACGCAGACCAAGGGCCCGATATTCGATGCGTAAGTTGCGGATGAAGTAAAGTATGCCAATTAAAGTTCCACAATCTTTGCCGGGTCCTGATTGAAATAAGTGGTTGTGCATTATCATGATGAATCACAACACCTTTCCTGTTTGCTATTTCTGGCCTGTTTTCTTCAATTATTGTTTTAGCCAATTTAATAGTGAACCGCAGAGGTTAGTGATGTCCTAATCCCTTCTAATCCCACCAAATACAAGGCATTAATTTCTCTTTCTTTCAGTTCGTGAGGGTCCCACACGTTGTATTGGCAGGCGTATCCATTATTTTTTTCAGATGATCAAAAACGGTCGATTTAACGGCCAATATGTAATTTATCTACTACCTCGCGAATCATGGTGCGTGGATTCTCGAGAATTATGGTCTTTATTTCTTCGACATCAGTACTTGAAGGACGGCCAGAGCGATGCCAGTCTTCGAGGTCAAAATTGCCGCCTCCTGAACAGACCAAACTACTTTTGATTTTCTCAACAGAATCATATCCGTAAAGAAATAAAATATATATTTTTATAAAAAATGTACGAAAACACACTTACACTTGTACAATTATCCACTTATACACAATATTTATGATTTTCTCGAGTACTTAACTTCCGGTAGGTCCCTTTTCAATCCCCAGCAGTACTCGGCTAACATCCAAGGACTCCATTATCTTTTATATCGCATCTTTATAATGGAAATATCCTGGTGGAATCTATCGCCGTGTTCGCCATTCACTAGAAAAAATCCAAATGTGAGTCCAGGATATGTATCTTCAAAGACATATTGCACCCCAAAGCTTTGTATGAGATCAAAAGTTTATTATTTAAATCTTTGTAATTTTCTGCCCTATGGTTACCCAAAAAGTGTTTTATGATATTAACAAACCATTTTCAGGCGGGTTTTTCAAGATATTCAGTTTTTGCTGGAAGCTCTTATCCTTCATTAGTTTCCTTATTTGAAAACCTACAAATATCCCCTCTTTAATTTTTGTCTCGCTAGTTTTGGGAATTTCTCTTTCAGCTATAGAAATCCAGTACCATTTTTGTCCATCGCTTTCACAAAAAAATTTATGAGGCCGAGTATTATATGCATGGGTGGTAACAGTATATCTTTATTTACGGTGTGTTTCAACTTAGTTGTGATACTTTTTAAAGCAGTCAAACAAAAATAACAATCTCTTACGTGACTGTTGGTTCTGTATAAATCAATGGCATAGCAAAGGACATAGTCTAGATCCCTTAGCTCAACCCAGCAGAAGTGTCATACATGTTACACAGCAGATGTGTGAGATTCATGATTTATCTTGAGGCGCACAAGAAAACCGAAGTAACCCAAATAATGTTTGATTACTAATGGTGTTAAATTTCGACGCTCAGAGGTAAAAGTCAATTCGCCAAGCACATAATGAAACCAAGCGGGGTGATTTAAAGACTTTCGTGGCATATTTACAGCTTTAACGAACATCAATAAATTTAAATTTGTTGACTATGATAGCTATCTATTATATGTAGCTGTCACAAAAAAACCGAGGGTGACTGGAAAAAAATGACATTGTTTATGTAATGAGAGTAGATAAGTACAATCAAATAGCATTACAAAATTCGTGTGACAAGAACAGTATTTAGCAGTGTAATTATTCGAATTTATAAGGGGGAGTAGCTATTAATATGTAAGAAGTAGGTTACAATTTGTTGAAATAGCAGAACGATGGAATAATACTGCTTCTACCATTATAAGTACATGGATAGGTAGGTTTGAGGCTCGCAGTTATGCACGTAAGTATGAGGTTCTGATTACCCTATAATTATCCAATAACGTGATGAATGGTATCCTTGAGTTTTTGTATATTTTGTATGAAAAAATATCCATCAAGAGCCGATATTTTTGATGCAATTACAGAATTGTTTCGAAGATGACTGTTGATTGACATTTGCTTGCAAGGAGAGTTTTTGCTTATTGTCTTTATTGGATATTTCCTCTTACAGCGCATCGCTTAGAATTGTGCCGAACTGAGAGATACTTTTTAGGTGGTCGCAATGGACGTATAAGGATCAGGAATTTTCGGGTGAAAGGAGAAAGTTAACTTTCCCATTTGTATAGTATATTGGTGTAATTCCAGGAATTATGATAATGGGGATGGGGGGGGGGGGGGGTTATATGCTTGGAAAGTAGGTAGCCATTACAACAATTTTAAGTTTAGTCAGCCTATTATCTAATCGAAATATTTCAGACTGTCGTTAAGGCGATATGCAAGCTAGTTTTTTACATAATAGTTTTAAGAATAGTTTGTGATAGTGACAGTTTTTGAGGTATAACATGCATCGCATCCTTGAATGGCCTGGCGGTCAGAAACTTTAAACAAACTTGACGTATATGTACAATACGTCGTGTGGTAAAGCTTATCAGAAAAATACATAGATCATCTAATTTGATTCTTATTATAAATGTGGTGAATATATTACGTTCTTGGAAATAATAACGTAATTGAAAAAAGAATTATTGAGACAAATTTTACTGACCTCTTATTTTTTTTACTCTTAGTATTAAATTACTAAAATATTGACTCAATTTTATGGTAAAAAAATGTTAAATTCAATGATTTTTAACTAAAACTCTCAATAAATATCTAAATTATAGATTAAAAATTCTAAATTTTTAACGAATTTTGAATTTGACAATATTCAATTGACAGTGTGTTTTATGATATGTATATCAGCATGCATTCCTTCTGTGGTGTTAACAGTTGAATTTTTTCAATTCGTTCAATCTAAATCTACTTAACTTTGCACATTTTTTATTTCTTAAAGTATCCTCCAATTTTGAAATAATTTTGTTTTACTAAAGTAGTATCTGTTTCTAAAATAAATGCTATTGGGATTGTTGTATTCATTTAATGGTACATGGATCAACTCAACATTATCCTTCAGAGTTTCTTAATTCGTCTATTAGATCGTTATGATTTATTGTGGCTTTAGACTATTGTACAGAGATATTTTACAATAGCTCTCATTTCGGTATTATCAATTTTAATAATTAATTTTTATCACCACTATACATCGAAATTAATAAACCTGGAATGAAACGAGTAGGATGCGTGAATATATGTGTGCAATTGTGCCAATAAATTATAACTGACCTTTTTTTATTTGTTCATTAATAGTTACGAACAATAGGAACTATTCTGAATCTTATTCTGCTATGTTATATTAGTAGGACTATTTCCTAATTTTTTTATTTAACATCATCCTCTTATGGTAGCTGGCAGTCATAGAACTTTACTAGTGGACATCAGTCTCATTTTAAGGTGAATTCAATGTGAAAAAATTCACACGGTGCCATATCGGGTTAAAATGAATTTTCTTTGTTTGATTTTTAGCGAAAAATTGAAAAATATTTATTGCAGTGTATGATGGTGCGTTGATTGAATTGATCTAAATGATATTCGAGTAATTTTTACTGTCTTTATTGCTAGCTAGCTACTTATCTATCAGCCTTTGTACCATCTGTACATATCTTTTTGACATAGTTTCAGCACTTTAATAATTTCGGAATATTTTCAGTACGTTAGGATAAGAAATTTCGTTTTCAAACAAAATTTAATGCAAGTTTATTTGAGAAATTCGCAACATTTTTTTACAATTACAAAATTCGCTAAAATTTTCAACTTAACAAGCGAAATTATTCGAAACTTCTGTCAGATGTTAAGGACAGTCGTACCAACTTAAAATATAAATGTATTATATTGTATCGATACCTAAGCTCGTGAACTTCGATCATAAGAGTAGTTAATAACTATTTCTTAAAGTAATTTTTACTTTGTTATCTATCACTTTTATTTTTAAACAAAATTTGTGTGACTATAGTTTCGTAAAACAATTTTACATTCTCAAACATTACTTTAAAAAGTTTTAACACACAAATTTTGTTTAAAAATAAAAGTGATAGATAACAAAGTAAAAAATTGTTTTATTTCTTTTTAAAAAATGAACTAGCATAAAGTAACAGACAAATCAATCAATAATTTCATAAAGTATTAAACTCTCCATCATATTTCATAGAACTCAAAAGAAATTAAATAGTAGCTTTAAAGTGTTGAATTCTTTAATTTACTACTAAGCTTCGATTTTCTCAGCTAAAAAGAAATAATAAATAATATCAACTGTGATGCGATGTGATGTAAATGCAAAATTTTAAAATTATTTCATAATTCGTTTTTAAAACTCGAATTTTAATATTCTGTTTCATACAGTTACAAAAATTGCTGTAATTTCTAACTTAACACACAAAATAATATGAAATTTATGTCAGATGTTAAGTTCAGTTGTACCAAGTTAAAAATATGGTTGTATCGGTACATAACCGAGCGAACTTTTGATTAAAGGGTAGAGGCAGCTTGTGGGTTTTTAAACTGGGAGGGCGTAGAAGAAAATAGTGCTACTGAAGACTTTTTTTTGCTATTTTTACATTGTTTTTGAACTTGACTTAAATTCAGAACAGGCGTGGGACGACCCTTAGTTTTTTATCCAACTTTCTCCTCCAAACTTAAATTAGTCATTATTTGCAAATCCCATATCAAAACAAGTATTTGTGAGGCGAACGAAACACGCGACGCGAGACATATCAAACGCTCCGTATCCGTCAAATCAGCGTTTAAAACTAATTACCGATACGCTCGGTCGTAGGGAATTTATGTCCAAATCGCATGTTTTAGAAAGCAGTTAAACCTCTGAATTCTGGTAACCAACAAAACATGTAACGCCAACGACGAGATAAATGGACGTGGCGTACGGTCGCTGGAGGTTGTGGCGAGAGGATAGAAGTTTTATTCGCATTATTTGGTGTGGCGACATTATTTGGATGGATCGGCAGACGTTCTTCTACATTAGGAGATTTTAATTTTTAATAATATCTTAAAATGAGTTAACGGAAAGAAACTGAACGAAAATAAAATATAGTGTTTTGCTCTGAAAAATTGTTTACTGTGATAAATGTTGGAGGGGCGGCGCTCCAACGCCCTCCCTCACAAGCCGCCACTGTCAAATGGATAGGTAATAAACATCTCATAATGTATTAAACCGACCATGAAATTTCGTAGAACTCAAATAAAATTTAAGAGTATCTTTAAATTTCACCTTAATTCACTACTAAGTTAAACATTCCTAGGTTCGGAAAAAAATAATAAAAAATGTCAACTGTGATTCGATGTGATGTGAATATAAAATTTAAAAATTATTCTTTTTCCCTATATCAAAAGCTCATGGTCAATAATTAGTTTTTAACACTAGAGTTTTAATATCCTGTTTCATACAGTTCATGATCTAACCCTAACCTAAAAAAAATCACCATTGATTGGCGGATGTCAGGGCGGCCTAAAGCGTTCTCGGTCTGTAAACGTCATTTTCTCATGGTCGTCCGCGATCAGATCGAACTATATTAATGAGCAACGATGCACGAACGATTCCAACATACACAATCATTAGTAACAAATAGCAATAATAATGGCCGCAATGATATATGCTCGGTCTCCTGATCGTAATCATATCGTGCTTTAAACTAGACTCATTTGCCCCCACCATAGTGTTTTAACGTTGACTGCGTTCTTGAACGGTTCGTTTTTTTTTTGTTTTGGTTGTTAATACGGCTTTGTTCTTGAATTACTCATCTTTTTACATATGAATTTAATTTTTTATATTTGTTGTTTCGGTTGTTTTTTGTTTCAATCTGATTTTTTAATAATTTTTCTTTTTCAATATTGCTAATATGCATTTTTTTTGGTAATCTATTACTATAGCCTTATGAAAATTATTTCCAACTATAGCAATTCATTACTGACAATGATTATATTATTATTTTTATAATTTATAAATTTATTACTGAAAATAATTATTAAAATTTGTTCTGGTGTTATTTGTCAGTCACGTATTATTATGATCAAAATTGTATCTTGCAATTGATAAATAAATTTTCTTTAAAATAGATAAATTTATGGAGCAAAAAAGGTGTATTAAATTTTGTCTAAAAAACGGAATTTCTTATATTGATGCTTTAATAATGTTAAGAACATATTACGGCAATGCGACTATATAAAAAATGTTTACAAGTGATATAAAGACTTTAGTGATGATAGAGAAGCGCTTGAAGAGGAGCCTGGTTCGGGAAGACCTACAACGTCTGCTAATGAACCCCGAATCAAGGATGTTGTACTATGTAATGGCTGATTAGTGATAGAGACGAAATAATATACCATTGCACACCGTCATAATCGTCAATTTTTCATTAAAAATCAAACAAATACCGTACCACAAACAACACTTCAGTAGGTATGGAATCATGTCACCTTCTCTTGTTCCTTCTTTTGAAGAAACCACTTCGCGGATGAAGTTTCGAGTCCACAGAAGCCATTGGAATGAGTTCCCTGACCGCTTTGAAGGAAATATCAAAATTAGAGCATAAAAACTTCTTCGAAGACTGGAAATATCATTGAAATAAGTATGTTGCTGTAAGAGACGATTACTTTGAACGAGAAATTAAATTTAAAATATATATTGAATAACTAAATATCGTTTTATTTACGTTACTTTTTGACTATACTATATGACTATCTATATCGTCTTGAATGTATCCACAAATTATATTAACAGTAACTAAAATAAATACAAATTTCTAAAATAAGTAATTCTTTTTTGATGAGACTCGCAGCTTGTCGCAAAAATGAATATTCAGATTATTAATTGAATGCAATTTTGCACCCTATAAAAAAGATAAAATGTTCGAGAAAATTAATAAAAAATAATAATAATAAATGATAACAATTGAAATAAAACAAAGGTTTTCTGCTATTATTTGTTAAAATGACCAGTTCATTCCAGTTCTGCAAAGTTGCATAGTGGAATTGTGATGAATATTAAAAATACTCAAAAATAAAGAAAATTTATACGTGCTCCACGAAAAAATAGCTCATTCGTTCAGCCGCCACCAAATCATCGGCAACTGTCTTCCGAGACCGGTCAGGAGTCTCGGTAAATTGCATTAAGGTCTTCTGACCTTAAGCTGTCATCGGCCGCGTTTCAGCTGAATGTTACGAAAGCAGCTGAAATAATGACCAAAGATACGACCATATACATTGGCCATGTCAGATGCAGGCTGTAATACAATGCAACTCACAACCGAAGCAACCGATGTCAGACTCACAACTGATGGCAGATGCAAGCTCTACAATGCGACCACACCATTGTGGGGGTAAACGTCCGCAACAGTCAGACTGCGCTAAACCATCCGTAACTTGCCCCGACTCTGCCTAGGTACCAGGTATGCATGAAAAATTGCAAAGTCGAAAATCAGTTGAAGGTATAATCAAAGCTACGACCTTTCCAAATGTTCAGCTTGAACCCTATTGATGACGGTTTAAGGCCAGAATCCAGTCTCACGAGACCCTTGCTGACGTATTGGTGGTGGTTGAAGGAATGAACAAATTTTACGTGAAGCACGGATGAGTTTTCCTTGTTTTTTAGCATTATATTTTTAATGATGGACATTTTTAAACGAAATGTTCATTGTCAGCTAGATTTACAGATATGGACACAAATTATGATCTGCTTGGTCTCTAAATTGATTTCCAGTGAAATGTCTATCTGTAGGAGCGTGCTAAAAATTTTTATCCAAGGGAGGAATAATCGTAATAATTACTTTTGGAACAGAAAATACGGAAGGCGTATACATAATAATTATGTTAAATATTTATTTAACGAATAGGATATTTCCTTTGTGTCTGATCAATATAAAATTGAGTTGTTTGGTCATCTTTTCTTATGTTTCAAACAAGCATTTCTGGAATTACTACATTTATGATTATTACCTACAAAGCAAAAAATAATCGTAAAGCAAAAATAAACGCAAACCTCAGCTAGCGAATTACGAATTTGAGTTGAAATGATGTCAAGAGATGATGATATATGAAAATACAATTGTATCAGATATATCAAAAAAGATTATTGACTAATATTGTACCTCTGTATAATACCTCTGAATATGAATAGAGAGGAATGCAAACGTTTATGCTTGGCATTGCAAAGCGGGGCAGAGAATAAATGAAAGTATATTATATCATTGGAAGAGTAAGGGAATTGAAATGGTGATGGGCAGGCGACATAGCGAGGCGATGTGACGATAGGTAGACCTAAGTAATCCTGGGATGGATACCGTTTGATCATAAATGTCGAAAAACACTATAGATTGATGACATCATCAAATATATTGAACCCGAATGACAATGGAAAGTTCAGGACCACGCAGGTTGGAAACATGCTGAAGCGGTCTTCATCCTGCCGTATAGACAATGGAGTGATGATGATGCCTTCTAGATATAATGATAGTAACAGTTCAGAAAAAATAGGAGGGAATAAAATAATATTTTATTAAAAAAAAAATTAATCAAAAAAGACGATTTATTGTAATACTTACCTTTATATAAACAAAAAAACTGCTTAAAATTTTAAGCTTAAACTTTTTTTTAACCTCTTAAAATTTAAAAAATCTAACCCTAATGGAAATAATCCTTGAATTCTTATTCGTATAATTGTTAAAAGCAACGAAACAAGAATCGAAATCGATAACGTACTATTCTTCTGCTTATCTCGTCAATAACAGCGTGGAAAAATGACTATTGCTCTTGTTTTTTACGTGACGGTTCTCTTTTCTGTATGCCGTCCATGCCGCCATCGAACCAACGATTGTGACCATCTGATGGCTCTAATGAGATCTCTAGCGGGTACCATCGGTACTCGTATAATATAGTCTTTCATGTCTCTGATATTGCCACGATTTCGTTTTCTATTTCTACGTGTATATGCACCTCGGATATTGCACACTTTTTCCTTGATTTAGATAATAAATTAATAGATTGCTGTAATAAACCGATATTTCTCTAGCTGCGTGCACAGATAGTTTTGTTTTTTATTATTTAATTTGATTCATAATACGGGGGTGTATTTAAACACATTGATTGTTTACGGGGGTGTCATCGTATTTGTTTTTTTATACTACGGTGTAACTAACGTTTTTTGAAATACGTAGTTATTCACAGTTAAAAAAATTGTACCTAGAACTTATTCCTCGAAATATAGGCCGTTGCTCTTGGTAACCTCAACCCTTCTTTGAGCTAGTCTCTGCTCGGTACCAAAATGGGTCTGTTTTTGAAAGATTGGAATTGAAAGACCACATATGACCTGATCTTTTCGTGTCTTCAAGACTCATGTCCCTCAGAACTTTTTGTAACAGAGCTGAACGTTGCAGATTGATACGGTACCTTCCCTATCTCGCAACTCTCACGAGTGGCGTCAGACGCTTTGAAGGATTTTTACATTAATATCTAAAAAAAGATATTATCGACTGAATATTTCGCATTGGAATCACTTTAATACTGCCGAAGGAATGTTTATTTATTGGAGTAAGAAGTTGAAATAAAAAAGTTGAATTAAAAAGTATGTTCATATAATACCTAAAGAGGCCAATGAAACACAAAACTGAATTCCTTTCGATCAAAATGGGATTTTGCCATTTGTAAGGCAATTTTTTAAAAGTTCTGATCTGTTAATTTTTAAAAGATCTGTTTTCCGCAGATATGGTTGCATTTTGGAATTTTGTTTTAAAGAAACTTTTTATTTGAAATGATTTAAATTCATTGGTGTAAATATAACCGTTAATTAAATTTACAGAAATTATTTCCCTTGCACCCTGCATATATATATATATATATATATATA
The DNA here is from genome assembly GCA_031761425.1 of Cosmopolites sordidus. NCBI lineage: Eukaryota > Metazoa > Arthropoda > Insecta > Coleoptera > Curculionidae > Cosmopolites > Cosmopolites sordidus. The sequence continues at coordinate 44,056 of JARFXV010000333.1, forward strand.
TATATATATATATATATATATATATATATATATATATATATATATATATATGCTATAGTTATATATATATATATATATATATATATATATATATATATATATATATATATATATATATATATATATATATATATATATATAGGGTGTTAATGGCATACACTGCCAGACTTTTTGGCAAATTCTACGTCACAAAACAAAACAAAAATGTCGTGCGAATATGGGTATGAAAATCCTTCGTGTTCGAGATACATAATTTAGCTTCCCCATAACGAAAGGTATTTTAACCAAATTTAAAACACATCATCAGCCTTCCAGTTGCCATAGTCTAAGAGAATATCAAGTTCTACAAGCAGAAAGAGGCGGAGTTATAGGATTTTGCTACTAATTAATTTAAAAAATAATTAGTACGATCCTGTTCAAAATGTAACTTAAATACATTTTTCAACATAGAATATTATTCTCTACAAAAACATTATTTTGATATTTTTTCATACACAAGCAAATTTACAGGCTTGCTCAATTCTTCTCCTCAATATCGCGATAACTTCTATTTCAGTGTTGGCTAATGGTTCTAGACTAATGGTTTAAGGTATCCTGAAAAAATAGTAGAGTGGATTCCTTTCTTGTGATCGGGCTGGCCAAGGCACCGAACCACCTCTTTTAGTCTACCGATTAAGAAATTTTTTATCCAATATATCTCGGGCCTGTCGACTAAAATGAGCTGGAACACTGTCTTGCATACCATAATCTATTCCTAACCTCCAATGTGACATCTTTGAGCAATTCGGGCAAATCCCCGCGGAGAAATCTCTAATACACCTGCCCAGTTAGTGTTTCCGGGAAAAAAATGGTTCGATTAATCGGTTGTCAATTATTCCAGCACAAACATTGATGGTAAACTGGTATTGGTGTCGAGTTTGAATAATTTCATGAGGATTCTTTTCTGCCCAAAGATGATTGTTATGAAAATTCAATATTCTCTCTCTTGTGAATTGAGCCTTATCAGTAAATAGTATGGAAATATGAAAATTGGGATCAACTGTATGTTGAAGAAACCAATGACAAAATGTCAAGTGGCGCAAAAAAATCCCTTAAAAGAAATGCATGTATCCTCTGAACATGATATGGGTACAAGTGGTGTTCCTTTAAAACATTCCACACAGTGACATGAGAAATAGGCATATTCACTACAATGATCCTCGTACTTTTATTTGGATTTTCGGTAATTGCGTTTAAGACCGGTTCTTCCGTATCTGACGTTCTAATATCTTTATTTCGGCCTCTATCTTGTACTTGCAACTTGAAAATACCTTGTTTGCTTATACGTCGATGAACATCAGGAAACATACTTCTACTAGGACATATGCGTAGTGGAGATGCTGCCTGGTACAAAAGTCTTGCTCTTCTGGCGTTACAATTGGCCATTCCCTAACAGCCTTGAATATCGACTAATTCTGCATTAGTATAATTATGCATATTTCTGCCTTACCCCTTAATGTAATGTAAAGTTGCAATAACGCCAAACTATTTCGTTTGCTAATGACTAATACGTTGAAAACTGTTTTAGACTACCTGCCCTGTATAAGTGCCAAGTCTTGTCAATTTGACGTTTAAGTAAATTATTTATCTTCATAGGTAAGCTGATTTCATTTGTATTGTCATTTATTATGTCAAGTTTGCCATGAAACCGAAGGAGATACGAACAAATGTCAAGATATACTTTTTGTAGAGAAAACTAGTCTGTATTGAAAAATGTATGTTTAATGCTAGTTTAATTTTGAACAGGACTAAACCTATAACTTCCTAATATTCCCTCAAATTATGGAAACCGGAAGGCTGATACCGGATATGTATTAAATTTGGTTACAATACCTATCTATATGCGGAAAATAAAAATTAAAAAATATTGAAATATTCAACCCCCTGTATCTCGAATACGAAGGATTACCGAACCAATGTTTGTATGACATTTTTGTGATATGTTGTGACGTAGAATTTGCCAAAAAAGTCTGCTAGAGTATTTCCTTAACACATATATATATATATATATATATATATATATATATATATATATATATATATATATATATATATATATATATATACGATACGATATATATCGTGTATCGACAATGGCTGAATGATGGTGATGATATTGATATATATATATATATATATATATATATATATATATATATATATATATATATATATATATATATATATATATATATATATATATATATATATATTATTATTATTATTATTATTATTCACGTATGGGCCCTGGTGGACCTCGCAAAGAGAGGAGTTTGTTGTTGTTAGCCTTCCTTTGCGCCCATACTAATTTTATTCTTTCGCTATGAGCTTTTTTCCTTTTGTCAAACCAAGTTGTTCCGGTCTTCCTACATTTTTCTCCCTGGCCAACCTTTCAAACGTCAACCTTGTGCCTGAAACAGCCTCTATCCTGAATTTCACTTTGTGTAATATTTGCTGATCTTAGGTCTTCTTTAATTGCAGCAATCCATTTAATTATTTCTACTTTAGCTCTACTCCTATTTTCATAAAATTCGACTATTTGTCTAGTTATCCTACTCGGATTCATCCGTTTTATGTGTCCGTAAAACCTCAGTCTTCTTTTTCTCATATCGCTATGTATATCTGTGTATTGTTTGATTTCTTGGTTTTCTCGAAGTCGGTATGTTGTGCTATTTATTTGTTTGGGGCCTAGGATTTTTCTTATGATTTTTCTTTCCTTCTTTTCAATGTTCTCGATATCCCTTTTTCTATTCAAAATGAGCGTTTCTGCCCCAAATAGACATTCTGGATTAATAACTGTGTTGTAATATCTCAGTTTTGTGTTTTTAGATAGGCATTTTTTGTTGTAAATATTTTGTGTAAGTCTCAATGCAGTTTCTATTTTTTGACATCTACCCTTATTGGCCGCTTTTTCCAACCCATTTCCCATGATTATTTCACCCAAATATTTGAATTGAGAGACTCGTCTGATGTTACCATATTTTGGTTTTAGAGATGGTGTTCTTAGTCTATTGCAGGTCATGTATTGTATCTTTTCGAAGGAAATTTAGAGTCCAACCGTTTCTGCTGTTTCTTTTAGGATTTCAATCTGTTTTGGTACCGTTAATATATCTTGAGTCAAAATTGCTACATCATCAGCATTTTGATGTTGGTTCTCCCCAGTTTAATGGGCTGGTCAATATTCAGGGCCGACTTTTTTTCACGCCACTCCTGTATTACTTTTTCTAGAACACAGTTAAATAAGGGTGGCGAGAGTCCATCCCCTTGTCTCACTCCAGTTTTAATTTCGAAGGGCTCTGAGATGTCACATATGAATTTAACTTTTGACCTTGTGTTAGTTAATGTTGCTTTAATAATTGCCAGCGTTTTCAGATCTGCAGATCTAGCCCTTGTCCTTTCAAGATGCGGAATAAAGATTCGCGCTCAATAGAGTCATATGCTTTTTTGAAATCCACAAATGTACAGACGAAATTTTTATTGTACAGTTGTTTTACAGTTTGATGTCTTAGGATCAACTTTAGATTCAGGATCTGTTCAGGGCAGGATCTGCCCGGTCGAAAACCTGCTTGATATTCACCAATTTTTGGTGCTAGCTGTCCCTGTGCTCTGTTTAGTAGACATTGAGATATAATCTTTATAACAAACTGGGAGAAGAGATATCCCTCTGTAGTTGTTTACATCCGTTCTATGTCCTTTCTTGTGTAGTGGATGGATTAGGGCATCTTTCCAATCATCCGGTATCCGTTCGGTTTGCCAAACTTCTTGTAGAATTTTGGTTATTTCCTTGATTGTATTTGGACCAGCGGATTTCAAAAGTTTAGCAATGATTCCATCTTCACCAGAAGCTTTGTTATTTTTAAGCCGCTTGATTTGCTTAATTATTTCATCTTCATTCGGTCATAATGAATCTGGGTTTGTTTGTTTAGTGTTGGTAATTTGTTTAAGGGCCCAGGACAGTTTAGTATTTGTTCAAAATATTTCGCAAGTTCTTTGCAATTGTCTTGTTTATTTAGAGCTAATTGTCCGTTTTCCTTTTGGAAGCAAAGACTTTGCGGTTGATAGCCTGTTAATTTAGTTTTAGATGTTTTGTAAAAGTTTCGGGTGTTATTTTTTTGGAAATCTTTTTCTATTTCATTTAGTTGATTGTTTTCATATTTTCTTTTAGTTTGTCTAATTAGCTTCGACGTTTCTTTTCTTACTTCCAAAAAGATGATATAGTTTATTGTTGTTTTTTGACTGTTCCAATGTTTGAATGCTTTACTTCGGCTTAATACTGCTCACTCGCAAACTTCATCCCACCATGGATGTTTTCTACGTTTTTGTAAAGGAACCATCTTTAAGGCTGTTTAATATTTTTTTGTTTCAATTCTTGCCAGTTCTCTGCTGGTTGTTTATCAAGCTCTTCTGTTAAGGCTGGTTTTATTTTCGTTGGGTCGAACTTTGGTATTAGCAGTCTCTTTTGAATAAGATTTCGAGGTTTTAAGCTAAGTTTGATTCTAGTCAAGTAGTGATCCGTGTCTATATTAGCTCCTTTCCTGACTTCAACATTCAAAATCTCTTTATAATGGGGTATGAAATGGCAACATGGTCAATTTGAAATTCACCCATGGACGTGTTTTGGACATCTCCAGGTCTTTTGTTTTGTTATTTTCTTCTTAAATGGGTTGACATTATTTTTAGATTAAACTGCGAACATAGTTCAGCCAATCTTCTTCCATTATGGTTAGTCCATTTATGAGCGGGAAAACTGCCGACTGTTTTCCTGTACTTTTTTCTTTCCCTAGTTGGACGTTGAAATCACCCAATAGGATTTTTACATGGTTGGAGAGAATTCTAGAGATCTTCTTAGAGTCTTTTGCAGAATTTCCCTGGGCTTATTTACTTTTTCAGGATTAGATTTATTTTCTTCGTTAACTGGGAGGTGTGCATTGATTAATGTATAGTTTTTGTTAGCACATTTGAGGGATAGTATCATAAGTCGATTATTTACTGGCTGGACATTTGTTATAGAACCAAGAATGTTTCTTGAGATAGCGAAAGCAACAGCAAGATGTGGTGTATTTTTGTGTATTATTTTGTCCGTTTTACTTTTAAAAAGTCTGTAGTTGCCGAATTCCAAGGTGTTATCATCTGGTTTTCAATCTGGTTCCTTGCAAAGCTAAAATTTGGATTTTTTGCTGATTCAATGTTCGCCCAATTCGTGTAGTTTTCCTGGACGCAGGAGAGAATTGATATTTACCGTTCCAAAGAAAATTTTTGTTTTCGGTTTCAGACGTAGGCCAGAGGTCTCCGACTCCCTCTGAAAGATTTTGCGTCCCAGACGCTCCAGAATCCGAAAAACCGGTTGTACCAGCAAAGCTGGCAGAGGATTGTCTACTTCCTGGGGTAATTTTGTAATTACTAGAATGCTTCATCTTGTACTTTGAATTAAAGGAGATTAAGTGGAGGGGTTAGTTCCAGAATTTAAATATCAGTCGCACCACTGGTGAACAGACGCTGACCACTCAACCGCTTGATACAAGTCAGACGCTAAGTGGATTTAGTTTTTTTGCCTTGGTTCGGAGCTGCTTATTTTGAGATATTCGCAGCTGTTCATTAATATCTAATGGAACTTTCACTATCCACCATCAGTCCAGTACCTTAGGAGAGGTATACTGGAACATATATATATATATATATATATATATATATATATATATATATATATATATATATATATATATATATATATATATCATCATCATCATCATCAGCCCGCATCGATCCACTGCAGGATGAAGGCCTCTTCAGCATGCTTCCAACCTTCACGGTCCTGGGCTTTCCTCTGCCACTCGGGTCCAATATACTTAACGATGTCATCAATCCATCGTGCTTTCGGTCTTCTTCGCGGACGTTTGCGATCAAGCGGTATCCACTCCAGGATTGCCTTGGTCTATCTGTCGTCCCATCGCCTCGCTATATGGCCTGCCCATCTCCATTTCAACTGTTTTACTCTTCCAATGATGTCACAGACTTTTGTTTGTTCCCTGATCCATGGGCAGGACTTTCTGTCTCGTCTTGTAATGCCAAGCATACATCTTTCCATTCCCCTCTGTGCCACCCGAAGTTTTTGAATTGATTGGGATGTGAGTGTCCAGGTTTCACTTCCGTATGTCATAACGGGTAGAACGCACTGATCGAATACTTTTCTTTTCAGGCAAAGTGGGAGTCTGCTCTTAAACACTATGTTGAACCTACCAAATGCCTGCCAGCCACATTTAACACGCCGTTCCACCTCCCGGGCGGTATTCCCCTCCATGGAAATCCTCTGCCCAAGATATATAAAGCTGTCAACAATCTCTAAATCCCTTCCTAGAACTGAAATTCTTCTGTCCTGAGCGAAGTTATTGAACATAACCTGACTCTTTTTCACGTTTATTTTCAAGCCAAATGGTTCGCCAGCCCTTTGCAGTTCTTGTATGCGTCTTTGCAGCTCCTCTGGGTCTTGTGAAATGAGAATAATATCATCTGCAAATCTAAGATGGTTTAAGTTTGCACCATTGATCTTTACACCATCCTGTTCCCAATCCAGTTTACGGAATACTTCTTCAAGGCCAGCCGAGAAAAGAATAGGCGATATTGCGTCACCCTGCCGTACACCTCGTTCTATATTAATTCCCACTTCAAGATCATCAAGGTGAATTGTGGCTATAGCTCCATCATATATCGATCCTAATAGGTTTTCATAGGCTCTCTCTACACCTTGGCTAAGCAATGCATCCATTATCGCATGCTTTGAGATGGAATCAAATGCTTTTTCGTAGTCGATAAAAGCCAAGCACAGTGGCATGGTGTATTCGTTGTGCCTTTCTATGACCTGCTGTACAACCTGGATGTGATCCATTGTACTGAATCCACTTCTGAATCCTGCTTGTTCTCTTGGTTGTGCGTCATTCAGTTTTTTTAATATTCTTTTAGAAATTATCTTAGTGAAAACTTTGTACATCACTGATAGGAGGCTTATTGGACGGTAGTTCTTTAAATCTTCCTGTGCTCCTTTTTTATGTAAAAGGATCACTTCTGCATTTTTCCATAAGTCCGGTACTTTTTGTTCTTTGAGGTATTTTGAGTATAATTTTGCCAGTGTTTTATGTAACGTCCGACCACCAGCTTTTAGCATTTCGACAGTTACACTATCCTTTCCTGGAGCCTTGCCGTTCTTCATCAATTCTATAGCATTTGTTACTTCCTCCACTAGGATATCTGGCATTATATATTGTTCTTCCGTGGGTATTGCTGTCCCTGACTGGCTCTGATCTTCATATAACTGGGAATAAAACCTTCTGACAATCTCTAACATTTGGGTACGCGTCCTGCACACTGTGCCATCCTCACGCTTTAAAGCATATATTTGCGTTCTTTTGTTTCTCAGCTTCTGTTTAGCTTTGTTAATTCCTTTGTTTTCTTCCAGGGTTTTTTGCACTAGCTGCATATTGAATCGGCGCGTGTCCTCTCTGATACGTTTTCTTATAGTTTTGCAGAGCTCAGTGTACTCGACCCTGCCAAAAGGACTGCCTGCATTTCTCATTGCTCGCCGTTTCTTCATTAAATCAATGGTCTCACTGGAGATTTTTGTTTGTTTGAGACATTTTTCCTCTGGTGGTATTGAAGCAGCCGTTTGAAGTACATTGTTGGCGATTTCTTCATATTGAACTGATATTTCCACGTCCTCTGGATCTTGTAACGCAGCAAACCGGTTTGACAAAGCAATCTCAAAATCGCTTCCTCTCTCCAGCAGTTTTCCAGAATCTACCTTGCCCTTCTTTGATCTTACCATTCTTTCGCGCTCTTTTCGACAGTCAATCCGAACCCTTGCTCGTACCATTCGGTGGTCACTTCCAACATTAAAATTGTTAAGGACAGTACGATTGGTAAATATTGTTTTATCGTTGGTCATGATATATATACATGATATATATATATATATATATATATATATATATATATATATATATATATATATATATATATATATATATATATAAGATATATATATATATATATATAGAGTTTTTTTACTTCTTTGTCAGATATCCTGTTGGAAGAAGTGACATATGCTATAGAAGCGATGAAGAATGGAAAGACTCCAGGAAAGGACAATATAACGATTGAAATGTTGAAGGCTGGTGGTCGAACCCTACATAAAATACTGGCAAAATTGCACTCAAAATAACTCACAGACCAAAAAATACCCAGTCTACGCAAAAATGCTCAAGTGATTCTTCTTCATAAGAAAGGAGCACAGGAAGATTTAAAATACTACCGCCCAATAATCCTCCTATCAGTTATGTACAAAGTTTTCACCAAGATAATATCTAAAAGAATATTAAGAACACTGAATTACGCACACTCAAGAGAGCAGACAGGATTCAGAAGTGGATTCAGTACAATGGACCATATCCAGGTTGTCCAACAGACCATAGAAAGGCACAATGAATACACCATGCCACTGTGCTTGACTTTTATTGACTATGAAAAGGCATTTGATTCAGTATCAACGCAGGCCATAATGGATCCATTGCTTAACTCAGGGATAGACAGAGCCTATGTGAGCCTACTGAGATCCGTGTATGAGGAAGCGACAGCTACAGTTCACATGGATGACTTTGAAGTTAAAATCAATGTAGAACGTGGTGTACGGCAGGGTGACTCAATATCGCCTGTTCTTTTCTCAGCCTGCCTTGAAGAGGTATTTCGTAATCTGGATTGGGAACAGCAAGGAATAAAAATCAATGGTGCATATCTAAGCCATCTTAGATTCGCGGATGATATCGTTCTCCTTTCACATGACCCAGATGAACTACAAGAATACATACGAGAGCTGCAAAGGGCGGGAGAACCATTTGGTTTGAAAATAAACCTAAAAAAGTGTTAGGTTATGTTTAACAAATTTGCTGTCAACAGAAGAATTTCTATTTTACGATTTAGAGGTGTGGGCAATGGATTTCAGTGAAGGATGATACCGCCCGGGAGGTGGAACGGCGGATTAAGTGTGGCTGGCAGGCATTTGGCCGGCTCAATATAGTATTTAAGAGCAAACTCCAACTTTGTCTGAAAAGAAAGGTTTTTATGCAGGTATGTGACATCATTGGAAAGGTGAAAGAATTGAAATGGAAGTGAGCAGGTCATATAGCGAGACGATGCGACGACAGATAGATCAAAGCAATTCTGGAATGGATACCGCTTGATTATAAATGCCCGCAAAGAAGGCTGAAAACACGATGGACAGATGACATCATCAAGTATATTGGACCCGAATGGCAGAGGAAAGCTCAGGACCGTGCGAATTGGAAGCATGCTGGGTAGGCCTTCATCCTGCAGTGTATCGACAGTGGCTGAATGATATTGATATATATATATATATATATATATATATATATATATATATATATATATATATATATATATATATATATATATATATATATATATATAAGTATAAAGGAATATTTACAAATAGGATTTTTAATAGGACTTTTAATTCAGGGTCAGAAGTACAAATGATTTAGGTTTGCACCATTGTACATATATATGTATATATATATATATATATATATATATATATATATATATATATATATATATATATATATATATATATATATATATATATATGTTAAGGAAATACTCTAGCAGACTTTTTTGGCAAATTCTACGTCACAAAATATCACAAAAACGTCATACGAACATTGGTTCGGTAATCCTTCGTATTCGAGATACAGGGGGTTGAATATTTCAATATTTTTTAATTTTTATTTTCCGCATATAGAAAGGTATTGTAACCAAATTTAATACATATCATCAGATGGACTAAGGCAATCCTGGAGTGGATAACGCTTGATTGGAAACGCCCGCGAAGAAGACCGAAAGAACGATGGACTGATAACATCGTTAAGTATATTGGACCCGAGTGGCCGAGAAGAGCCTAGGACAGTTAAAATTGGAAGCATGCTGAAGAGGCCTTCATCCTGCAGTGGATCGACACGGGCTGATGATGATGATATATATATATATATATATATATATATATATATATATATATATATATATATATATATATATATATATATATATATATATATATACATAAATACCCTTCTTTTAGAGACTACATTATAATGTAAGTGTAACCTAGGTACTGTTTGCCTAGGTGTTCGAATTGCTTAGCTTTCTCCCTATATTTTGCCATATAAATCTATGTATGTAGATACATACATATGTCGATACATAGATATGTATCGAATGTATTTATATATAATATACAGGAAACAACTAAAATCGGCACATAACGAACAATTATTTTTAAACCAAATGTTAATCATTCCAAATTTAAAAATAACAAAAAATTATTTTACATGTTTTAGGAACCCTCTAGAGAATAATTAAACTATAACACTTAGTGCAGTCTGAATCACTGTTTCTATTCTCTTGAAGAAGGCCTTAACTAAATTCACATATATACTGCTTCAATTACGGTCTATAAAGACTTCTTATTGGGATGTTTCGACTTGTTGATGACCTTTTCAAAAAAAAGCTCCATACTTAAAAGTCCAACGAAATCAGATATGGACTATTAACAGAACAGAACTCTTTGAACCAAAACATGGCTATATTATCCGAGAGCCAATCTTGAATTCAATGTCTTATGTGTGCTTGTGCACAGTATGGGCTTCGTGAAGCCACACTTGCTCTCCAAGGTTTTACTATAGGGTTTTTCAATTGAGACGGATCGATGTTGGCAGCCTGTGGTGGATATGTTGTTTTGGTGATCTGTCTAACCTGTTGTTTATTATTCAGTTACTGATGCTAAAATCACCATGACAAGTTACATGGTTGAGCAGCACGTCCAAATAATAAAACTTTATTATGAAAATGAGTGTTTCTTTGAGCCCATTTTACGGTCGACACGGTAGGCCTTCATAGCCGACTCTCCAACGTTTGGTGACCGAATTCGAGACGACCGGTTCGGTAAACAATAGCCAACACCCGTTCGTCAAAGGAACGCCAAATCAACCGAGAACATCGCCGCTGTCCATGGAAGTGTGCAGGAGAACTCGAGGCAATCAATTCCTCCCCGCGCACATGAACTCGGCCTTTCGCAGACTTGGCGAATTTTAAGTCGGGACTTGGGCCTGCACCCGTACAAAATCCAACTGACCCAGGAGCTGAAAGTTAATGACCATAGACAACGCCGTTTGTTCTCTGACTGGGCTGCGGAGCGTTTGGAAGAGGACACCAATTTTGCCAGAAAAATCATCTTCAGTGACGAGGCGCATTTTTGGACGAATGACTATGTTAACAAGCATAATTACCGTATATGGGAATATACGGTATATCTAGGTGCGGATCCGCACCAGATAATATATTTGGTGCGGATTTTGGACCGGCGGCGTTATTGGTCCGTACTTTTTCGAAAACGACGTTAGTGAGGCCATCACCGTCAATGGCGAGCGCTACTGAACGATATGAACGCAGACGACATGTGGTTCCAGCAGGACGGCGCTACGTGCCATACATCAGACGCCACGATTGACATTCTGCATGAATTATCTGAGGGTATGGTTATCTCTCGCAGATGTGACGCAATTGGCCACCAAGATCGTGCGATTTGATTCCGTTAGATTTTTTTGTGAGGTTTTCTGAAGTTGCAAGTCTATACTAATAAACCGCAATCGATCGATGCCAAGTCAACATAACCCATGCTATCGTTTAATTTCAGCCAGATGTATGCGGCAGAGTCATTGAAAATTTGACTACTCGGATCCGTGCCACCGGGAGAAATCCCGGCGAAGATTTGAATGATTTTATATTCCACATGTAATGTCATACATGAGCCTTTTAAATAAAAAAGAATTTCGTTAATACCTCACACACAACTTGTTTTATTCCATTTCAACATCAACCCGTCCTTATTTAAAACCCCTATATATTCATTAAAATGTGTACATTCAATTAGCTTTTACAAATCTTATATCTTATAAAATCTTTCGGCACCATATCTCTTTTAAAAAAATAGTACATCATAACATCACTCTTATCTGATAACATACATATGCTGTAAACAGTTGGAAAAAATTTCGCCTTCATAACAACTGGAACATTTTTGGAATCGTGAGCAAACTGGTGGTTATTTTTGCGCTTGAATTTTATGCCAGAAAATAACCTGACACATCTGAACGTTTGGTATTTCATCGAATACAAAACGAAGTTGCAGCGCGAAACTATCTTTTTCTTGGAAATGTCGGAAAGCATTTTTCCACCTTAATCGTATACAACTTAGGGTTATACTCTTTTATATCATAGATTCTATTCTGAAATCGGACTCATTATTGACTTACCAACTTTTCTCGATAAGATTGTCTTGGATTTTTTCTCAATTGATTGTCTCGGGTATTTTGAAATAGGCTCATGAGCTTTTTCGAAATCTCTCGGGTTTTTTATACGATCTTTGTATGGCTCTACTTTATTGGGTAAGCGGAATCTTGTTTGAACTTGTCCTAATCTGTATATTTTGCGCTAATAATGTACTATTTATCTGGGGTATTCAAATAATTACCACCTCAGTTTGAGGTTTCAAATACAAGAATCACAAAAGTGATCTAGCGCTAAGATATATTGCGGTAAAACATTCAAATTTATACTGTCTAGTTTTTGATTATATTTGTGCCATTTTATATGATTTATTATAGGTAAATATATCAAATATAAAATATAATTCTAATCATCTATATACATACCTACATAATAGTTGCATAGAGATGGTTATTCGATTGAATACCGAAGCGACATTTAGCCCTTAACCCGATCAAGTTAATAAGGTAGAAAATATAGCTCGGAACAATATAAAATATAATGAAAAACTTTTAGAACCTAATGAGTAGTTGTTTTTTTCGTATTATTTTACCATTAATTATTCTATGAGAACAACTCAAATCGCGAATATTGTATTGTATTATCGAATATTAAAAAAATAAACATACCGTAATAATTCATTGTAATTCTCACAAAATTAATTTATATTGTGAGTAATTGGTGTTGCAATTGGTTGTCATCCATTATGAAACATAACGCGAAGCATGAACAAGAAATAAAACTAATGAAGAAAAGAAGACAGAACAGTGCTATTGACAAATTTCTGTGGGAAACATCTAACAGTATCCTCAATAATTATTCGCGATCGTATAATATTACGTAGAAAAAAGTAGACTTGCTGTTTTACAAGTTATTGAAAATAATTATATAATAGCTTTGTTTGTTGTACCATATATTTATTATAACAGAATAATACACTATACGGTATATAGTTAAAATAAAACCAATCAAAGATTAATCAGTTCAATATTATAATAGAATAACTTTTTTGAAACATTCAAAAGAAATATCTATTATGAGTTAGTTGCTATGTCTTTTTATTTCGATTTCTAGTAATAGTAAAGATTACAAATTATTCTAATATCCGAGTGTATGAGAGATTAATTTTTGATTCATCTTATTTTATTCGCTAACAATAATAAATGAAATACTGGTAATATTGAAAAATATCTTATATGTGTTTTCCAATAAGAGTATCAGAACTTTAAAATAAGGTACATTGATAATTAATAATGTCGTTCAAATGCCCCCTTCGGCTTCGTCTGATGGAATACATTCTAAACCCCCAGTTTTCGACGACTCTTGTGGCCTGAATAATTTGTTTAACAAAAAGATTGAGATTTTAACATAATCTCAAAAAAAATAATTCAAGAGCATGAGATTCCGGGATCTTCGAGGTCAATTGACATTGCTATTTCGTGAAATAATGCGTTCAGGAAAATTTTCTTGTAACAAATTGATTATCTGGCGAGATGTGTGATCGCACTGACTTGTTAAAAAAAGTTTATATTCGCATTTATCAGTTCAGACCAAATATACTTGGTTAAAATATTCCTAAAAATTATGAAAATTATGAGTGAGCTGATGGAGTTTCAACCCACAAAAACCGCACCTAACAGTGACTTTCTGTGGATGAAGATGTGACTGAATCATTCACCAACCGAAATCCTTAAGTTATGTTTGTTCACAAACTCATTGAACCAGAAGTGGCCTTCGTCGCAAAAGATTATGTTTCTCCAAAATAAAGCTCCCCAGCCCAATTAGCGCATAGTATATCTTTCCATGGAATATTGACATAATATAATGAATACACAGTCTATGAGTGATATTTACATTTCAAATAGTGTTGCCGCTATTAGATTTTAAAGTTCTGACAATCTTATTGGAAAAGGTCATACATTGACTTTTTGCTGTATTAGTTGATAGAGCTTTGGAACTGGGTTAAAAAAAGAAGATACTTTGGCTGCTAAGAAGCTTCTGGGGCTTTGCATTTCTTGTTCAGTGCAAAAATAGTTCTAAGTTATGAACACTGATTTGTATCGCTTTAAGGAATATATTATTATAGTCAGCAATATATTATAGTCACAAAACAATACCAGAGTTGTTTTTTTGGAAACTGTGGTGTTAAATAAAAACTTTCTAATGAGTTTTCCCACATACTATTAAAAACTAAATTTTAATCATCTGTCTAAGTTATATATTAGATCAAATAATCTCCTGGCCTTGGATGGCGAAACATGCGTTAAATGGAAAAATGGGATTTAATATCGATGGAAAGTTATTTATTAATATATCAAACGCAGAGATACAGAAGTTCAGTTGGTGTAAGTTTACACAAATTAAAAAAAAAAGATTTGCCTCCGCGAATTACTTATCAAAACATATATCAACTTGTTAAAATTCAAGTCTGAAAAATCTAGATCGAAAGTATAAACGGTAGTACCATTGTCGATGCGTATTATGAAAAAGGATCAAGCAATTTTGTAGCGCTACTACATCATGGCGAATAGGAATAGTGACTAAAACAAATACTGTAATATATTGCATCTTCGAGACTATTACACACTGTAGCTAACACAAATGTTTTTACTTATTTCCAAGCCAAAGAAATCTAAGATATGGTATTTTTAGAGATGAAATAATTTTCTCCAAAAAAAGGTTTAATTGTATCATTTTTACCATAATAGTAATATCAACAATGGCAGGAATGGTCCTGGATTACACCTTGTTGAGTTGGCTGCGCCAGATATCAAGTGGTAAACCAAGGGACTCGACCAACAAAATATTTTAAGCCTAAACCTTATAAAGGCTCATTATACATTTTTAAAAAGCCTACCAAAATATTTTTCCGGTATTGTAAGCCTCAAGAGTTAAGAGTTTAATCTTCATCGACATCAATTATCCCTCTTTGAAGGCCTCGATATTCCCACTTCTCTACGTACCTTGTACCCCATTTTACGTCGAAATCAACATGAGACTCTAAGTGTAAATTTTAGCGAGCAAAATGTTCTACTTTTTCGCTGGATCGTTAAAATTTCATTTCGATTAGAGTTTATCTCTGATCTAGTGAATCACGGTAAGAGGGCAAATGTCTGTTTCTGACTTTTCTAGAAACCCCTTTTAACGTATCCTCTTTATTTTATTTTAATTTGACTGAAAGTATGACAATTACCGCACGCTGCCACAATAAGTAAATACTTGGTACGACTCGTTACTCAATATACAATAAAAAGTCATCATAAATATAATCAACATAAATACTGAATTTTACATACAACACTCACAAAAAAATAACAAATAGAATAGTTACACAAGTTTTTCGGAAGCATTTTCGCACAGATTATTTTCATCCCTAAATCATTGATCAAAATCTGATGAACATTTGTGTAATTTAATGTCAACATTTCCCCGATCATTTTGACCATCAGACGATGATCACAAAATTTGATAGCGCATCATTGTTCGAATTCAATAAAAGAGAACTGGCATTAAACATACATTACAATTTGGTATAAGCAAAAAATGAAAGAACAAAAACAGAAAAACAAACATAAACTAAGTATGTGTAAATAAAAATTTATTACAAAGTACATATAAGGTCAAAATATCAGAGATATATACCACACATACATACAGAGATTCAGCCAGAGACGATGTACTTAGGCGATTATACATTCACGTCGAGATCATCGAGTCATTTCAGTACAGTCGGCATTGTATCATTGAGTTCCAAAAAACTTCTTAAAGGGCAGGTGTTTGCCAGATGGCCACAGTACGATTTGAAATCGCGCCATCCAATCTGGATAGACACAGACTTGAAAAATGGCGTATACATTAATGAAAGGTGGACATCTCTCCTTCAAAATAACCTTACCATGAATGTCAACTTTATCAATTTGCGGGATAAGCAAATGCTGGGTTTGAACTTCCGGAGGAGGATCTGGAGTGGATTGAACAGGTTTGGAACCGGACATGGCAGATGCAATTACATGTTGCAGACGATGACAACTTCACGGGATCTGACTGCGGTGATCCACATGAAACAATGAACCTGGTGAACTTTTGTCTGGTACTGAATACTTTCAGTTTTAACATATAAATGGAATGAAGTTTTTTTAATGTTTTGAAGTAGGGTAGTAAACATAACTAGTCGTGGATGGAGGCAATATTTTTATGAAGAATGTTGGCTTTTTTGATTCAAAATCCATGTTTTCTAACAAAAGAAGGCCTGAGTGGATAACTAAGAATCACTTTATATCGTAGAATTTTAGTGATATTATTTATTTGGTATCCTTATCTGCTAACAGAACTAAAAGTAGTGGAATATACACTCAGTAGTTATAATAACCACAGTAAACTTTTTCTTAAAAACAAGAAACGTTAGTTCTTTTTCTATTCTTGACCCCAATCACTTAAATAATTAAACGAACAGGGATGGAAAGTTGTGAGACATGTTACTTTTGCGATGTTTCTATAGATTATCATCTACATCATGGTTACCAAAACTTTCCTACTAAAAAATTAAGAGTACATAACCATGAAAGAATCAACGATAATATTACTCATGTAATTCCAGGATGATTAGCTGACATAAAGGTAAGAATGATAATTAATTCAAAGTTTAATATTTTCATTTTGTCAATATAAATATAGAAGAAAAATACTTTAATTTCCATTGAATTTCATATTACTAAAATCTGTTAAAATCTGAAGAAGGAAAATATATGCAAAAGTAATATCTGATGGCTTCAGGCCAAATTGATTAGAACCCAGGGAATTTCGGAAAAGACACAAATGATAATGGACGCACACATCGTAAAATTTTACGAAACAAGATTGCGAAAACGAATTACAGTTGGAACAGTCGACGATCAGATAACTCGTCCCACAGCCTCCTCTGTGAATAATAGATAAAAGCCATAATGCATGGCAAAATGTTAAGACGGTTCTTTTTTCAGGTGGTGCGCGGTGTGGGTGAGCCGTACACAATGAAAGGGCGTATGTCGGTGCTGTGGCCAATGTTTTCTGCTAGGAGAGAACGGTTTTTGCGAACTGCGGTCGACATGGCTGGAGGACGCGCGCTGTTAATGGCAAGTGCATTTTTGCGTCATACATATTCATGCTTTTATGTATGATATATGCACCTGTGGGGTTTTACAGGGTGAACAATACGATTACGAGGTCAATGCTGACACTAACCACAAGCATATTTATTTTATTTTCATGATACGAGGGACATTATTGCAGTGTGAAACCTACAAATTGGCGTAAGCTGCGAAGTCTGCTTTGTAATGGGTACGTGATAAATTTTGAACACCTTATCACCTTAACCATGCGATAATTGAAAAAATGGTGCCGATGCACATCAATGTATTAAATAATATAAACAAGCATTTCATTAAAATAAACTATTCAACACATATTTATTTACGAAAAAGTTGTTTTTAGGAAAAGTATGGTAATAACTTTCGGAATGTAGAATGTAATGGATATAGGTACTATAGAATTATTGCGCAATGGTGATTCTTACGTATTATTTCAAATATTATCTTAGGAAACATGTTTCACATAAAAAATTTCACCGAGTACTTAGGAAAAAATTTGGTTATTTGGTTGTTTTTAAAATTTTTATTAGGCATTAAAAATGGCAGAAAACATGAAACATTTTCGTCGTTTTATACTTATTTTTGAAAAGGCAAGAATGCTTCGCAAATGCAAAAGATAATGTGTACTGTGTATGGTGAGGACGCTGTTCTCGATTCCACGTGCCGTAAGCGGTTTAAAAAATGTGGTGAAAACAATTTTATCTTAGCGACATATCATGCTCTGAACGACTGGGCGATCGGGATCGGAGTGATGGTCACGAAATATTAGCGCTAACTAAAAGTAAAACAACTCGAGAGATTGGAGAAATACTTGGAATCAACTAGTAAATACTGTCAAGAGGATTTCGTTAACATAGAATATTAGGTCGATATATGGGCATCGCGGGACCGAATTACTGCTTGCGGTTCTGTATTGAAGAACAACGAAATCGACGTGGTTTTAAAGCGGATAATCACAGGTGATGAAACATCATGGTGTAAGCCTGGAAATGCGCTTAATTCAGCGCAAACCACGTAACATCCGAAGAAGGTTATGTTATGTATTTGATGATACTGGAAGGGAATAGTTTATTATATTATAAGTGAAAAGCAAATCATTAATTTGGAAAAATACTGTTCATAGCTAAGTGAATTTAAGCGAGTAATTGACCAAAAAGCGACCTGGACTTGCCAATAGAAACGACATTCTATTCATTGTTTGTCTTTGGCCACTCAACATAAACTTCTTCAACTTGACTGGGATATTTGAGTCTATTCATCATACTTTTTGATGACTTTTGATACTTTGAACTTTTGATACTTTCGCCCCCCGTCTACCATTTATTTAGATTACTTGTTAAAAAAAACATAGTAACAACTTTATCTCCTAAAAATTCTTGAAAAATTACAGGGATCATTTCTTTAGAAACCTCAGAACTTTTCTGAGCGTGGAATAATGGAGCTACCGGATAAATGAAGAATGGTTATCGATCAGAATTGCACATACTACATTGACTAAATTATATTATTTTTTATTAAATAGTATTATATCAGTTTTTCACAAAAAAATTGGACCAACATTGCCATGTGATAGTTTAAACGTTGCTTCCGTTGGACATCAGTGTGTTGAATAATTCAGCCATATATTGAGAGTAAATATGTTTCTTTGGTGCTCTAATATCAATACAGTAGAAACTTTACAAAGAGTTTTCCACACCAAATCCCATTGTATTTTCTCAAACATTGTACTTGCTAGACGACTATTTGTAAGACCTAGAGTCCCGGCAGATACTAAAGAGACGGCTTAAACCTAGGCGATTTGAAGAAAACATTTCATCTTGGCGAAGACGATGCAACATCAGGTATTCGGGAAATTACACACCAGGTTCAAGTAAGTCAAGTGAGTGCGTATCGTTCAACAGTCCACAAAAGCATCAAACAGTTGCTATTTTTCAATTTAGCACAACAAAAAGTTGAATTTTCTGAGGTGAGGAAAACATTCAAACCATATTATTCATGTCCTCATAGGGGTAGAAGCAGCGATGCCCAATAGTCTTATTATTGCACCACTAACTTGTCTTTTTTCTAATTTGGATAATTTACCTGAAACGCGTTGACTGTTTAGTACTTTTAAAAGAGTTTAGTTTTTAATATGCTAAAAATACCTGATAGAGCAATTTTTTAAAACAATTAGCTACATTTTTAGCAAATGCACACAGAAACATACAAGTAAACAAACAATTTATATTAAAGATTTTTTGTATTCAAGAAATGCTATACAATTGTTAGTATTTCAATTCTTTCTCTTTCAGTTAAATACATTAACTGAAACTGATTAATTCCATAAAATTGAAAGAAATTTGAAATCCACAAATTGACGATAACAGTTGACAAGTGTAATCAAATAGTTCATGTCATCCATTGTTTCATAGCCTACTAAATGAAATATAAATTTACTCTAACACAGACCGAAACACATTTTAGCCATTTATAAATCTATTTTGAAAAAACCATACAGTATTTACTTTGTGTTGAATTTAGTTGAATTTAGAAAAAAATACACTTTTCAACAATGCCAAATTCAAGTATTGTCATTTAAAAAAAAAAACAAGTTAGCCTTCGATTTCAAATATTGGACAAAAAAAATGAAAATATGCCCAAAAAGTGGCAAACATTTCCTTATGTTTGTGTACAAAATTTCATTACGAAATGTCAAAGCGTTCTTGAAATATTTGATCGTTTCCATACATAATAGCGACATTGTATTAGAAGCGTCATGAATAAAAAGAAAACTTTTCGGGTGGAACAGAGTTCTATGATTACACCTATAGTATTGGAAGTCATTTTATTGGTCAGTAGCAGGTAATTATTTGAAAACATAGGCAATTTTTGTTTTTTAAAGAGTTTTCCAATAAGATTGTCAGAATTTTGAAACGTAATAGCGGCTACCTTGTTTGAAATGTAAATGTCACTAATAGACTGCTGTTTTCAGTACATTATAACAATTCACTATACACGATTCAACAGCCAGTAGAAAATTAAAGTTGGAATGCGACCACTACTTTGGGGAAAAATAATCTTTTCGGACGATGCGAACTTCTGGTTTATTTGAGCAATATTATCTTCAAAACATGATGTCATTATATTTTCTTCAAGATAAAATAAAAATTACGTGATTATCACTAGTAGTTAGTATTGTGCCTCATTTTAAAGTTCTGGCACTCTTATTGGACAACCCATTCTAATTTCTTATTATAAATATTTCCTTAAGTTTATATATTATTCGATACAGAAAGTTTATATCAATACATGGTAGGATTGATAATCAAATATATTATTTGAGTAGTATATGTATTTATGCAATATTTTAAATAAGCATCTATCGATTACTCTTTTGAGAAGTTCAACCTCAGCTCTTCCGAAAAGCAGATTCTCCACATTCAGCCATTTAAGATAATTTAATCTTTTAAGCTGTCATCATTACTCACTCATATATAATTTCAGCTTATTTATTTATTTTAATTACGTTTTCAAATTTGAATATTATTCAGCAAATTATATCAGCCGATTTTAATGAACACTTTTGGCCCTATAACATTTTTTCTTCTGACTCATTCTATGGATGATACGTAGTCGCAGTTTAATTACTTAAAAATATCCGCAACATCCCAAATCTAAAAATAAATTACACGAATATCTCAAGTCCAGACGTTCGAAGATTCGTCCGGAGACAATAACTTTTGTTTGATAAGTTGTAAGCTAAAATAATTACATGTAATATTTTACGTCTTTCTTTGTAATTGTGGTATAATTCTAAGCATTAGGAATTTGAAAATCTAAAATCCTTTCTCATTTCGTATTTAATTCGGCTAAACCCCAATGGAAATCAGAATTAAAACGCAGTTTTCTTCCTAAGTGCATAAATTGAGAGTTTCCGCCAGCGGTTGATTTTAGAAACCTGCAGATGTATTAAATCTTTTAACAGGCATTTTCTAAAAATGTCTATTTAGACAATATGTTCAATTCGATTTTTGAAAAAATTATTCGAACGTTAAGTAGATGTCATTTAAGTTTTGAAGATAATAGTATTACACATGTATCACTTATTTGGCTGGTATGTATATAAGAGCTGCAGAGCTGCAGATCACCAAAAATACACATAAAATTATAGATATTTCGTGGCATTTAATTGTAAGGATTTTTTTGCTTCCTTTCTAAATCTGGTAATCTCTTATTTATAATTTTGGTTTGTTAAGTGTATTTTATAAATCGTCTGCTGCTATGCATAACCGCCATATTTCAAACTCACCAACCTCCACTGTCACTTAACAAGATTGTCAGTAACTCGGGACAGATATATATCTCGGGAATTTTGATGTGTAACAAATAAATAGTTTGTTGAATTCGTATATCGTTTAGGTTTAAGATTTAATTACAGAAAAATCGGTATCATTTTGCGATATTGTGGTTCTTTGGTGAGAATCAAGTTATTAACTTTACCTTCAAATAGAAGTTTCCATAGTTTTTGTGGAGGCAATTGTATTGTGATTTCACTTTTTCTATTTGAACCCTCGGTGTAAAAACCCTAAACTCGAAGAGATTAACCACTAAACACGAAATCACTTTTTTTATGATCGATCTAAACACCACACTAATCATTAAACACCAATCACTTCCCTATGGGAAGCGAATTTCACTTACCATGTTAACATCACTAGGAGATGATTAAATCTAATACTAAAACTAAACTATGTTCTCTTTTTATGACTAGCGCACTTAATGAGGCGTGTAAAAAATCATGAACCGTGAAGTTAACCAAGCGTTACATGAATGATTCAGAAGCTTGGCTGAATGGAATCGCTTATTTGTGCCTGTTCATTGTTTTCTTACGTTTTTCTGAATTCTTACAGTAACTACTGAACAAATAATTAATTCTATACATGATCTGGTTATGGATGACATAAAATTGACTTTGAGTGAAATTGCTAAGGCCATGAACATTTCAACTAAATGGGTGTTTCATATTTTTAAAAAGGAATTGGGCTTGAAAAAGCTATGTGCAAGATGGGTGCCGCATTTGTTAAATTCTAATCAAAAACGGCTTTGAGTAAAACTTTTTAGCCAACATTTGGATATTTTTCGAAAGAATAAAATATATTTTAAATGTCGTTTTGTAACTATGGATGAGACTTGGATTTACCACTATGATCGTGAGCTGCAACAACAGACCTCAGTGTGGACTGAGCCCGTTTGTTCAGCTCCGAAGCAGCCAAAGAGATCAAAATCAACCAAAAAGGTTATGGCATCAATATTTTGGGATGCAAAAGGCGTTTTGTTAATTGCTTACCTTCAAACAGATAAAACAATAACAAGACAGTATTATTTAAACCTTTTGGATTAATGGGATTCAAAAATTCGTGAGAAAAAACCTGGTTTAGCGAAGAAAAAAAAATCATCAAGACATTACACTGGCTCACATAGGTGTCCTTGCAATAGTCAAATTGAAGGAGTTACACTACGAATTGTTAGAGCATCCACCATATTCACCAGACCTGGCCTCATCTGTTCTCAAACCTCAAACAATTCCTACGTGACAAGCGTTTTTCATAAAATGAAGAAGTTATAGCAGCCCTAGATGAGTATTTCAAAGGACTTCAAGAGAATTCCTTCAGAGACGGAATAAATGAATTGGAGAACCGCTAGAAAAAATGTATTGATGTTAAGGGAGAATATACAGAAGAATATAATAATTTTTTCAACTATAAACTTGTTTTATAATTTCTGCTCCGCGAATTTTTCAATTAGCCTAGTATATGGTTACATAGTGCAAGGCAAGCCCAATTTCGACGAATCCTACGATAATTCACGGAATTGGTATATTAAAACTACTAGTGTGTACATTATTTAAGGTAAGGTCAAGAATTTTAAATAATTCATCAGTACCAATGGTGGAAACAGTGTCAGCCATCCTTCAGATTTTCCTCTCTGACTCTTTCTCCTATTTAAATATCTCACTTGTTTTATAATCTATCTCTGTCCCTTATTCTTAAATCTATCACAATTCTGCGTGAGTTTTATCGCAGCGACTCCAACAAATTACTCCCAGGTTGCGCGGGGGGTACATCCTCCGTTCCCTGCCCCGTCTTTTTCCCTCAGCCAACCTCCAGAGCCTCCCGCGTTCCTGCCCCCACCTTCCGCCCGTCGACGTTCTCCTCGCTAGATAGAAGAGTTGGAGAGAATTTTACGAAATTAATGTTTATAATTGCACTGTTTCTCTGTGCTCGGAAAATAATGGAATACATTGATTAAGTTTCTTAAGTCACTAATGAGTATTTTCTGAAACTAAGATATACAAATTGAATTTCCTCCGACTGCGAGGAAAAGTTTTAAATAATTAAAAATGCCCAGACGATGCAGGGATTTTGCATACTTTAATCCGAAGCTTCGGGAAATATCTTGAACTTCGTCTGGAGCCGCAAACAATTTCTTCGAGAGGAGATTTATTTTAATTATATTAATTATGATTTGTTTGATGGCTATTCTTTAAATAAAACATGATTAAAATTGCTTCTATTAGTAAAATACATACCGTTACCAGTTTTGTCAAAGCAGAGAAAATCTTCATTTTATACCTTATACCTTAGTTGTCATGGAGATAAAATTTTACTGCTTGGAGCATTTTCTGTAATTTTGACTACGTCAGTAAATAATAAACAATTTCGTAATATTTTGCTTTTTTATTAATAAATATTTTTCTGCAATACGAAGAGAATTCACGAATTATAATCTCTAACATCGAATGAAACATTCGGGCTCTTTGAAACAATTTTATATTTCTTGCAAAAATCTGGTAAAAGGTAAACTCATTGGTATATCGATGATAGAGAATTTCAATGCCTTTTGAGAAAAAGTTCTATTTTTGTTCGACTAACCACTTATTCAGAACAGTTGTTATATAGGGGTCGTCCGAATGATTCTTGGTCTGACAAAGAAAACACAAGATTTTTGAAATTTTTCTACGCAGTCCCATTTCAATTCGTTACATTTAGACTCTACATTGCCCAACTCTACAGAATAAGCAGTTGCCTCAGCTTTGAGTTCATCATTTGAAGTGAATTTGCATTCAGTGAGCCATTTAGGTATCTTTGGTAAGAGGAAGTAATTGCTAGTGCGTTGAATCATTTAGTCATTAGAATTTATCATTAGAATTAGTCTTTAGAATTTAGTATTGGCGCCAATTTGAATAAATCTGCAAAAATATGTCACCTTAGATTAAATTGAATTTCTTTATATTCTACTCTATTAACGAATTCTTTATGGTTATATACACATATATACGAATTCCTTATAATTGACTCTTAATTTAACGAAGGAACAGTTTATAATTAATATAAGATTGAAGAGAATTGTGTAATATTTTAAAAGCACACCTTGTTTGAGATGTATTCTTATGATTATTGCATTCAGACAACTGGTTTATCAATTTTCGGTAAAGCTATATACAATCGCGAATACTTGCATGATTCTTTTTCATGCTGGAGTAAGATTTGTTTTCACTTATCTATTTTACTTATCTTTTTCCTCAACTCGTTGGATACCTTTTAGTATAACTAAAAATTATTTTGCTTGGTCTATAACTTTTTGGGTCTTGGGTAAATAAAATTACGGTATACTCATCCACATGTGAAGAAAGTTCATAAAAATGACTAATGGTGAACAATTTAGTAGCTTCCATCAAAAATTAGTAACAATATTTCTGTACGAGGGTTGCTATTTATGTATCCGGAATTGGCAACAATGATGTTCCTAGACGCCATCTGACATATACATCATAACGTTTACCATTGTTGACTGTGTACGTACTCAGAACGTTTTGTTATACGGACGCTATTTGTGTTGTTGAGTGACTTGAACATTTTATCAGTCAAAAATGGAATTAACTCAAAAATTTTCGTGCTAATACTTACTACGACTTTCGACGTGGATTATCTAAGCGACAGTGCATCGATCAACTCACTTTGACTTTTGGGTATGAAATACCATCTAAAACTATCGTATACTACTGGTTTAGTAAGTTTTGTCATGACCGTCGTTCGTTCATGGACAAATTTAAAGAAGGTCGTTACAAATCGGTCGTTCTGTGCGCGAACTGATAAAGCAAGATCGTTATATGACATACCATGAGATTGAGGCATCCCTGTGCATTAATATGACAAGCATACACAAGCTTTTATATGAATATTTAAACGAGAAAAATATTTGTGCGCGTTGGATTTCTCACCACCTCCGATTGGGGCAAAGAAATGCTCAAAAATTCAATTTAGGTGCGTTAAAACCGGTGTATAATATCTACACAGACTACGAATCTTGAATCTATGCGTATGAGCCCGAAAAAATTAGCCAAATCCAATAAAAGTTGTTCGTACAAGAAGCAGTTGCTCGCCTGTTTTTTGGGATAAATGAACATGTGGCTACGGTGCCACTAGAGAATCGTAAAACGGTCAGTTTTGAATGATACACAACCATTTGATTGCTAGAGGTCTTTGAAGAAATAAGAAAAAACAACCAGCGACGCAGCATCATTCTTCACCATGACAACGCGAGCAAACATACCAACGCGAGCAAAAGCTACTCTATTGAAAAGTTTTATTGGAATAATTTTTTAATTTGATAGGAAATAATTAATAATAAGTAGGTTCACTAAGGATATTATGGAATCACCATGGAATTAGATTGGTCGATGTTGAAATGGATCTTAAGTTTATTACAAGAAGATAAGCTTAAAGTTCGTTTAAAGTTACTGACGACTAGAGCAATCGCTCAAGGTTCTAACTAATATAGTTATTATGGATCAATTCTATACCTATACAGTATAGGTTACATTTTATAGGCGTTAAATTTGAGGAGCTCGTTCACCGGTTGACTGTCATTATCGCAGAGTAACCTGCTTTTCAAATATAAAAGTACCCCATATCATATTTCCTGGAGTGATAACTATGCAGTTTTAATGCAAAAGTTTAATTTCAGTTTTTACTTTGAAAATATCTGACTGTCCATTGTCATCATTTACACAAAATCTAGACTCATTATTAAAACTAAAAAGTTCTATTCTTAGTCTCATTCAATTTTAGCTTGGCACCATTCTAAGTGAAGCATCTTGTGGTACACAGTAAGTGGAAAAACTCAATAAGAACGAGAAGCACATATTCCGATGTCGATTAACATCATCTTCGAAACAGTATGTTTACCAAAAAAACGCTCGAAAAATCTGGTAGCTGAACACACATTTTGATAAGAATAATTTCTACGCATTGTTGAATCGTGTATCTTTCCATGGTGAATTGACACAATGTACTGAACACTGAAGTCTATGGGTAACATGTACATTCAAAAAGTGTTGCCACTATTACGTTATAAAGTTCTGATAATCTTATTGAAACAGTAATTATTTTTGCACTCTTAATAGAACCACAGGAGTATTGCTTAGCTAAGTAGCATACGAAAAATCCCAGACTTACATGATATCTTACATCGAACATTTTTTAAATCATTTACAAGCTATATTTTTTTGCAATCGCATACAAAAACATAAAGGTAGACAGACAATAATTACATAAGTTTTTCCATTTAAATTATGCTGTACAGTTAGTATATTTTCAGTTTGTTTCAAATATGTATATTGGTTATTGTAGGTTGTTTATTCTCTAGTAAATTTCTTCATGCCTAACACTTAACCATCTTCTTAAGTTTAATATAAATGATATATTTCTTCATATTCTAATAGAAAAAAATCCTTTTACTTTATTCTCATACAGATTCACTTATGGTTTATTGTTTTACACTGAATTCCTTGGACCCCCAAGGTTTAAAATCGTATATGTATGACCCTAAGATATACCACAAAAGAACTATGAATATGTATTATGCAGATTAAATTTAAGATTTTAAAAATTTACGGGAAGTTTTATGTTCATGTTTATAAATATATGCTTTGAGTCAAACTATTCTACAAAGAGACAGTTTTTTATGCTTGTTTTTTCTTACTAAACTTCTAGTTTATTGTTGTTTCACTATACATATATAGTTGTCTTCACGTTGAATATTATGTCTGAGGAAATTAAAATTTAGATTTCTTCGGTTAGAAAATTGAAAGGTTTTCTTTATCTTGCAATATTCAAATTGATGCATGAAAAATTGCATAGTGGGTTCGTGGAAAATATTCAAAAAACAACATTGACTTTTTATTCTACCCTTGTATTTCTCCCCAGTTTTGGGGGATGCCCTTAGTTTTAACATATATTCTATGGCCGACATCTATGTTGCACTAAACCGGTGTTGAAAGGATCGGGTAATTCAATATCCAATATTAATTTTTATATTGAAGTTGTTTTTCTTTTCCCAAAATGTTCCTGACTCGCAGCAGTATTGTAACTTCTCATTTAATAGTTAGCCAGCACTTCTCCCAACGCGTTCATAAGGCAACCCTTACACTATGCTAATTGAAAAGATCGCGGAGCGATATTTATAGAGCAGTAAAAGAATTATATAATCTAATACATTTGGAGGTTTTATCCCTCTGATAAAGATATAAGTTTCTTTTTTAAGTTATAACATAAAAAGTTAAGTTTCAAGTCGGTCTATGAATTCATTCATACAAAAGAAGCTACAGTGTAGCGAAATGCGTTATGTTTTAGAGAAAAATATAAGTGGAAATTAGATAAATTTGTTTAATTTATACAATTTAGCATGAATTTCCATCAAGAAAATGCCGCAACCATCCTCAGTTATTTTTTAAAATAGACAATATTGAATATCGTGCAGTGATTAAATTCTTTGTAAAAAAGCTTTAAAGGCAATGAAAATTCATAGTAAAATGAATGTCTTTTAAGTGGGTAGGTGAGTTTCAACGTGGTCATACAACCTTGGGTGATAATCCCCGTTCTGGACGTCCAACAACACTATATATAACGTCTAACACTATAAAGCAATACAATAACTATATAATCTACTACATTTTGAAGTTTCAACCTCCATATGAACATATGGGAAGTTTCAAGTCGATCTGTCAATTCGTTTGTACAAAAACGCAGCTTAAAGTAAACGTATCAGTGTTATTTTTCAAAATGGAAAATATTGAAATTCATGCAGTGATTAAATTCTTTGTAAAAAAGATTTGAAGGCAATGGAAATTCATAGTGAAATGGTAAATATATTAGGGCAGACTTCGCGTTCAAAAACAATGGTTTTTAAGTTGACCGGACGTCCAATAAGTGCAACTACTGAACAAATAATTAATTCTATACATGATATGATTGTGGATGATAGACAATTAACTTTGAGTGAAATTGCTAAGGCCATGGACATCTCAACTAAACTGGTGTTTCATAATTTGAAAAAGGAATTGGGTTTGAGAAAGCTATATGCAAAATGGCTACCGCATTTGTTAAATTCTGATTAAAAAGACTTCGAGTAAAAACTTTCTAAGCAACATTTGAATATTTTTCGAAAGAATATAATGAGATTTGGTTTTATCGCTATAATCCTGAACTGCGACAACAAACCGCAGAGTGAACTGAGCCCGGTTGTTCAGCTCCGTAGCACAAAGCGGTCAAAATCGACCAAAAATGTTAAGGCATCAATTTTTTGGGATGCGAAAGACATTTTGTTAATTGATTACCTTCAAACCAAATAATAACAGGACAGTATTACTCAAACCTTTTGGATCAATTGGATGCAAAAATTGGTGAGAAAAGACCTGGTTTAGCGAAGAAAAAATCAGTTTTCATCAAGACAATACACAAGCTCACAGAGGTGTTCTTGCAATGGCCAAATTGAAGGAGTTACACTATGAATCGTTGGAGCATCCACCATATTCACCAGATCTGGCCCTCTCTGACTTTTATCTGTTTCCAAACCTCAAAAAATTAATACGTGGCAAAGCGTTTTTCATTAAATGAAGAAGTTATAGTAGCCGTAGATAAGTATTTTGAAGGACTTCCAGAAAATCATTTTATCGATGGAAAAAATGTATGGAGCGTAAGGGAGAATGCACGGAAAAATAAAGTCATTTTTTCAACTCTAAACTTGTTTTTCCATTTCAGCTCCGCGAACTTTTCAGTTAGTCTAGAATGTGGGTATGTCCCGTCCTTCTTTGGAGGCTACACCATTTTAGATTTACACCAAACTTTAAGGGAATCCTGTAATTTATTCTTAGCAATTAGTAGAAATATCTGTATGTGAGAAAACATTCCAGTGTGTATAGCCGCGAAACTAACAACATAGGCAAAACTTATGAAAAATTCGTTTTAAGTTCTCCAACACCTGTCACCTTGAAACAACACGAACCAAATTACATTTATTAAAATATATGTGTTCTTGTCATACAATTTAAAATCAACATAAACCAACAATGACAATGGATCATGAGCTAATGAATCAGGGTAATCTCATGCATCGATCTTCAGGATTCCATTCGTAGATCACATATTCTTATTATTGACGTCGTTAATGAGTCCGTGCAGTCTCCTGCTGACTCCGGCAACATCGGATATACGGCGGAAATATCGACCATTGTTGCAGATGAAGTTGATGGTGATGTGTGGTCCACTTTGTACTTACCGGTGGAACATTTGAAATAATACGACTTTTTTCAATGAATCATTTTGTTTTATTGGTAGTACAATATCACGTTTCTGAAAGAATGTTTATATTTACCAATGTATAGAGATAGATTTATTGTCTTTAGTGTCTTTATTTATTTGTCATAAACATTATTTATATCAATGCAACATTTGCTATTTCAATAACTTTATATGTTGTATTTTTAGTTTAGTGGTTTTCACAAGGTAAAATTTGAAAGTTTCATACAGAAACTATAAAAGAAAACAAGACTAAATAACATAAAAACTAGCCAAAAACCTCAAACCAGAAGATATGTGGAAAAACATAAAATTAAACATTTTAAAATCAGCTAAAGAAGTAATAAACCTAAAAGAAATAGAAAGAAAGAACTGATTTAAGGAAAACTGTAAAAATATAATACAAGGTAAGAATCAAGCTAGATTGAATACATATTCAGAACCTTTTGTCATACGAACGCTATTTGTATTGTTTAGTAACTTGAACATTTCATCTCAGTCAAAAAATGGAATTAACTTATGATAATTTCCGTGCGATGATTTACTACGATTTTCGACGTGAATTGTACAGTACATCGATCAACTAACTTCGACTTTTGGAGATGAACCACCACCTAAAACCACTGTATCACTTTATCAGTTGTTTAGTGAATTCAATCCTAGCCGTCGTTCGCTCACTGACGAGTTTACAAAAGATCGTCCAAAATCGGTTGTTCGAACATCGATAGTGTGAGCGAACTGATAAACGAGCATTATGTAACGTACAGTGAGACTGAGGTATCCCTGTGCATTAATATAACAACCATGTGCACGATTTTACATGAGCATTTAGCCGTGAAAAGCATGAAGATTTGTGCGCGTTGTATTTCGCATAATTTGTCAATCGCTCAAAAAAAACGCTTGTGTTTTTTTTGAGATTGGTTGAGAGAAATGCGCAAAAAATACCATCGTGGTGTGTCAAAAACCGTTACCATTTACCATTAAACCATTTACACAGGTGACGAATCTTGGATCTATGCATATGAGTCCGAAAGTAAACAGCAGTATGGGTCTTTCAAATGAGCCAAACCCAACAAATTTATTCGCGCAAGAAGCACTTCGGAGCAAATGGTCGCCTTTTCGTTTTTGTGGCATAAATGATCATGTGGCTACAGTGCCACTAGAAAATCGTAGAACTATCAATTCTGAATAGTACACAACCATTTGTTTCCCAGAAGTCTTTGAAGAAATAAGAAAAAACAACCAGCGACGCATAATCATTCTTCTCCATGACAACGCGAGTTCTCACACATCGGACCGAACAAATTAATATTTGACCGGTCAAAACATCGAATTGATGGGTCATCCGCCGTACAGCTCTGATTGGGCACTCAATGATTTTGTTTTTGTTCCTGCCCCTGGTCAAAGTTTCTGGATGCCAGAAGAAGCGGTTGATAAAACGTTCAAAATGCATGTTTTGGAGATACCTCACTCAGAATGGAAAAGGTGTTATGAAAATTGGTTCAAAAGTTTGCAAAAGTATATCGATCATCGCGGAGAATATTTTGAAAAACAATAAAACCATTTTCAATGATAAATATTTGTGTCAATTTATTATTCTGGATTAAAAAATAGCAACCCTCCTATTCATATAGGGTTCACCATTAAGAGTAACTCGATTTCCATCATCGTCTTTCCATAATATGGTCCTATCACTCCTGCCGCTTTTACCTTTCACAGTTGTGACACCCTTATTTGAAAATACTTTATAAAAGCATAGGACAAAAGAAACAAGACAGAAAACTATTTGAGAGAAAAAGAACAAAAAAATTATTAATAAAAATAGGGAAATAAAAGTACCAACATATGAAGGATCAATACATACATTGAACATACAAGGAATCAGTCCATTGAAATAAGATGAAGTGCCAGCATTAAACGAAATTTCCAGCGAAGTCATAAAACAGGGAGTAAAAGAATTATTACGACCAGTTTATGAGTTAATTGTCGCAATATGGAGTGAAGAAAATCGGAAAGAGCACAGGTATACTGTGGCAAACAATTGAGAAGTGTAACGTAAACGACATGGAACGGTATATATATATATATATATATATATATATATATATATATATATATATATATATATATATATATATATATATATATATATATATATAAGTATCCGATAGCGTAGATAGAAACTAAATTATAAAATATATGAAAAAATGAGATATATCTGCAAAATAAATTAGGTTAACGGAAATGGCAATGCGAAATTGAAGAAAAGAATAAAATATACATTGATGTAGAGGTCTGTTGGTAGGTAGTCTGAGGATGTAGAACTAATGCTTTTTTACGTATTATTTTATCTGTTTGAGAGGGTTTGCGAAATATCTTGAAACTATGTTGTTTGAGATTTATGAAATTATTAAATCTAGGAAGTTTAAACTGTTGTTTTCTTCTTATTCAACTTTAAATTTAAAATTTGGACAAAAAAAGTCTTTTATATAACATGTATAATGAATTTTCATCAAGTAGAAGCTAACACAACATAAAAGAATTGGAAATTAACGAAAAAAAAATAGAAATTGGGTTGGAGATTAATTATCTTGTAGATAATTTCTTTTTTTTAGTTAATTTTTATGGACTTTTTACTGCATACACTTTAACATCATTTTAATATTACTGAAATCGAAGAGCTGAAGCCAGTATTTAATAATTACATGTAATAACTAATAGCAGGATTAACTAAAATGCTGGAAGAAAATAATTAAAGAACTTTTCCGTTTAGAAGTTTAAATATACATTGTCATAATTCTAATTAAATATACATTCAACATTTGAAATATTCGGATAAATACTGGGCCTCCTTCTACATGAGAAAGCAAATACTGGACGACAGTCGGACATGTTCACATGGTTGTTTCGCGAGAGTCACGTACTAGCCGAGAACGTGATAGATCCCGACCTATATTAGATTACACATCATAGATATTTGTCCGAGTGTCCGTTAATTACTGATCG
Organism: Cosmopolites sordidus; assembly: GCA_031761425.1. NCBI lineage: Eukaryota > Metazoa > Arthropoda > Insecta > Coleoptera > Curculionidae > Cosmopolites > Cosmopolites sordidus. The sequence continues at coordinate 77,234 of JARFXV010000333.1, forward strand.
TCCCGCCTTTATAATACGTCCTGCGACGCAAATAACAATCCGACAGGAGGCGGAGGCATTGCCTGTAGTCGAGGTGACCGAGAGGCGAGGAGGGACAAGAAAGGGTCGGGGTACTGGCCAGAATGTGAAATTCGGAAGTTTGAAATCTAATTTGTCGGTGGAGGTCTGAGGTCAGTTGCTTGGTACCGGTCTTATTTGCGTTTTGGGTAAAGTAGAAAGTCCGCAAGATTTCTGACGGTAGGTTTTGGAATGTTAATTACAATTACAGCTTACACAGGAGACACAGAAGTTCATCTCAACTGCTAAGCCTTTTAACTAGGATTAGTGCATAATTAAAATCATTAAATAAATTAACAACTATTATTGTATTTACATTGTATTTCACAATGAATATTAGATCAATCATATATTAATCAAGGTTATGCGAGAAATAAATTACCTGACTTGATTAGCCTACCATTTTTAGAGATCCTGTTCACATAAATGGAATTTTGGGAATTTTGTAGAACGGATATGGCTTTTTCATAATGACTAATACAAGGTTATCAAATAAGAGCTATATATGTTTAATTTATAACAAAAGCAAAACGATATATGATATCAATGTGTTTTTTTTATTTTAAAAATTGGTTCATGACATTTTAATTTCATGTAAATGACTGTCTCTGGATTTTATACAACATTCTATTCTGGAATACCCATTTTTGACCACTTTGCTGCATAAGTCGCCATTTATTTCACCAATGATGCGAATAATGTTGGTTTTAAGACCACTGTGTTTGTGATTTACCATAAATGATTTTACCTAACCCCAGAGAAAAAAAAACTTGTATGGAGTTATATCGCATGATCTTGGTTGCCAGGTAGCATCGGCATTTCCTGAAATTACACGGCTATTGAACTTTTCTCTTAATAAATTGATTGTGTCACGAGATGTATGGTATATTGCACCATCTTGATGAAATCATAGGTCATCAAGATCAAAATTATCCAATTCATGCCAGAAAAAAATCTGTAATCATATTTCTGCAGTGTTCTCCATTTCCAGTAACTACATATTCATTTTCGTTTACAAATAAGCATGGTCCAGTTGCACCTCCAAATCATAAACCACACCAAATTGTAATTTTTTGTGGATGTAAAGCTGCTTCAAGAACAGCATGTGGATTTACTTCACTCCAAAAGCGACAATTTTGCTTATTTACGAAGCCATTTAACCAAAACTGAGCTCCATTGCTGAAGATGAAGATTTTTTATGAAATAATGGATTTGTTTCAAGTTGCTCTAAAGTCCAATCTACAAAATTTCTGCGCAGCAAATGCTCATTTGGTTTGAGTTCTTGTGTTAACTGAATTTTATACGCCATACAAATCTTTTTGAAAAATATTCCATGCAGTGCCATGAGAAAGCCCAATTTTTTGAGAAAGACGTGATTGTTTTGGACTTGTATGCACACTTTGCTTCACATCATCGATATTTTCAGCAATACGTTCAAGTTTTTCACGGGTTGGATTACTAGCATCACAAACACTACCAATTCACCAATTCATTCGACTTTTTGAATTAAATTACGAATAATAAGCTATGTAGGTCCGTTAGGTTGGCCATAAAGTGTACTTAAGATACGAAACGCAACGAGAATAGATTCCCTATTTTTGTAATAAACTTGAACAATTTGTATACGATGTTTAACTGTATATCTTTTCATGATGATTTGCCAAACAATGCTAAACACAATTGTCAATTTTGGCGGGAATAAGAAAAAAATGTCTTCTATGACGTTTTTCAAAAACATATTGTACTAATTTGATAACCCTTTATTTTTGCATTATATTGACATTGTTTAACTGTTACTAGTTACTAGTGATCTTTCACTTTACTTTCAAGTCACTTTACTAGTTACTAGTGATGTTTCACTTTTTTGTAGAAAAATCGATTTAAAAGCTTTGTGTTTGTTTGATGGATAAGTTCTCCAATCTCTATAAATAAGAATCAATTGCCATATGTATGACGGAGCATCACTTGAGAACGGCTTGATCGATTTGACTGATTTCTTTTTTGTTGTGTTCGTAATTGTCAGGACAAGGTTTGTATGAAAGAAAAGTTTTTCCATGGGAAAAGTCGGAAAATAAAAATTATTTATGTTAAATTTTGACGTTTTGGCGTTTTATGTGAAATGAAGCACAGTTTGAGAATTTTGTTGTGAAATGTTTTCATAACAAAAAAAGAGAAGTACATGGCTTAAAGGTCTTGCAACCAAGATATTAAAAAAAGAAGTGTGACATTTGCGACGGGATTTTATTATATTTTCTTAGTTTAACGAAAATAATGTGTTATAGGTGGTGTGTTGAAAAGAATATTTTAGTATTTTTGGAAAAATGCCAGCAATAAGGCGTCGAAATACACGGATGATCACAAAATAGTGATCAAAGCAGACAAAAGACCAGCAAAGGAACATGAAAAGCGCTTCAATGCATCGACGTTGAATGAAGTTGCCATTGTGTGGTTGTTGGCCAGAATTTGGCAGAGCATATATATATATATATATATATATATATATATATATATATATATATATATATATATATATATATATATATATATATTGCCATCTGTTAAGGGTAATTGTACGATGGCCATGGAAAGAGAAGACGACATAAAAAAAATGAATTACTGAGAGACGACAATACATACACAGAGTTACTGTAAATATAAAATGCCGTAATACCTAAAGTGTATTGCTTACCAAAAATACATAATAGTAAATGAAATACATAAAGTACATATGCCAATGCGACCGATAGTGAGCCCTGTGGGTTCAGTTACTTATAATCTATTAAAATGGTTAGACAACATTTTGAGAAACACCTTAGCTGAGAGAACATATTACTATGTAATGTCTGAATGATTGTCACGTGTTCATATATTTTTTTTTTCCTTTATTTGGGTTTTTCGCCACTATCTAAAACTCAAAAAATATCCAAAATATCTGTTCTTATGTAAAGAAAGAATCACTGGGTAAAAACAAAAAACCAAACGGAGACAAATTTCTCAGTGATTCATTTTTGTAATAAATTTGCCTAGCGAACAAAATTTTAAAGATATAAAAATGTAATAAAAAATTTTACAAACTGTTGACGTTAACGTTTCGGAGGGTCCTCTCCCCCCGTTTTGAAAACTAAACTAAAAAATAAATTATATTAATTTGTAATATATAAAGTAACGAAAGAAAGTAAATATATTTTTTTGTTTATGTTACATTGACAACAATAGATTTTCATGACAGTTGCATACTATCAAAAAATATATATAAGTAATGTTTACTGTGAGATTGTTAGTAGTACTGTGTATTGTATAATAATATAAATTAAATAATATAAAAAAACATATTACTATGTTGAAGACTTCTTTTTTTTGTGAATTCAGTGAGGGGTTTGATCGTGCCTAAGGATTAAGTATTGATTTCGTTGGATGTGGTGTCTTTGTTTACAAACATCTCATATGAGGTAATTTTTAAGACCATAGAAGAACACTGATTAAAAATTGAAAATTGTATAACATTTTCCAAATTTAATTTTCTCGCTTTGCAGACCTTTGTGTACAACAACTCATATTTTTCATTTCAGAATAAGTTTTATAAACAGAAGTTTGGTACACTAATGGGATCATCTGTTAGTCCAATTTTAACACAGACTGTTATTGATCACTTACTTGATGTCGTTATCAAAAAATTGCCCTTTTCGTTACCGTTTATTTACAAGTATGTGGATGACCTAATTTGCGCAATACCCAATAATCGGTTAGCCTACATTGCCTGTTTTTATTTCAGTTGACCAACATACCAAGTTTATGGTGGAAACTGAAGAAGAGTATGGTGTCCCTTTCTTGGACACATTGGTTATTAGGTCGACAGATAATCACTAAACTATTAATCTAATCATCCGTTGAACCAAAAAATTAATACAATCTTGGCAATAAAGAATTAAATTTTTCATATATTGGTTGATTACAATATTTCAGAATAATGGATATCCAATAAGTTATTAAAAAAAATAGTTTTTAACATATCAATAGCAGATAAAAATACCAAAATATAATCTCGAAAAATCAGGGGACAAAGGACAACATTCCACTTTTTAATAAATGTAACGTGGTGTATAGGATCCCTAGCGGTGAATGTGGGTGTTGTTATAATGGGCAGACGTCACAAAGTTTGGGACAACGAATTATCCATCTCACTAAACGGTTATTCCTGGAGATGTTTCACATAAAGAGAGATAAAATACTGTTAATTCCAGGTGTGATATAGAGGGGTTCATTACAATACTAACAAAACTATAAGCGACCGTAGTAAGTCTATGGGTGCACGCCACCCAGTGCTGTTATTATGTTAGTGTGTTGTCAATTTATTTAAATAACCTTTTTGAACAAATAGTGTTTTTTTTTTATTTTGACACTTTGCGATAAGTAAATCATAAATATTATAGTTTCTATAGTATTTGTATTGAAAACTTTGATTTTTTTAAAACATTTATTTATCTGTTTCTTTCATTTTCTATTTAGCTCAAAATGAACACGCGCTCTTGTACTCTCTGTGCGTCTGAAGTAGAAGCGTTATAGTAGGCAGCTAATATTTTCGACGACAAAGAGAGTGAAAGCGAGACTGAATCGGTTTTTGAAGAGCATCATACCAGTGAATTTTACCTAACTAAATAAATATATTTTTTAAAATAAAGCTAAATTATCTAATAAGTATCTGAAAGCACATTAAGTCCCATTTTTAATGCCGTTGGAAGAAAGTTTTTATCTATTAATTTCGCCTAGATATGATAATTTGAATAGAACACCTCATTTTAATTTTTTTTTTAATTTTTGCTGATTTTTTCGATGGTATTAGGAATACTATTATTTTTAGGAACATTCTATAGATATAGTTTTTTTCTATACTGATTGAGGTGTAAATTAAAAATAAATATATATTATATTGGATAATTTAATCAAAAGATATTAATAATCAAAGACATATATGTGTTCCTGAATCGGGAACCACAGAATTGCTTCTCTTGAGGGTTAAAATTATCTTAAATTCTATAACTTATCTTTAAAGTATCATAACTTTTTCTAAGTCTTTGTGTGTTTTAGCTGTTAACCAAGGGGCTAACGGCTAGGGAGTTGGGATGAACTTCATGTCGCGATTTCGCACTTGCACATTTATCTTCTTCTAGCACAAACTTTATTTTTAGGTCGTGGTGTAAAGTTTGTTTTAAGATATAAGATGAAATATTTGACGCAGTCGGCCTGGGAGAGCTGATGTCCATAAAGTGTGACACTAGGAACCATTAATGGTTCCTTTCTTATGGTGAAATTTCGTCTCGTTGACATTTAGGCATTATTTTTTTACCCATTCCTCTATGTTATCAAGAGCTTCTTGAATTTTCTCAGATTAATATATTGGTATCTTGTATATGTCTATAATAGTAATGTCATCCGGAAAAGTAGCTATGAACGTGTTTCGTATAGTTGGTAAGTCAGAAGTCAAGATTTGCAGAATATGATACATGACACTACCTTGAGGCACAGACCAAATTTGATGTTAACCCATTTAAAAAAAAATTGATGAAAGTGTTTAACAATTAGAAAAGATGCCATTATTTTTAAGTTAATAAGCGAAATGATATGAAACTTCTGTCAGATATCAAGGATAGTCATGTCATATAAAAGCAATAAATGATTGCCATCATCATCATGATCTATACTCGTTTACCGGCCATTGACAGTGTCGAGTTAAGGTTTCTTAATCGCCAGTCATTCTCTTCCTCCACTCCCCTCTATCCCTCGCAAGTTCCTCAGCCCCTCCCCATTCCAGCCCCACTTATCTAAGATACTTGTCAATCTCATCGTTCCATTTCTTTCGTAGTCTACCCCTCATGTTCCTTTCAGTTTTTCCCATTTTCCACACTCTCTTGTTATATACTTTCATCTCACGGGCCTGTATTCTTCCTCTCTGATGTTCATTTAGGTTCCACATTTCGGGGTCATATGTCAAAGTTGTTAAATATTTCTCTCTTGTTAAATACTTTCTTAATTTGCGAATAATATAATCTGGTGTTGGCTTTTAATCTATCTTCTATTTCAATTTTTATCTTTCCATTTTTCGCTATAGCTTTTCATAAGTATTTAAATTGTTTAACTTGTGCCAGCTCTGTGTTTTCTAATCTAATTCCTATGTTCTTGTGCTTTCTCGATACCACCATTATTTTTGTTTTACTTCGGTTTATTGTCCATTGACTTTTGCCCAGCTCCTGGTACCATACATTTAAGTTATACTGTGGGTCTTACATTACATCGTCCATTACTAAGTTAAACAGATAGGGACTTAATGTTCCTGCCTGTCTCACTCCAGATGCAGTTGTAAATCTTTGGGATACTTTATTTTTTGTTTGGACATAGTTTGTAGTTTCCGAGTACAGATTTGAGGTAATTTTAATTATTTCTTTATTTACATTATATTTATCCAGTATTGTCTAAATCTGCCTTCTATTTACTGAGACGAATACCTTTCAAATATCTATAAAACATACGTATATAGTTTCGTCTATCTCTATTGTGCTTTCAATTAATTGCTGTAATACAAATATTGCATCGTTTACTCCTACTCCTCTACATGACCTAAATCGTCCTATGCCTAAACCAAGTCCTCGATCTTTGCTTTTAACTTTTCCGTTAATATGCTTTCATATATACTTTCGGTTGAACTCACTAAGGATATGCCTCTATAGTTTTCACAATCTCTTGTGTCTCTCTTCATGGATATCGGAAGTATTATCGCGAATTGCCTGTCAGCCGGTATTTTATTGCCTCTCGGTATTTTATTCACTAACTGAAGTAATATTACTTTTCTGTTTCCCCTACATATTTTATCATTTTATTAGTTACTTCGTCATTGTCCTGGTGATTTCCTCATTTTTGCCCACCGCATTGCTCTTTCCAATTCATCCATCTTTATAGGTTCATTGTTCATTTCTATATTACTCTTCTCAAACTTCTCTTCACATTCCCGTTTTAATTCCAACAATTCTTCGAAGTGTTCTTTCCATCTTTGCATTATTTTCTCGTCGTTGATCAGTAGTTCCTTATTTTTATTCTTATTATCTTGTTATTGATTCTTATTATCTTATCTTGTTTATATTATTTTTTCTATTATTTTTTAGCACTCTGTAAAATAATTTTTGCTTTCCTGCAAAGTTTTTTTTCCATTTTATATCCAAATTTCTCCCATGACTTTTGTTTGGCTTTTAAAACTGTATCTTTTGCGACCATCCTATATTTTTTGTAATATTCATATGCCTCCGTAGTTTTTTTACCTAAATATTTGTCACCTAAATATATACCACCACGCTGATTGTTTAAAATTATTTCTCATTGTTGATGTTCCATATACCTCCTTTGCATGGTCTAAAACACTATTCTTAAATACTTCCCACAATGCTTTAACATTATACTCCTCTTCATCAGTCACAAAACTTCCTAACTTCTGTTCTAACTTTTCTCTATATCTTCGTTTTATCCCACATTCCCTCAATCTAGACGCTCATATTTTTTTCGATACTTTTTCTTTGTACTTTTTGATATCTTTTTCCGTTACCTTAATTACCATTTTTGTCTCGACTAGGTTGTGATTACTTCCCATTTTATAACCTCTCTTAACTCTTGTCTCCCTTTATCTTCTAAATGATATTCCAATAAATGGTTGTATATATATATATATATATATATATATATATATATATATATATATATATATATATATATATATATATATATATATATATATATATATATATATAATACTGTTGTGTGCAATATGAATTCGAGCATAATTATAACATAGGTATTAGTAATTTAAAACTAAATATAGCTAAAAGAATTTAAAAAGGATTCTCTAGTTTCATTTGGAAACAAAAAGTTTTTGTATTCATATGTTAACATTTGGATGCCTTTTATATGATTCATAATATGTTTTTGTTGGTGTTATGTGGAAACTGTTTTTGATTCAATGTGAGATATTTTAAAAAAATATAAAAAAAAAAGATTAGAAATGGGATGCAAATTAGATAATCTTGCATAAATGTTGTACATATATTAAAAATCCTAAAGGTATTTTTTGTCATAATTTGAATAGTTGTAATTTAACAATGTCGGATTTAAAAAGATTAATAATTTTATTTATCTAAAATATTGTACAACTACAAAAACCCTCATTAATTGTTTAAAACGAACATTTATATACATGTAACATGTTTATTCATCGGTAGGTGACCTTTAACAAGATTAATGCCTTTGTATTCATTGAACATTCGGAAAAATGAGTTGTGCAGCCACGAAATAAAGCACTACCCATTCGAAATCTTCGAATCTCATGCCTTCGTACCAGAACAATCTCGCGCTCGTGTTGCTTCGTTGCAAAACCGTCACACCTACAATTTTACTTATGCACTCACTTCGTACACCTTGTCCATTGACCCAGATCTGCGCAGTTGCACCTCAACAACAACAGCAAAACGTCTTTTGCCGATCGACCAAAACAAATTATTAACGTTTTAATCGACGAATTTGAAACAATAAAACAATAAGTTATATCATAATGGAGACAGGTTGCCCTGCAGCGCTCCTACCAGGTTGGCTCAAAATTTTATAACACGTTCTCGTTGACTACAGAAATTACTTATTTCGGATTCGTTTCGTATATTAAACGTATATTTTTCCATAAGTTACCCATCTTTTATTTATATTATACAGTCAAAAAGTATGGACACTTATGGTTAAGTAATGTATCTTGAATTTTAGTGAACGTTACAATTTAATACATATTACATAACATTTTAACAACATTAAAAAAATATATTCTGGGAGGCAAAAAATGTTGAGCATATATATCTATATATCTATATATATATATATATATATATATATATATATATATATATATATATATATATATATATACATATATATATATATATATATATATATATATATATATATATATATATATATATATATATATATATATATATATATATATATATATATATATGTATATATAATAAGCATAATTCTGGAGGAACTTTTGATCTAATGTTTCCAAAGTATGCATTAGTAAACAAGGTAGAATTAAAGCACATTTGTATCAATCTTCATATAGTTCCCTGCCACTCCGGTGGTTTTAAAATTGAAACTGAAGAACATTGTGTACACTTTCGAAACGAAGAGATATAATTAGAATTCGTTGCAGTTCGGTTCAGCGGTTCACCCAATGGAAAAAATGACGAATCAATTCAGTTAGTTGACGATCAATTAGTTGAAAAAACTCGTACCATTTCAACTTTTAACACAGAAGAAGATATGGCTTCAACATCCGATGCTATATTATGTTATATTTTCGTATATATTCAAGAAAAAAATCATATTTTCGATCCAGATGGATAGAGGTTTGTTTGGAGGAAACTAAATACGAAATTTGAATTGAGGAACTAAATACGAGTTGAGGAACGCTAATCCTCTGTGAAACACGGTGTTGACAATGTACTGGTTTGGAGTATTATACTTCATTAATGGTACGATAAATGCCGAAAAATATGTTGATATTATGAGGCATAATCAACCTACCATGGTGGAAAAACTGAAGCTTAAAGATACATTTTTTATTGAAAACAATTGAAAATTGAACAACAATTGAAAACACTTTTTCAGTCTCCGGATGTAAATCCATTTGAACTCTTACGGTATTTGTTAGGCTTGAAAGTGAGAAAAAATATATTAAATATATATATATATATATATATATATATATATATATATATATATATATATATATATATATATATAAATATATATATATATATATATATTAATATATATATATATATATATATATATATATATATATATATATATATATATATATATATATATATATATATATATCATCTAAAATCTTCTTAAATACAAATAAAATTAGAAGCAATACTTGATGCTAATGGAATGATAGCAAAATATTAAAATGTTTTAATTATTTGAACAAAACCTATTTTTAATTAATAAAAATGGCTGTTATATATATATACGTTTTAGCATTGTAAAAATATTTTTATGGTTGAATTATTTTTTTATAGAAACAATTTCATATTATTTGAATTTGTATCGATTTAATGTACAATAACATTGGTTTCAGAAAGATATATCGGGTTCATTACATTTTACGCGTTCATTACATTTTACATACGAAATATATTATTACTATTATATCTATAACTAATGTCCAGCCAGTAAATAATCGACTTATGACACTATCCCTCAAGTGTGCCAACAAAAACTATACATTAATCAATGCACACCTCCCAGTTAACGAAGAAAATAAATCTAATCCTAAAAAAGTAAATAAGTCCTGGGAAATTCTTGAAAATACTATTTCTAAAATTCCCTCTAACCATGTAAAAATCCTATTGAGTGATTTCAACGCCCAACTAGGGAAAGAAAGAAAGTACAGAAAAACAGTCGGCAGTTTTCCCGCTCATAAATGGACTAACAATAATGGCAGAAGATTGGTTAAACTATGTTCGCAGTTTAATCTAAAAATAATGTCAATCCATTTTAAGAAGAAAGTAATAAAACAAAAGACCTAGAGGTGCCCAAACACGTACATTGGTGAATTTCAAATTGACCATGTTGCCATTTCGTACCCCAATTATAAAGAGATTTTGAATGTTCAAGTCAGGAAAAGAGCTAATATATACACGGATCACTACTTGACTAGAATCAAAATTAGCTTAAAAGCTCGAAAACTTATTCAAAAGAGACTGCTAATACCAAAGTTCGACCGTACGAAAATAAAACCAACCCTAACAGAAGAGCTTAATAAACAAGCAGCACAGAACTGGCAAGAATTGAAACAAAAAATTCTTAAAACAGCTTTAAAGTTGGTCTCTGTACAAAAACTGTAGAAAACATCCGTGGTGGGATGAAGTTTGCGAGCAAGCAGTATTAAGCCGAAGTAAAGCTTTCAAAGAGTGGAATAGTCAAAAACAGCAATAAACTATAACATGTTTTTGGAAGTAAGAAAAGAAACATCGAAGCTGATTAGACAAACTAAAAGAAAATATGAATACAATCAACTTACTGAAATAGAAAAAGACTTCCAAAAAAATAACACCCGAAATTTTTATAAAATATTTAAAACTAAGTTAACAGGCAATCAACCCCAAATCCTTTACTTCCAAAAGGAAAACGGACAATTAGCCATAAATAACCAAGACAATTGCAAAGAACTTGCGAAATATTTTGAACAACTATTAAACTGTCCTGAGCCCTTAAACAAATTACCAACACGATTGGAAAGATGCTCTAATCCATCCACTACACAAAAAAGGAGATAGAAGGGATGTAAACATCTACAGAGGGATATCTCTTCTCCCAGTTTGTTACAAGATTCTATCTCATTGTCTACTAGACAGAGCACAGGGACAGTTAGAGCCTAAAATTGGTGAATATGGTGAAGCAGGTTTTCGATCGGGTAGATCCTGCCCTGAACAGATCTTCAATCTAAAGTTGGTCCTAAGACATCAAAAACTGTACAATAAAAATCTCGTCTGTACATTTGTGGATTTTAAAAAAGCATATGATTCTATTGATCGCGAATCTTTATTCCAAATCTTGAAAGACAAAGGACTAGATTTGAAAACGCTGGCAATTATTAAAGCAACACTAACTAACACAAGATCAAAAGTTAAATTCATGGAAGACATCTCAGAGCCTTTCGAAATTAAAACTGGAATGAGGCAGGGGCATGGACTCTCGCCACTCTTATTTAACTGTGTTCTAGAAATAGTAATACAGGAGTGGCGTGAAAAAAAGTCGGCCCTGAATATTGACCAGCCCATTAAACTGGGGAGAACCAACATCAAAATTGATTGCCTGGCGTTTGCTGATGATCTAACAATTTTGACTCAAGATATATTAACGGCACAAAATCAGATTGAAGTCCTAAAGAAAACAGCAGAAAAGGTAGGACTCCAAATTTCCTTTGAAAAGACACGATACATGACCTGCAACAGACTAAGACCACCATTTCTAAAAACAAAATATGGTAACATCAGACGAGTCTCTCAATTCAAATATTTGGGTATAATAATCATGGAAAACGGGTTGGAGAAAGTGGCAAATAAGAGTAGATGTCAAAAAATGGAAACAGCATTGATACTTACACAAAATAGTTACAACAAAAAATGCCTATCAAAAAACACAAAACTGAGACATTACAACACAGTTATTAAGCCAGAATGACTATATGGGGCAGAGAAGCTCATTTTGAATAGAAAGGGAGACATCGAGGAGATTGAAAAGAAGGAAAGAAAAATTATTAAAAAAATTATTATGCCCCAAACAAATAAATAGCACAACATACCGACTTCGAGAGAACCAAGAAATCAAACAATACACGGATATACATAGTGATATGAGAAAAAGAAGACTTAAGTTTTACCAACACATAAAACGGATGAATTCGAGTAGGCTAACTAGACAAATAGTCCAATTTTATGAAAATAGGAGTAGAGCTAAAGTAGAAATAATTAAATGGATTGTTGCAATTAAATAGGATCTAAGATCAGCAAATATTACACAAAGTGAAATTCAGGATAGAAACCGTTTCAGATACAAGGTTAACGTTTGGGAGGTTGGCCAGAGAGAAAAATGTAAAAAGACCGGAACAGCTTAGTCTGACGAAAGGAAAAAAACTTATAGTGAAAGAATGAAAGCAGTATGGGCGAAAAGGAAGGCTAATAACAACAAACGCCTATAACTGTACCTCGCATGGTCCACCAGGGCCCATACATGAATAATAATAAATTATTTTTATATAATATTTGCATATTAATTTACTTAGCTTTTCACTCCTTCCTATCCTTCTTTTTGTTTGAATTTCTCACTGCAATCCTTTGTATGTCATAATTACTTCATATTGCCATATACAAGGCGTCCAATCAGAAAGTTTCTATTTCATTGGGTTACTATGCAAACGTAACAACTTATGGAGCGTTTCTCGGGACAGGCCATGCATTGTTTGTACGCAAATATTACAACATTTTTATCTCAATGCTTATTTTGATTACAAAATCCTGTATATAAGCAGAACTGCCGTTACTGGAGTACAACTAATCCGAAGTACAAACATCAAAAATCCCTACATTCGCCTGAACTCACTGTATGGATTGCAATGTCTGCGCGAGGAGTAATCTTCCCGTACCTTTTTGAAAACGACAAGGGATGCGCAGTTATCGTCAATTTAGAGCGTTATGTGGAAATGTTGGACAACTTTTTAGTACCTGAAATGAAAAACTCTGCTGGTTATAATCAAAGAACATGATTTCAGCAGGACGGAACAACGACACACACCTCTTTGCTACGAGTTCGTGAAATTTTCCCAAACAAATTGATCTCCACGAGAGGAGACATAAATTGGCCTCTACGTAGTCCTGATTTGAGCTCTATGGACTTTTTCTTGAGGGGCTATCTAAAATCGAAAGTTTACGTCAATAAAGCGGGTTCTTCGGTGTAATTAAAAGAAAATATCCGACACGAAATGGCGGTTATTCCAGAGATTATATGCCGAGCCGTCCTAAGAAATGTTGCAGTTCGTTTAAATGAGTTGCCGTTAACGTGAAGGTTTACAATTGGATGACATAATAGTTAAAAGTAATTTTCTAAAATATGTATTTCAATAATCAATTAAGGTTTTCTTGATGGATGGTTATCTTTTATTTATATCGCTATTTCAAAAAGAAACTTTATTTTGGTACACCTTGTATATTTTGGTTTTGCTCTTTAACCATTATTTCTGTAGGTGTCCACTTTATTGTTTTCCTGATAATCTGGGCCTGTTTTCTTCTTTATGGGTGTACAAATAAAAAGAGGAGGTATCTTTAAACCAAACTTTTTTGATGATACTTAGGCATCCGTAGAGAGATCCGAGCAGATTAAAACTTTGATAAAAATATTGAACAAAAATGACAGCGTTGCATCGTTGTGTTTATTCTGGATATTAACGAAATTTGGTTTTTTGTTTGATTTAATATAATAGGCATTCATTCCATACGTTTAAGTATATATTTAGTTTGTTGTCGTTTAATGTCAAACATGAAATTACTAGCAATTTTTATACCATAAAACGTTTTAAAAGATTCAGGTCACATGTAACAAACGTGATAAATTGTTTAATTAAATTAAATACTCAAAATGTCCACCATTTGAATCTATGCTTAGCATCGCTTAAACTACTTTTCTTGAACATGAGGTGAAAGAAACACGACCCTTCTGTGGAAATGGAAATTTGGAATTGTGGAGAGCTTCTCAGTAAATAAGAAGCATATCCTAATATTCAAGTACGGAATACATATTTGGTCTTAAATTACTGAATTAATTTTTGTTACTATATTGATATAACATTTTATGTTGTCTAATAGCGTTCGTCCTTTGTCAGCCGACGTTTGACTAATGTACGTGATTGTTGGCGCGATTCTTAATTAAAAAAAGCTGATAAATTAAAAACAATGTTCATTATATTTGTTAAAATGTGAATTCCTATCATAGCTTTTCCATTAGTGATTTAATAATTTTCTATTTTTTTTTCTCGGGAACCCTTAGGTTTTTGACTGTTGAGGATGTTGTAAGGAACTTTTTCTTTTAAAAATGATGTGAAGATTGGTTAATTAATTTACGAAAATAATTTTATTTTATTTATTATTTTTTTTTATCGGGTACCGCTAAGTGTTGGGAGGTTTTTTTTGAATTTGCCTATTTTAAAGGCCCATCCAAATATCAACAACGATCGACGTCGTTTAACCTAGAACTGAATTTCGAAGCGATGTGGCTAACCATAATGTATGTATGTGTTAGGCTAATTATTCGGGGTGTCAATCCATTCATTTTACAAATATTTCTATCTCCTTTCTTGTGTAGTGGATGGATTAGAGCATCTTTCCAATCTTCCGGAATCCGTTCGGTTCGCCAAACTTCTTGTACAATTTTGGTTATTTCCTTGATTGTACCTGGACCAGAGGATTTTAAATGTTCAGCAGTGATTCCATCTTCACCAGAAGTTTTGTTATTTTTAAGCCGCTTGATTTGCCTAATTATTTCATATTCATTCGGTGGTAATGAATCTGGGTTTATTTGTTTAGGGTTTAGTGTTGGAAATTTGTTTAAGGGCTCAGGACAGTTTAGTATTTGTTCAAAATAGTTCGCAAGTTCTTTGCAATTGTCTTGGCTATTTAGAGCTAATTGTCCGCTTTCCTTTTGGGACCAAAGACTTTAGGGTTGATAGCCTGTTAATTTAGTTTTAAATGTTTTGTAAAAGTTTCGGGTGTTATTTTTTTGAAAATATTTTTCTATTTCATTTAATTGATTGTTTTGTGTTAATAAAACAGGCTGTTTAACTTTAAGGCTGTTTGAATAATTTTTTGTTTCAATTCTTGCCAGTTCTTTGTGGTTGTTTATCAAGCTCTTCTGTTAGGGTTGGTTTTATTTTCGTAGGGTCGAACTTTGGTATTAGCAGTCTTTTTTGAATAAGTTTTCGAGGTATATATTTTGTAAAAAATATCGGAGTTACAGACACTATTTTGCAGTGTCATATATTAGTTATATTTTGATGTAGGATTATCATTTTTGGTAGGAATATTAGTGATACTATGACTTAACTTTTAATGAAAACAAAATCTGTTTTTGTCAAAATTTATTTCTTAGTTAAATAGGAAAATATATATTTATGATCTATTATTTTAAGCATCGAAAATAAATGTAATATTCAAATTACAACTTAAAACACGCAAACGCCCCAGACAATCATGGCGTAGAAATAAAGGAACCAAACGGTCAATTATTTGTACTTTGTGAACTGTCAAATTTTGTAGTACGGTATATATTAAAACAGAAAATAGAATGAAAATTAATTTTTCTAGAGAAGAATTGATAAAACTAATTTAGTTTTGGGCGCAAGGAATCAAAACTCTTTTTTAGCAAGTATTATTTATGTGCAAAGATTCCCTAATGCCGAACGTAATTCTAATGCATTAGCTGGTATTACGCTATTACGGCAAAAACTTGGAAAGGCAGAAAAGAACTATGAGTGAAGAAAACAAATATTTAGTTCCTCAAGCTGTAATTAAAAATCCACATATTTCATGCAGGCCGATAAAAGCTAGGTAGGCGTTAAAAAATCCACGACGAACAGAATAATTAGGAAATCTTATCATATCGTTCAAGAACTAAATCAAGAAGAACCTAACTTTTTCAAATATTTTTTATTCCCGGATCATGCATTATCCCTTTAGATCATCAGCAGAAATGGTCTCTTAATGTGTGGGCTGGTGTTATCAAAGATTGCCTCCTAGGGCCATATTTTTTTGAAAATAGAGTTAATGGAGATAGTTTTCTCATTTTTTTGCAAAGTAATTTTGAAGAGTAGATTGAAGAATTGCCTTTAATTGTAGCGAAACGAATGTGGTTATAGCCAGACGGCGCTTCTCCTACATTTTTGCAGGTAGGTGAGACAATATTTGGACAAGAATTATGAAAATAAATGGATGGGTAAGGGAGGTCCTGTACGGTGGCTAACCAACTGCACGGATTTAACAAAACAAGATTTTTTCTTATGATTTTTTGTCAAAAAACAAGTTTATTAAATGTCACCCACCGCAATAGAGGATATGCAAATTAGAATAAGAAATGTTTTTATGAATAATGAAGCAATGTTCTGTTATACAGTTAACAGTTCTTTTGAAAATAGGCTTAGAGTTTGTATTGCTCAAAATGGTGGGCATATTGAATATTTAATTAAATTAATTTTGACTTTTTTTTATAAATGTTTATACTTACCAAACATATTTGTCTTACCAAACATCTTTATGGCGTTTTGTTTAATATAATTCGTTTTGTTACTCTAAAGTAATTGCTTTTGAATCAAATATTAAAGCATGTGATGACCTAAATTCTTAATATATCATAAATTTATTCATTAGTTTAATAATAACATAAAGCCTAAGGTGAATTCCATTAAAAACGAAATATAAAAAGCAAAAATGTAAAAATTTTGGAAATTATGACAGATAAGTGTAGGACATGTTTAACAAGAATATAAGTATTTTGTCTTAGAAATATTGTAAAATGAAAAAATATTAGACATTCCATTAAAAAAAAATCGAGATATGATGTTTTTAATTTTTTTCATTGATCTCAGTTATTCTGCACACCCTGTATAACGTAGACAAATTTTGTTTGCATTAAAAGTTAAGTCATAGTTTCACTAATATCCCTACTAAAAATAATAATCCTACAAAAGAAAAAAATGATATATGATACTGCAAAATAGAGTCTGCAACTCCGATAATTTTTACGTAATGGCGGATATAGATAAAACCATTGGGTTTAGGTATAGGTCATGTTTCACCAGTTATGTTTAGAATCAATAGCAGAATGCAAAAATGGATGAACATATAGGGTGTTCAATGAGAAAAAACAAAACTCTGCCCGCTACGGTTTTGTGAGACACCCTGTATAAATAAAATTAATTTTAAATTATGCAGCCTAT
The DNA here is from genome assembly GCA_031761425.1 of Cosmopolites sordidus. Classification (NCBI taxonomy): domain Eukaryota; kingdom Metazoa; phylum Arthropoda; class Insecta; order Coleoptera; family Curculionidae; genus Cosmopolites; species Cosmopolites sordidus. The sequence goes on from JARFXV010000333.1 coordinate 94,875, forward strand.
TTAGTTACAATTTATTATGTTCTAATTATTCTTCCGGGGCTCAATGCGGTCGTTTGTCGAATTTTCACATTCTTGACGACGCTTCGCCAAAATCTCACTTAACATTTTTAAGTATTTGCTCTATTGATAGACAGTTTCGATTTTTGAAGACATCCGGAAGAATAATTCTAACAAGTTAACATATTATATATATATATATATATATATATATATATATATATATATATATATATATATATATATATATATATATATATATAAATATATATAAATATACATTAACAATTAACATTTTTAAGTATTTGCTCTATTGATAGACAGTTTCGATTTTTGAAGACATCCGGAAGAATAATTCTAACAAGTTAACATATTATATATATATATATATATATATATATATATATATATATATATATATATATATATATATATATATATATATATATTTATATATATATATATATATATATATATATATATATATATATATATATATATATATATATATATATATATATATATTTATATATATATATATATATATATATATATATATATATATATATATATATATATATATATATATATATATATATATATATATATATATATATATACACATATGTCTAAAAGTTTGGAATATTTACAAATAGGATATCTGCACCAATAGTGTAAAAATTGTAATGGATATTTATTTTAGACCGTTTTTAAATGAAAATAACCAAATCATTGTTTCATTGATAACACACGTTTTTGAAACTGGTATTTACACATTATTTCATTTCTTTTTCAATTTTTGATTAAACCGTTTAAAAATGCACAGAAATATGATATCTCATCTTAATAAATCAAGAGTAATTGTTTTGTTACAAATGGGCTTTAATAAATGTGTTAACGCAGAAATTTCCGAAAGTGCTCTGTGTGTTTCCCAAAGCGTTATATCGAAAATTCATAGAAAATTCTACGAGATAAATAACGTAAAGGATCGCTGCAGAAGTGGTAGAAAACGATGTACAGCAGCTGCACAAGACTGGCAGATATTAATGATAGCTCTATAGAACACCTCGTCTATCGAGGTGTGGAGGCCTATCGAGGAAGCTTGTTAAGCTTGAAGAAGTAAATGTTTCAGGTCAAACAATAACACGCAGACTGAAACCGGTAAATTTGCATCGCAAAATACCATTACGTGTTCCCAAACTAACCCTTCAACAAAAAATATAAGATTGCAATGGGCTCGAGAAATGGTCGATCATAGTACTAACTGGAATAACGTGATGTTCTCCGATGATACGAGAATTGACATGGTTTCTGATTCACGAAGATCATTTGTTTTGAGAGACCCAAGTTGACAAGCTCGACTTGAAACAGCCCAACCACATATCCCATTTAGAGGTGGGAGCGTGATATTTTGGGGTGGTATTATGAGAGGCTCACGGACACCTCTACTGGTCCTGCAGAGAAAAATCATTGGTGCTGTGTATACCGACGAAGTTTTAAATCCTTTCATGTGTCTATTCTGAGACACAGTGGGCGACATATTAATTTTCATGAATGACAACGTACGTCCTCATCGAACGGCAGCAGTACAAAATTTTCTTGAAGAAGAGGGAATAACCAAATTAGGGTGGCCAGCAATTTCCGCTGACATTAAATTTATTGAACATGCTTGGGACATTCTGAAAACACGTATCAAGAAACGAAACAATCCTCTTACGATTCCTCTGAAGAATGGGAAAAAATTCCACAAGCCCAAATTGATCCACAAGCCATGATTGATGATATTGGCATGCATACAGACCCAAAGAGGAAATACTGTTTATTAGTTTTATTGAAAGTTGTTCTTTTTATTTTTAAATTATTTTTGAAGGCAATTGGTTCATCGTAATTTTTTGACTGCAATATAATTGTCCAATCAATATTGTCCAATCAAATATGTCCAAAAGTTTGGAATATTCAAACATTTTTTTATTTTATTGAAATTAACTTTTTCTTTTAGTTGTTTACGTAATCATCATATTATTACAACTCTTATAAGTACCAAATAAAACTCGATACCATATGACCAATGTACTTAAAATTGATTTATATATATATTTATATATATATATATATATATATATATATATATATATATATATATATATATATATATATATATATATAGGATAAAAAAATCAAGGAATTCCATAAATGATACAAAAAATAATAATGAATAGGTTTGTTAGGTTACGCAATTATTGCAATCGTTTATACTTAGTATACAGGTATATATGTATGTAGCCTTTACCCTATTTTCTGGAGTCATAGCTGTAATCCGTATTAAGTTAATGTTTAACGTTTTTTTATTTAAATGTCATCTTTCACCCCGAAAACGCATGCCTTTTCTATGACTCTCATGATGACCTGAGTAAATAGCTATTAATTTCTAGCTTGATACCATTCTTAGCGATATATCTTAAAATTCGCTTTTAGAGGACTCATTCTATTGGGGCATTAAGCTTGCATCTCATTGTAAGTTAATTTTGATTAATTGTGATCCCTACTGCAATAGCTACAGGCAATGCTACCTATAGCAGCAACAAAACCATTACGGAAATATCTACCATCAACACATCCAGTAGAAATTAGTACAGCAGAAATTAGTACAGTCTATTTTTTTACAGCAAAGACTGTAAGATGCCCTTCGTCACGCATTTAGTTATGTCTAGGACGCCCAGAATCCCATACTCTTTTATAACTCTAATCCTAAACTTATCTTATTCATTACTTATAATAATAAAACCAGTAATGTCCGATAGTTGCGTTATTTGACCAAAACTTAAAGTTGCTTATTTCCTACCATTAGCTCGCCCATCAGTTTTTATGTTCAAGATATCGATACCTTCATTCTAATGCCACTAATGAGACAAAATCAATGTTTTACAGATGAATTGGAAAATTGATTTGTCAGTGTTGTTATATATTTTAATTCAATTATCTGGCATTTTTGTCATTAATACACTGGTAAAATATTTTTTTTCATTATTACAATTATTGGATTCAACGTTAAAAATAGGTTGCATCTCAAAACCTGAGTTTTAATAAAATTCTCATCAATGTAAAGTATAATAATGAGGGTATGATATGATATATAGTAAGTATATTTTTGATACATAATATGTATATTTTCAGTTTGACCAAAATATGTTTACTGGATGTTTGTTTTATTGTTTCCCAGTCTATATCTTATAGTTGAGCATATATTGATAGAGTACTGTCAACCAAAGAATGAAAAATGTTGACCGCAACTTATGTTCTACTTGAGGGTGAATTAATATTGACGAATCATGATGTTCATTAAGCAAAATAAATATGTAATTTTAATAATTATCCCATTACGTAATTCTACTAGATGCAACGTATCACTGTTTCCCGTAGCAATGTAAAAATCAGTTAGATTTTGATTGAAAGTCCGAAAGGTCGCTCTAAATTGTGGGTGTATCTTGATATTTATGTTCGTATAGTCCGTTATTTGACTGAAAGTAAATTTCAATTAACCGTCCAAGGCAATTCGCGTGCTTATATATCTGAATATTTGTAAATTTGCTATGTTGGATTACGTTGTAGTTTTGTAACAATGTACCGTTGGTAAAATTCGTGTTCGAACCATTGTTAGAAAATAGGAAATGCTTTGTAAAGAATTGATTAGTTTTTTGGCTTATTTTCAGTTGAAGTAAATGCTAATAAAATAATTACTATATGATCCAAATTCAGCATGCGATTAAAGAAGGGAAGTAAACTACTAGATGTTTAATCAATCACTTTAAATAATTTAAAAATCTACATCAGTATAATTTCTTATGCTGATGTATGTAAAGGTGTATAAGTAAATCCGGATTTAAAGTATTGGGTTGATGCAAAAGTTCGTCTCATTTTTGGAGCTAGATTGCAATAAATTTCAAAACTGAAGTATTATTTATTTTACAGGTGTACGGTTTTGCGGTTTGACAGATGGAATTTCAGTGAGTACTTGGGAAAATCGTTAAATTTTGTTATGCCTTAAGAATGACTATTACTATTTTTCCGAAACTATCCATTCTTGTCTTGGATGATATCTTCAAAAATCTACAATGGAAGAAGAAAGGTCTTGACATTAACTTATCTCAGCAACTTTTGATTCCCAGACGATGTTATCTTACTCAGTAATAATATAAACGATCTCATCTCTCGATCTCTCGAGATATGTTGACAGAGCTTCTCAGAACGTCAGGACGAGTAAGTTTGAAAAATGAATATTAAAAAAACAGAGATTTGTTGTTGAAAAAATATTGCCATAGAGAACAGCAGGCGGTGAAAGAATATGTATACTCCGGACATAAAGTCCAGATTGGGAAGAAAAACTAGACCGCTAAGATGTCATGTTGAATAAGCTTGAGTTGGGCAGCCTTTTAGAAGCTTAGCCATATAATGAAGAACCTGAATATACCTACAAGCCTAAAATAAAAAACTTACGTTACAACATATGGTTTAGAGATGATGACAGTGATGAAAAATAGTCGAACACGGAGAGTGCTAGTCTCTGTGAAAAAATTCCACGTGAACAAATTAGATAAAACACAAAAGTAATGGACATAATCGAAGATGCGATGGGTTGGACATGTATCTCCAGATCGTTGGGATACGAAAATAATAACATGGAGACCAATACTAACCATACAAAGTAGAGGGAGACCACAGAAAAGATTGACTGACAGCATAGAGCAATTAGAGGGAAAATGATGGGTTTGGACTGCCCAAAATAGAAACATGTAGAGGAAGCTTGAAGGAGACTTTGTCCAGTAGTGTATAGTTTATACAATAATACAAGATAAAGAGCATTTTCGACATAATATGCTTTTTCTATTGCCGATAAGAAAAGAAGTGTTCGAAGACGCAAAAGAGGATTTGTGCAGTGTACGGTGAGGGTGTCATTGATGATTCCATGTGTCGTAAATGGTTCACAAAGCTTCATGAAAACAATTTTAGCGATGCATCAAATCTTAGCGATATACCATGGACTAAATGACCCTCATTCTAAATGATCCGCTAATCTAATCTAATCTCTCTTGGATATTTTTACCTGATATACGGTAATTTTGTTTCTGAAAAAAAAGCATATTTGTCACAGAACATTCATTGTCATAGGAAAGAGACTAACAGTATTTACTCTCTTTTGAAGAGTACACCATTTTTATAAATGTCAATTATTCAGTTTTATTGAAATTTTCCTAATATAAATATGAAAGTATGTTTGTTCTTCAATTTTTATTTATGAAGTTGCGGCGATGGTTTACATTGATATGTATGTATATATAAGTAATGTCTGAATGATTGTGGCGTGTTCATATATTTTTTCTTTATTTTGGTTTTTCGCCACGATCTAAAACTCAAAAAATATCAAAATATCTGTTCTTATGTAAATGAAGTATCACTGGGTAAAAACAAAAAACCAAACTGAGACAAATTTCTCAGTTTCGTATATAGAATACATAATCCTCAGATTCTTTTTTGTAATAAATTTGCCTAACGAACAAAATTTTAAAAATATAAAAATGTTCTAAAAAAATATACAAACTTTTAAAGTTAACGTTTTGAGAAGTATTCTCCTCCCGTTTTCAAAACGAACCTAAAAATAAAGTATATTCATTTCTTCTTAGAAAGGGCGATTTTAATAAATTAAGAATTTGTGAACACGCATGGGAATTGAGTCATAAAATCAATTGGAATATTTCCAAAACGGTATTAAAAGAATCGATAACAAAATACAGAAGATTAAAAGAAACCGCTATAATTAATTTAAATAAAAATAAATGTATTGCTATGCCTTCGGTAGATTTAAATTCAATATGGTTCCGATTCTAAAGAATACAAATAAAAACATTTAAGAATTTCAATAAACAATTACAATCACACGGTAAACCTCACCTATAATATTTTTTTTTTGGTAGTATGTCACTGTCATTAAAAACTAATTGTCAATGTAAGTACCGTTGACATACACAAAAAATATATTTACTTTCTACCTATTCATAATTTATAGAAATAAATATACCTTATTTTTAGGTTCGTTTTGAAAACGGGAGGAGAATACTTCCCGAAACGCTAACGTTAAAAGTTTGTATATTTTTTTAGAAAATTTTTCTATTTTTAAAATTCTGTTCGTTAGGCAAATTTGTTACGAAAAAGAATTACTGAGAAATTTCTCTCCGTTTAGTTTTTTGTTTGTATCCAGTAATTCTTTATTTACATAAGAAACATTATTTACAAGTAAAGAAAAAATGTATATATATATATATATATATATATATATATATATATATATATATATATATATATATATATATATATATTTATATATATATATATATATATATATATATATATATATATATATATATATATATATATATATATATATATATATATATATATATAATATTTTGACCTGCCATGAAAGGTTTATCCTCTGGAATAATATAAAGAGGTGAAAATCGTGGAATAATTTTGGTGAACCATCAATCAGTAGCGTAAAACTAAACATTCATGCCAATAAGGTGTTGATGTATGTAAGTATATGGTGGGATCAGCTGGTCATCGTGCATTACCAATTGCTCAAATCTGGTTAAACGGTTACTGCTGACCGTTATCAGCAGTAATCGATTCGTCTTAGTGGCACTCTGGAGGAAAAAACGCCTTACAATGGAAAGGGAAGAGGTAAAAAACAAGTCCTTTTGATTCCGGACAATTCACGGCCATATACACCAAAAGAGATTCTGGAAATGATTACCGAGTTGGACTGGGAGATTTTATCAGACTCGGTATATCATCCAGACTTGGTCTGTTCAGATTTTCATCTCTTTCGATCCCTGTAACTTCGCATGCTTGATAGATGAGAAAATCGAAAAAAAAAACCTCATTAGTTTAAATCAACTAAGTTTTTTTCGACCTAGGATTCGAGAGTTGCTTGCGAAATGACGAAAGAGTATAGGAAGTTAGGTAGATTACTTGAAAAAGTAATTTTGTCTTACTTTTTTCAAAATAAATAAATGCCAAAGGTAGTCAAAAAGGCCAATACTTATGTAGAACAACTAACATGTAAATAAAATTAAATTTTAGCTATGTTTATGTTGTTTTTATAATTTTACGTTCACAATATAGTATTTTACTTGATGTTAGTTTCCTAACAAATATCTAGTTTAGTTACTTCCTGTTTTTCACCTTTAAAAATGGTTCATTGAAGATAAATTACTTTTTTATAAATCGCTTTAGTAGAACTGTAAACTAAAACTGAAAGCATTTGACAAGCACCACCCAATGTTCAATTGCCGTGTTCAGCATCCGGACCGTGTGGGAACACACGTCTTAGTCGGCATTCTGGTAGTTTTTTTCATTCGCGGCTCACCATCAGACGCCATTGGTTCCGCACTTTTTACCGGAACTTTTCATTTGTGAATGAATCAGTCTCACGCGCTGTATCGGCAACAGCGCCTTTTTTCTGTACGTCGTTCGAATCCGATTGGTTTCACTTGACAGCAAAAGAATTCAATAATGTCCGACGAGCCACCGTAAATCTAATTTAGAGTAAACACGTCTTTGCGGTGTTCACACACGTCACGGTTTGTCGTGTTAGGTGATCCTTTACGGAATGGCAAAAAAGTGTTTCGACAGGTAGAGGATGACATTTCAAAACAGAGACAGTTCATTTTTCGTGTGATATTCTCTTACATTTTTATGTATCTTTTTTACTGTTAGGTACATATAAAACGTGTTAAACAGTAATTAACAAGAATGGAGGTATTCTTTTTATGTTTTTGTAGTACGCTTGTGTGTTGATATAAACAATCATTTTTATTTTTCGTTTTTATCATAAAATTATAAGTTAATTGTTTAAATGATATAAGGTATTGTTTAAATGATATAAAGAAAAATGAAGTTTGAGTATTTGACTATTATTTCAGTATTCATTCCCGATGGGAGCTTCTTTTCTCCTTTCTCCATCGACCACTAGATCAGAGAGCAACTTTATGTTCGGTGAACAAGTTGTAAATGTTGGCAAAATCTCAGATTTTGTATAAAATGGCCCAGGTTATGGATTATGATCAACATTTAGTCCTCAAGACTTGTCTTGGTGAAAGGTAAAGGATTTACAATTAGGGGCGCATCAACAACTAAGGCTATTTAGAGAGAATATCTACAGCTTTAAGTGGGCCTCGAACCACGGTTATCAGCTACCGATTAACCCCGATCAGTACTACTCTGCGATTATTATCCTTTAGTTTGAGCTTACCTTCAAGTTTTTCGAGAAGCCTACGGACTAATAAATGAGAACGTAGAATATCTCTCAGAAGGCATCTGGCTTTACTCAGCCTCGAATTAGCTTGACTGATGAGCGATTACTTCTCACATTTAATAACCATGTCCGTTGAAATGCAATATAATTCCGGGTCACCAGATTACAGGATATGATAATCTCCCGGTTTCATCTTGATGCAGTCGTAATGTTCGGTGCAGTTTAGATTTTCTGGACGTATGGGAATAACTAGAACATCGTGGATGAATTTATAGTAGACTACACCTCTGCTTCATTCTTTAGTATTGAGGTAGTGTCTTTAGGTTGACAAAGGTTAAAGGTTAGGGTTTCATGTTTTATAGTCGTACCGATTTGAGTTTGTACATCTCCTACTGTCAATTTCGAATGTTACCATTGTTGTTATTGCTTTTATTGCTCTTTTTGTTGTCTTAACTTTCATTGCTTTTGTTGCTTCTGTTATTTTTTCTTAATATCTCGTAACAGAAATTTTAATGCGATTTTTGACATTGTATTTAAATCTTTATTGTTAAAAAATTCGTTTTGTTGACCGTCTTTAAAAATACCTTTCCTTAGATGTCTCCGGCTCGAAAGTAAGTGATAGAGATATATTTGAGATAGACACAATTCGTGATGGTTGGGATACTGCAATCTCGTTACACCTTTCAACTTTTTTCGATAAAAAAGTATATGCGTATCTTCATCGTATATCCTTTTATTTGCTCATATTATGTCTTCTTCATATTATGTTATATCTACTGCATTTTACTCAGAATGAGTTTGACAGTTAAGCAATTGAGCTTAACATGTTGACAATAATGTATATTCCAAGTAGGATTAAACAAATGCCTTGAAAAAAATCAAAAATTCTAATTAAAAAACACCTATTTAAGAACCTGTAGCAAATATAAATATATCTTTGAAAATGGATCTTTTCAAATTCACTTATCACACATCTGAAAATATATTATTATGATCAACAGTAAGATTTGGTTTGGTAAATAGTAAGGTAACTTAAAATGATTGTTTTATTTTTATTTTAAACACAATTGTTTTATTTTTTCATTCAAATTTATTTTGTTTCCTTCAAAGTAATCTATTCTTACTGCAATACACTTATTTCGAGGTTTATTACACTCTTAGAAACAGTTTTATACTCGATTTCTGGAATATTCTCCAAAGCCCAGCATAGAATATAGTGCCATATGTCATAAAGCATGAATTGTTTTGCCACAAATTTGGACATTTTATCCTTAATCGGCGATTACTCAGCACAAGATCCTTAATTTTGGCAATGTTTTCTTCATTGGTTATCATGGAAACGCTTTTTGAGATTCATTTTCAACTGCATATCATCACAGCTGCATAACAATTGCTCAAGATTTGTTGCAAGATTTGCTGCAAGAATCTGCTGCAAGATTTGTCATGCAGCAGAACAAGAAATTTCATTTTTAGACTTAGTTTATAAAATCGATGACAAAATTTTGTTAACAATTATCAAAGATGTTATGCTGTATAACTTAACAAGCGAAATGATATGAAACTTCTGCCACATGTCAAGGACACTCATATCAACTTAAAAAACAAATGGTTGTATGGGTACGTTAAGCAAGCGAATTTTTAAAACAATAGTAGTATTTCAATGATTACCATGTAAAATATATTTTAAGAAACAATTTAACAACTAAACTCGAAGAGATTTACCTCTAAACACCAAATCACTTTTCCTATATTCTCAACGCGCGTGTCGCTAAAGTTGCTAGCATCATCAAGATCTGATTCAATCTAATATTTAGATTAAATCATCTGCTTATGATGCTAACATAGAGCGTCGAGCACATTTTGTGCTAAATGTTTTTTATTCAAATAGGAAACATTCCTATTCAAATAGAAACTGCCAATTCTGCGATTATAGTAAAATTATTGCAAACGTTCCCTAATACTTCACGTACCGATTGGTAACTCTAATTCCAAAAAAGGATTTTTACAAATTTACGAATTAAACGACCATCTTCTCGACTAGAAGTTTTTCGTTTCGGGCCTCGGAACTCTGGTTTTTGCTCATTCTTTTATTACTTTTGAAACAACGCAAGGCGATCTTTTCAAAGTTTGACAAATAAATGTATAAGATTTTCCTGTTCTCGCAAATGAACAATTAGCCGGCGTCCTTCATCAGTACAATATTTAGTACGACCAATTGTTTTTAAAATTCTTGTATACATAGACAATTTATACTAACAACACCAATCAAAGAGTAAAAACCTATTTGAGATAAATTTGTGAACCAAATTTATCAATATACATCAACACTCTTATATTTTTGACCACATTACTTTGTAAATTACATTCTAGAATTTATATTATCTTGTGATTATTATATCTATATATATATATATATATATATATATATATATATATATATATATATATATATATATATATATATATATGAACATTTTTGTTGCTTAATGACTGGAGACGAGCCTCACCCATCCCTTCATTGGACGCAGTCCAAAGAAATCTGACATTGCATATATATATATATATATATATATATATATATATATATATATATATATATATATATATATATATATATATTAGGAGTATCCATGAGTAATCAATTATTTCAGTGGTAACATAAAAAACTAATTCAATTAGAGTTTCAATCCCCTGCTTATAAAATTTTGTTTCCTCTGAAGAAAAATATCTTTCTAGGTCGATTCTTTTCGATTTCCATGGATCGGAATACATGAAAATTGGATGGTGCTATGTCTGGAGAATGTGGGGGATGTTTTAGAACCTCCCAGTTTAGCTGCCTTCTTTTTTATTGGCTTAATCTTGTTGCATGCGGCCTGACATTATCGTGTTGCAATATTACTCCTCTTCTGTTGATAATAGCTGGCCGTTATTGTTGGCAATAAAAGCAATTGCAATAAAAGCAATTGTTGGCAATAAAATTCAGCCGTAACTATTTCACCAGGTTTCAATAAATCAAAATGAATTATGCCACCACAGTCCCACCAAACCCACAGTAACACCTTATTTAAACTGAAGGATGGTTTAGGAGTGGGTGCGGCTAGTTGATTTGGAGAAAGCCATTGTTTGGTGCGCTTGTCGTTATTGTACAAGACTCATTTCTCGTCACCAGTAACAATTATTCGTAAAAACGGATCAGTTTGATGTCTGCGTAATAGAGATGTACAAATTGTACGCCATTGTTCTTTATTCATCTACAACATTAGATGTGGAACCCATATACCCTGCTTGTAAACCTTCCCGATTTCTTGAAGATGTCTTGGAACTGTTGATCAAGTGGCCTGAATAATGTTTGCTATTTCCTGGATACTCAGTTTGGGATCAGTATCCACCAGTGATTTTAAAGAGTCATTATCAAAATCTACAGAGCGTCCACTTCGATCGATATCAAATAAGTCAAAATCACTGTCGGAAAATTTTCTAAACCAGCGTTGGCACTTATTAACTTTCAATACGTCTCCATACACATCACATATTTTCTTTGTTGTAACCGTTGCATTAACACCCGATGGAAAATGAAACAGCATACAATGACGTAAATGTTCTTCAGTTGGTTGATTGTCCGCCATTTTACACCGGTGTAATAAAAATGTTTGAATATAGTTGTCACATATAAAAAAAATATATATATATATATATATATATATATATATATATATATATATATATATATATATATATATATATATATATATATATATATATATATATATAATAAGCATAATCCTGGAGGAACATAACATATACCGCTCAGTCGGTTTTCGGAGGTGTATGTATTGAAGAACCCTCACTGATTCAGTTCCGAGTCCCACTTCCAAATAAACAACATTCAACACTGCTCTAAAAAATCTTGAAATGGCTACATAATAAAAATGTCAAATAATTGCAGATTTAGTATAATAATAGAACACTTGGAAAAATAAACTTCAAGTATTCAAATTTCAAACTAAACAAGAAAATACAACGTAATCGCGTACATAATACAATACAACGGAATACAATAAAAACAGCTAATATTTCACATCAGAAGTTCCAATAGGAGAATTAATTTAACAATTGTTTAAGTCTTATCAGCTATTAATCAGAGCTTCTTTTCAAATATTTATGCATTGAAATAGTCAAAGCAATATTCATTATATATATTTCAATTTCAAGTACAATACATAAAACAATAGAAAACAATGATATCGAAGAATGTCGAAAGTAAACGGTTATTTTGGATTTTTCGCAGCCTATCTGCGCCCCCATGAGAAACAAAAACTGTTTAATTATAGTTGACTTTGATGAACAATTGAAAATAAGGCACATTGTTGCTTTCGTGGATCGAGGTGGCCTCAGGCCTCAGGCCGAAGCCACCTACTACAAACATTTGCGGATGAGTTTGCGGCGCACAAAATCGAGGCGGTCGGGGCGAGGCCGGAGCGAAACAAAAAGCGATCGTGCCGATTTGTTCACGCGTGCATGTAAAGCCGGAACGATCCTTTTCGAAATTAGTTTCGAGAGGGATTTGAGAAGGTGTTTGCAACCTGGTGCAGCGCGAGGAAATATCGATGACAAAGTTTCGGAGCGAGTTGAGAAAGAAATCGGTTTATGATGTCAATTCTGAAAAGTATTGAATTTTGAGGAAAATTTTCAGTCTTTTCAAAGCATGTAATAAGACACATATTACAATATTATAGAAATAATATATGACGACTTGATTTGTCTGGTTTAGTTCTTTAGTAACTGAAATTAGTACTCAAATTGAAATACGAGGGTTGATCCAAAAGTAAGTTTCCCAAAGAGCTGCAGCAGCGTTGGAAGCTGCTAGGCGAAATTCGACAACACCGCTGTGCACGGCAGATCCCCCACTCCCTTTTCCGCCCGCGAGCGCTGCGCTACGCCGCTCAGTCTTGGCTCAGCAGCCGTTCGCGATGGAGCCTCTTATTGTTGATCCCGCCAGGTGCGAAATTCGATCGGTTATTCGGTTTTTGCATGCGACAGGAATTCCACCTGTGGAAATTCATCGAAAGTTGACACAAGTTTACGGCGACAAGTGTATGTCCGTTCAAATGGTCCGACATTGGTGCAGGGAATTTAGTGACGGACGGAAGGAGGTTCACGACGAAGAGCGGAGTGGAAGACCTGCAGTTTCGGAGTCGATTGTCGAGAAGATCGAACGCGAAATGCTTCAAAACCGGAGAATCACCATCCGTGAACTCGTTGATAGGATTCCTGGGAGTTCTTACGGTACAGTGGAAAGAATTTTGACTGAAAAGTTGGGGTATCACAAGTGTTGCGCTCGATGGGTACCGCGCATGCTGACAGCAGAACACAAGGAGAAACGCCTCGATTGTGCTCGACAGTTTCTTCAAAAGTGTCAAGACGATAAGGAAGAATTTTTGGACTCCATCGTGACCGGTGACGAAACGTGGGTTTTTCATTTCACCCCCGAAACCAAAGAAAAGTCTAAACAGTGGCGTCACTCAGGGTCACCAGTCACAAAGAAGTTCAAGCAAACTCCTTCTGCTGGCAAAATCATGGCCACTGTCTTTTGGGATCGCAAGGGGATACTGCTGATCGAGTTCCTGACACCCGGGACAACAATAAACTCGGACAGGTATTGTGAGACACTCACTAAACTCAGGCGTGCTATCCAGAACCGCAGGAGAGGACGCCTGACAACAGGTGTAACGCTGCTTCACGATAACGCCCGACCTCACACTTCCCGCAAAACCCAGGAACTTTTGGAGCAGTTTGGATGGACTGTCATGCCCCACCCACCTTACAGTCCGGACCTCGCGCCCAGCGACTATCACTTGTTCCCCAAGTTAAAAGAACACCTGAGTGGCAAACGCTTCCGGAACGACGAGGAAGTGAAACAAGAGGTGCAGCGCTTTCTTAAGGGTTTGGCGGCGGAGGTGTACGACATGGGCATACAAAAGTTGGAGCACCGTCTACAAAAATGTGTTGATCGAAATGGCGATTATGTCGAAAAATAGAGGAAAGTTTCATCTTTCCGACGATGTAAATTTTAATGAAAATAAACATAGTTGTCTATTTGAAAAAATGAAGGGAAACTTACTTTTGGATCGACCCTCGTATATTGTAACCGGTTCAAAAAAAGATAAATTTATTTGTTAAAAATTAGCCTGCATAATCAATTAGTGAGAACGTTATTTCTAATTATCGAAACATGATTTATATAAATTTGAAGAACTTTATAATTAAACACGAAATCACTTTGTTTAACTTATCGACGGGCGTTTCACCAACCATGTTAGCATCATCATTCATCTCCTGATGCATCTCCATCTCCCTCAAGCATCTCCTGATATGCTGACATGGTTAGCGTGTCTGGAGAGTTAAATAAACAGTTTTGGTGTTTAGTGGTAAATCTCTTCGAGTTTAGGATTCCACATCGAAAGTTTCAATAGAAGAATTGATCATTTATTAAAATTTTGCTCTAAATGGTTGGTTATTTAGAAGATCTTGAAGAATGTATTTAAATTTAATAAACGTCAAAAATATAATAATTAATCATGCACGTTTCAAGTTGTGGTAATTAAAGAGGAACTTGAACTAACACCGCAAGTAATTTCTAACTATTTTCACAAGCTAGAGAATATTCAAAAGGAGAGTCGTTAAGTCTCCTATGAACTCCTAGCTGAGAATAACAGTAGACGCTTTGATGATGCTTTGTCATTGCTCTCCAGATTCAAGAAACGAACTTCCTGCATAAAATCGTGACCTATGACGAAAAGTAGATCATCTACAACAATTCAAAGAGGCGAAAATCGTGGGTTAGTCCAAGTGAACCATGAACCAGTACCGTAAAACCAAATATATATGCCAAAAAGGTATTGTTGTGTATTTTATTGGTCCAGCTGGACGTCATGCATTATAAGTTGTATCATGAGAAGGCAAGTCATTTTGTTTCAACACAATGTATTGCCACATATAGCAAAAATGGCTCTAGAAAAAATCACCGAGTTGGACTGGAAGATTTTATCTCACCCAGCATATTCTATGGACTTGGCCCTTTCGGATTTCCATTTCTTCCAACCTTTGCAATATTTCCGGATTGATAATCGCTTCACACCTCTTAAGGAAGTGGAAACTGATTTGGTGTTTAGTGGTAAATCTGTTCGACTTTAGTTGTTAGATTGTTCCTTAAGATACTGTAGCGCTCAAAAGTATTTTGACAAAATAATATTCGTTGATATTTCCATGAAAACAATACTGTGGTTACTAACAGGTATGTATCAGGTTGCAACTTATTTGTTTACATTTGGCGCAAAAAAGCTATCTATCTATCTATCACATTAAAACCACCAAGTTTTTTTAATGTGGGATTCGACAAATAGTAGCGAAAGTATCTAAAAAGTGATGGAGAAGTTTCTATTATCTTTTTTATAATTATAACGAATTGTCTATCTGGAAGCTCAAATTTGTGATACATTAATTTTTGGAAATCGAAACCATGAACATTGCTTTTTTGATGACCCAATGGTGTTAATTTCCGTTGTAGCCTGGAGCCAGTAAAATGGTACCGCATATGATTTTACATTATTGTCAAATATCATTTACATCATTTCACAATTTAAACCAATAGGATAGATTCAGACAGGAGTATCTTTGGTACAGCTAACCAACAATAATTGAATACAGTGTAACCTCTAATACTAATCAGTCTCGTTAGTAAACTAGTTCAATGGCTGAAAAACCAAAAAACATAATTATCTACAAAAACTATCTACAAGTTACTTCGGTCACCATTAAAGTAGAGCTTAGATCCATGAGATAGTAGTAGCGATTTTTTAGTGTATCTGATCTTCCGATTGGGGTCGCTGTCAAACAAACTGTTAGTTGGCGCCCTTATTGTCGAAATTATACAGTATAGTCTGGCAAATCATCATAAAACGTTTAACATCAGAGCACCGCTAGCAAATTATCGAAATTTACTATCAACTTACCAATGTTATGTGCATAAAATTTATAGAGCAGAGTAGTTTTAATTTATAGAGAATTACCAACAAATGTCGAACGCATTTCACTCTGCTCGATATTAAAGCAAAAACTGCGCGTGCCAAAGAAAACAACGCCGCTTTTGACAGCAGTGTCGATGAAGATCCAAATTTATAGATTCGTCGCCGTTATCAGGCAATTGGACATTGGTATTCGACTACGTGGAAAATTTTACATAAAGATCTTGGTCTGATGCCTTACAAGATCTAGATTATCCAAGAACTCAAGCCGCAAGACCATCGTTTGCGTCGTACGTTCGAGGACTGGGCTTAAAATTAATTGCAGCTTGATTCAGAATTTAACCTCAAAATTTTGTTCATTTTTCTGCTTATTTCAGCTCATTTTTGGAGAAGTTAAATGTTACGTTAATAAACAAAATTGCCGCGTTTGGAGTGAAAATATTCCGCAAATGATCCTACAATTACCGTTGCATCCGAAAAAATGCACCGTATGGTGCGAATTGTACGACATTGGGTCGTATTTATTTAAAAATCAAGCTGGAAAAAATGTTACCATTAATGGACATCATTACAGAACAATGGCCAATGATTTTTTAATTCCGAATTTGAATGGTATTGATCTAAAGGAGATTGTTGTTTCAACAATTCGGTGAAACTATTATTTCAAGGATTGGAACTGTTAATTGGCCATTTTTGATTATGTGATTTAACGCCTTTAAATTATTTTCTTTGGGGTTATATTAAATCTTTGGTCTATGCCGATAAACTAGCAACTATTGATGCCAGGACGTAGTTCCAAGGCATCTAATTTGGTTTTAATTTTATATGATTTTAAAGTGGTTAAAGTGGACGCACTAACAAAATTACCCTATATGTCAAAGGTAGTGAAAATAAAAGGCCGAAAATTATGTTCTTAATATGAATTACCTAAATTATCTAATGTATGCATTCCTTATTTCTCAATACATATGATATAAAATAGTACAATAACAAAGCTATGGGAAAAGCTACTCTGCTCTGAATTACTAGAATATCTTTAAAACTCTTTTTAAACTGATTTTCTTAGCGCATAGAAAATGCGAAAATTGTTGCGAAATCAATAGAATAAGGAGGCTGCGGATCACCGCAGTTTATTTTTTATCAAGGGTTGCGCCATGTATTCTGGTAAAGAAGTGACCATTCCGCTTACTTTATTAAATCACGTCTTATGTGTCCCATTCATTTAAGGAGCCGTTGAATAACATTTAAATTATATATTGAGTTAAGGATCTGAATTGTCTATCTGGAAGCTCAAAATTTGTGATAAATTACCTTTGGCAAAGCGAAAAATACCAACATTGTCATTACTTTTTTTGATGACCCAATGGTGTTGATTTCTGTTGTACCTTAGTGCCAGTAAAATGGTACCGCACATGATTCTACATTATTGTCAAATACCATTTACATCATTTCACAATTTATACCAATAGGATAAATTCAGGCAGGAGTATCTTTCGTGCGGGAGTATAACCAATAATAATTGAATACAGTATAACCTGCTCCTAATATGACTACGTTCGAAGAATCTTGGCAAGCCCATGGAGTAAATGTGAATATTGCTCAATTTTCTAACCAGTCTCGTTAGTAAACTAGTTCAATGGCTGAACAACCAAAACATAAAATTATCTACAAAAACTATCTACAAGTTACTTCAGTCACCATTAAAGAAGATCTTAGAGTCATAATATAGTAGTAGCCATATATGGGCGAAATCTTGTTGTCCAACTTGCACTAGAGCGTGGCCATAATATAAATATCTGTAATAACTTAAGACTGGTTAAAGGTGTAAATAATAATAGGGCTTTGGATACATATATATGGTTTTGAAAGCATTCCAATAGGAAAACCATGAGCATGTAATAGAAAAACATGAACTGGCATAAAGGCACTATTCCATTCAATCATCTTTTTGAACTACTAATGAATCTTTTGGTATTCATGTACTCATGATTTTACATACTTTATAAGGTACAGTAGTAATATAATTAGAACATAGTTTAGTTTTTGAATTAAATTGAATCATTTCCTGATGATGCTAACATGGTTAATAAAATACACGTCCATAAGTTTAAAAAAAGTTATTTGGTGTTTAGTGGTAAATTTCTTCGAGTTTACAATTAGTTATATTTCATGTTTTTATAGACAAATTTAGGTTAAAGATTCATAATTAAATGTTTGTCGATAGAATTCGACAATCGACTCCCCGATCAGTCACACAAAAGCGCCGATGAAATGAAGATAATATCATGTATTAAGTTTTTATTTCTGATCACATTTAATTTGTTTAATGCTTTTCTTTGGATTCATTATTTTGAAAAAAAAAGGGAATGAAAGACCGAATCACCTAACCCATTAATGGATATGAAACAGCACGTCTTTGTTTTTCCTTTCATAGAACTACGGTTGTGATTGATGTATGAAAATTGATGAATTATAATCGGCTGTAAAAACACTTAAGTTTTATTCGAAGATATTTTCACAGTTGCTGGATGTGGTCAGATTTCAGTGTGTTAATTTGTGATAATTCTTTTATATTTTTATATGGTTGTCATTAAGACAGCTTTTAAAGTTTTTTCAATCAAATGCCAGCGTAACGATTAAATCAATCACTAAATTTGGACGCATTGATGGTTATAATTTTTTCTTTTTATATACGTAGTCAATGCTAGAGTTTCTGAAAAGAATACGAAGAAACACAGATTAATTCACGCAATTATTTCGTAGTTATTTTTTTAAATATTCTCATCTTGAATCAATATACTTTTGTTAAAAATATTTAAAAACAAGGAATTTTTTTTCATACTCGACGTAATAATTGCTCATTTCTTCAATTGACCCCAAATATCAGCAAGCGTCTCCCGAGACCGAAGTCTGGGCCTAAAACCATCATCAGTCGGGCTCGAGCTGAATATTTGGAAAGCAGAAAGAAATGACCAAAGTACGACCATATATATCGGCTTTTTCGGATGTAGATTGCAATACTATGTAGCTCACACCATTCTGTGGTGAACGTTCGCAAAAGTTAGATTATATATATATATATATATATATATATATATATATATATATATATATATATATATATATATATATATATATAATTTTATATATATATCTATATATATATATATATATATATATATCATTCATTATTCAGCCATTGTCGATCCACTGCAGGATGAAGACCTCCCCAGCATGCTTCCAATTCGCACGGTCCTGAGCTTTCCTCTGCCATTCAAATCCAATATACTTGATGATGTCATCCGTCCATCCTGTTTTCGGCCTTCTTCGCGTGCGTTTATGATCAAGCGGTATTCATTTCAGAATTGCTTTGGTCCATCTGTCGTCGCATCGAGCGATATGACCTGCCCACTTCCATTTCAATTCTTTCGCCTTTCCAATGATGTCACATACCTTCGTTTGTTCTCTGATCCATATGCAGGTCTTTCTGTCCCGCTTTGTAATGCCAAGCATACACTTTTCCATTTCTCTCTGTGCAACCAGAAGCTTTTGAACTGATTGTGCTGTGAGTGTCCATGTTTCACTTCCATATGTCAAAACAGGCAGCACGCACTGATTAAAAACCTTTCTCTTCAGACAAAGTGGGAGTGTGCTCTTAAATACTATATTGAGCCCGCCAAATGCTTGCCAGCCACATTTAACATTTAACCCGCCATTCCACCTCCCGGGCGGTATCACCCTCCATTGAAATCCTTTGCCAAAGAAATTAGTAGTGGTCCACAACCTCTAAATCACTTCCTAAAATAGAAATTTTTCTGTTGACAGCACAATTGTTAAACATAACTTTTTACTCTTTTTTAGGTTTATTTTCAAACCAAATGGTTCTTCCGCCCTTTGTAGCTGTCATATGTGTTCTTGTAGCTCATCTGGGTCTTGTGAAAGGAGAACGATATCATGCGCGAATCTAAGATGGCTTAGATATGCACCATTGATTTTTATTCCCTGTTGTTTCCAATCCAGATGACGAGATACCTCTTCAAGGCAGGCTGAGAAAAGAATAGGCGATATTGAATCACCCTGCCATACACCACGTTCTACGTTGATTTTAACTTCAAAGTCATTCATGTGAATTGTAGCCATGTAGACTATCATCCATGTAGAACATGGATCTCAGTAGGTTCACATAGGCTCTGTCTATCGTTTGGTTAAGCAATGCATCCATTATGGCCTGCGTTGATACTGAATGAGATACCTTTTCAAAGTCAATAAAAGCCAAGCACAGCGGCATGGTGTATCATTGTATCTTTCTATGCTCTGTTGGACAACCTAGATATGGTCCATTGTACTGAATCCACTTCTGAATCCCTCTTGGTTGTGCGTCATTCAGTGTTCTTAATATTCTTTAAGATATTATCTTGGTGAAAACTTTGTACATAACTGATAGGAGGATTATTGGGCGGTAGTTTTTTAAATCTTCCTGTGCTCCTTGCTTATGAAGAAGGATCACTTCAGCATTTTTCAATACACTAGATATTTTTTTATGCTTTGAGGCATCTTTGAGTACAGTTTTGCCAGTATTTTATATAGAGCTCGACCACCAGCCTTCAACATTTCAACCGTTACATTGTCCTTTCCTAAAGTCTTTCCATTCTTCATCGCTTCTATTGCATTTGTCACTTCTTGCAACAGGATATCTGGCATTTGCTCTTCCGTGGGCATTGCTGCCTTTAACTGGTTCTGATTTTCATATAACTTTGAATAAAATCTTCTGATAATCTCTAACATTTCCGTACGCTTCCTACACACTGAGCCATCCTCACGCATTTAGGCAAACATTTGTGTCCTTTTATTAATCAGCTGATGTTTTGTTTTGTTTATTCCTTACCCCCCCCCCCCCCCCCGAAATAAGCCAAATATTACCTAATATTATACCGAAAAAATACGAGGAGTGAAGAGAGTTAAATTATTACATTTGAATTGAATATATATCCGAACTAGTGGACATTGCGCACAGTAACGCCATCTCTTGTCGAGTAGTATTTTTTTTTTGTTTTATTTACTTCAAACTAAACCCCCCTCCCCCTAAATCCTGGCTACGCCCGTGATAATATGATTATTGTCGTTTTGATAAATAATTTATCTTGAACAGATTTACAACTAAAAACGAAATAATTTTATTTAACTTCTCGACGTGTTAACATTACCAGGAAATTATTCAACCTGAGATTGAATTTAATCTGAATTGTCCAATCTGAGATAGAATTATCTCTTGATTATACCAACATGGTTAGCGAAATGCGCATCGAGGACTTAAATAAGGTTATTTCGTGTTTAGTGGTAAATCTCTTCGAGTTTAGTGTTTCAAACCAAAGGTTTCAATAGAAGAATTAAATAGTTAATGCTAAATAAATTTTTCACGTGTCTTAGTCTACTACAATATTTTATCTACAATATCTACAATATCTACAATATCTACAATATCTACAATATCTACAATATCTACAATATCTTACAATATCTTACAATATCTTATCTATTTTCTAGTTAAACCATATCAATATGGTTTTCTCAAGAAAACAATGTAGCAGAGAAATAACCAACTATTTGAAAAAAAATAACTTAAATAATAAAGTAATTTAAATGGAAAAACTAAGACTTATGTCTAAATTATTACTATATTTAAAAACTAGGCATAACAAGTCTTAGATCTGTTATTTAAAATGAATTTTTATCACGTATCTGCTATTGATTTATAGATAAACCTCTATTTGATTTATAGATAAAAAAAATCTTCTTGTATCTTGTGTCTTCAACTTTCACATCTAAATCACATGTTTTGGTTAATTAAGAAAACTACTATCTATATATCATAACGCTTCTAAGGGCTAGGATTTTAACAATGGTACAAACGTATTTCCTCGTATAGCATAGAAGTCTTGATGGTGGCCCACAGGTGTGATTTGCCAATTCCTTCTGGTCGCCACCATAACGTCAGCAAGTGTCTCTTTACGCCAGTTTCTGACCATAGAACCATAATCAGGTAGGCTTGAACTAAAAAGTATTTTTACTGACGTTTTGATGACATCGCACTCATCATTTTCAAGTGTTCAGGAGGAAGTGGTGGACACCAGTCGTGAAAACCCAATTTGTTTTTTTGAAAAACTTCAATAACTATAAAATATTCAATAAAATCCGTGCAAATTCAAATGTTAACTGAAAACATTGGTCAAGTTGCGAATGACATAGGACGAGATGGTTCCGAATAGATAGAATTAAGTGATATTCAAGAATTGCTTGAATAGCAAGACAAAGATTTCATTGAAAATTGGAGGAAATGTTTAATTTTCATTCTATCGAAGAGGAAGCTTCAACGAGCACTGGATTTTATGAATGGGAAATGAGTTTTGTGATTTCTTTATAAAAATTGATCAGTCTATGGACAGTTGTTTTTAAAAGGCAAATTGTTAATAATACAGCCTAATATCAATCTGAATTAAAAGACCTATTAAAAACGGCAAAACAAGAAAAAAATACTAAATTCTTTAAACCATTGTCCAAGCCTGATCATAATTATTAATTTTTTTTTAATTTTGTAACCTTGGAACACAAACCCTATAAGCCCGTACAATTTACCATTCGGTATTCACAGTTTTTGTATTCGCGGCATGTTTATGGAACGTATCTCCCGCGAATAAAGAGCTTTTACTGTCGAAGCGAACAACACTTGAAAATGCCAAATGAGATTTTCGCGAAACGTTGTGACTCTTGATTTAGGAACATTAGAAAAATTAGGAGAAAAGGAAAGGAAAAAAGTTACGTTACTTTCCTAAATTTAACCAAAAATTCTTCATATCATTTGAAAGAAAATAGTTCCTTACGACATCGGTCAAAAACCTAAGGGTTTGGAGAAAAAAACAGCAAAGTTATTAAATCGCTAAACGAAAATCTAAGAAGAAAATGATAAGAATTATTATTTTAAGCAAATGTGTGTAAAAGTATATTTGGCAAATAATAAATGGTTATTATTTAACAAATAAACTAATAAACATTGTTAAAGCAGCTATTTGTAAATTCAAAATCATACATCAGCCATAGAAATCAAGCATCAGCCAAAAAATTAATGTCGCTACGATCAATTGAGATGATTCCACGTGTTGACTGACAAAAATGATTTAAGTGTGTATATTTAAATTCCATTTAAATCCAAAATTATATTCTTTACGCGAATATGATGATATGCTTCTTGTTTACGGAGACGCAGCCCAGATAAGAAATAACTTTTTCAACGTATTCGAAAAATAGGTTAGAACCATGCTAGTCAGCCTTGTATAGACTCAAATTATAGATATTTTGAACATTTAATTGAATAAAATAACATAATCATGTGTTTTTTAGTGTGATGTGAATCGTTTAAAACGTGTTATGGTCTGAAAAATAAGTGCTAGTAGTCTCAACTTTGATAATAAATGAAATTCAATTAAAGTTTTCGTTTTTTTATAAAAAGCAAACAAAATTTATGACAAGACGTATGGAATAAAGAGAACAATGAATCAAAAAACCGAATTTTCCTAACAATTGATAATGTGTTTAATTCTAAGAAAAATAAAATATTGTTTTCCGCGGAAATAGTTGCATTTTGGTTACATGTTTTAAGGAAACTTTTTGTTCAAAATAATATAAAGAATCATTGGTAAAATTTAGGAAAGTTATTTTCCTTATATGTTATGTTGCTGTTTTCCGATTTTTCCAAATTGTTATTTAACTAGTATTTTACAGAAACATAAAAGTACGAAGAGTACTTGCTTCAATCTGGATTGATCTAAATTGAAAGTAAAAGATCCTCTTTATCGTTCCAACCGATCGCCATTCTTCTTACGATGTGCCATCACCTATTCTGACATCCAATTACCCAAAACAAAAATTCACACCGTTCTCTTTCGGTCCAGGTGACAGTCAGCTGTCGGTCGTGTGTGACTGTTAAGCGACCATACATGCATCGTCCGCCCTCTGCCGGCCATTGTGCGATCGAACGCTGATTTATTTTCTTAGATCGAGATTAAGCGGCAGGAAAAAGCGACCGCGATCGATGGATGCCTTTGAATTCCCTCTGTCTGTGATGTAGAAGTCATGAGCGGCATCGATAGATGAACGAGATCCGATAGAAGTTTATTGATCTTATTAATTTTTTTTTTGAAATTTTGGGTAATTCTAAAATTAATAAATAATTATCAAAATCAGTTAAATAATTATTAGGTCCAGCGATAATTTCTTATTATTTAATAATTACATTCTTGCACATACCATTTAATAAAAAAATGTACACGCCGTAAAGGAAATAACTTTTATAAATGTAACAATAATTGTTTATATTATTTTGAATAAAAGGTTTTCTTAAAACATATATCGAAATACAACAATTTCCGCGGAAAACTGTTCTATTTTTCTAACAGTTAGCAGTAATCAATTGTTAGGAACATTCAGTTTTTTGTTTCATTGTCCACTTATTATAGGTATTATTTCCGTGAGAGTTTTCCATACGTTTCAGCATAAATTTGCATTAATTACTAGCACTAATGTTTCACAAAATAAAATGTTTTGAACGATTCACGTCACATTAAGGCTTACATGATTAATTGTTTTATTAAATTAAATGTTCAAAATGTTTACATTTGGATCTATGCAAGTCTGACACCGTGCTAACCAATTTTCCCGAAGGCGTTGAAAAAGTCCTAGTATGGTCCTAATCTGGTGAGTAACAGCTTCTCCGTAAATAAGAAGCATATCGTGATATTCGCGTTCAGGATATAATTTTGGTTTAAATGCATACACTGAAATAATAATTGTCGCACCACATTTGTTATCAGGATCTCAATTAGTCAATCCGACATTGCCCCTTTCATTTTTTGGTTGATGTATGGCTGATTCTTAATTTTTTAGAATTATTTTAACAATGTTCATTATTATATTTGTAGTTTATTCGGTAAATATTAACCAGTCATTATATACAAAATATGATATTACACATATTTGCTTAAAATGGCAATTCTTATTATAGATTTTGGATTGGCGATTTAATAACTTTGCAATTTTTTTCTCGAGAACCCTTAGATTTTTGACCGATCTTATAAGGGACTTTTTTCTTTCAAATGATATGAAGACTCGTTGGTTACATTGACGAAAGCCATTTACCTTATACCTTGTATAAAAATTAATATTTAAGTTTTTTTCTTTCCTATTCTTCTATTGTTTCTTTTCTATTGCCTCAGCCCATTATTTTGGAACTAAGGTGGAATATCAAATTAAATTGAATTAATTCAAAACAAATTCAAAGCAAAAGCTTCTATAAACCATAAGAGGAAATATAAAATTCTGGATATAGAAGATGTTATAATCTTACAGGGTATTTTCTTTTTGTATCAACAATCTTTTGGACCGAACCAGCTTTCATAATATTTGAGTCAATTAAAAGTGACGAACTCAGAAACTTCAGTTGCACAGGCATTAAAAATTTATCACTAAACAATATATTTCCACTTTTCGGGTGCAAAAATCAATAGCAAAGCGATAAATCAAGACTATACAGCGGATGACAAATTAATTGAAGGTATTTTTCTTCAAAAATTTAATTTTTAAGCAAGCGGCTTTGTGAGAGCTGATATTGTAATGATGAAAGATGATGCGATGATTTAAATTATCTTTTAAAACCAAATAAACTAAATCTACGCGGTATTAAAAAAAATGTATCCCTCTTTCTTTTTACTAAAATATTTCTGTGGCTATTGTGGCTCTAAAAATCCAAGAACTATCACAGCTAAGAAGTGTCTTAAAATAAATCGTGTTTGAATTCAGGGACATATATTTTAATACAGTAATATATGCGAGGATATAGTGCAAGCCGGACATAATTTAAATAAAATTTTGTTTTTTGATAGAAAATCAATTTAGTTTTCAACATAGTCTCCTTTTAGCCCGATACATTTCGTGCTATGATTTTCCATATTCTTTATGTCTTCCAAAAACGTACTTGTCGAACTCTACAAAATAGCCTTCCCTTTCTTTTCTTTGATCATCTGATATGAATTTTATTCTACGCAACCATTTCTTCGCGTTTGGAAGGGAAAAAGAGCTGGACGGAGCCAAGTCTGCAGAATAGGATTAAATTAAGCTATTTAGTTGTTGCATCTGCATACGAATGGGTAGGTGCATTTTCGTGGTGAAACAGCACATTTTTCTTGCGAAATTTTAACTTTCTTTTAAAATCAAGTTTTCATCAAATTTGCCTAATAACACAGGTTGACATGATTTTTGTAACATTGATGAGAAAGCGCTTTTTACGTAGTTATAAAAATTTAAATAGTTATTAAAACAACTTTGCATTTTCAAGGACCTGCTTTTCCTTTATCTCATGGGCTCATTGAAATTATTTGTACCTGAGTTGGGTCTGGACAATCTTGGAATTACCACAAGATAGTAGAGGAGGTATTTCTACAGTATTCTATTAACTTTTAAGGACAGTTTTATTATTTTCTATAGTTTAGTTTGTTTCTATTTTGTTTACAGTACAGTCAAGAGATTAAGTCGATTTTATATAAAATAAAAAAAATTTCTATGCTGTTTGCTGTTTCTGTGGTATAGAGAGAACCTACTGACCATGTAAGTGATCGCTACTTTAGTATCGGTAAAACAGAAGGGACTTAAAAAAGTAAATAGATAAAATGTAGTATCCAAATTTCCCTTCTGCTCTTAGGCCAGTTCCTCATAGCCAGGGACTACCGGTACCGATTACGCCTTTAAACCTAGATGACATGTTTTCCGGTGATTCTAATTTTTCATCAGGATCTGACTTACAACATCCTGAGACCACCAGTTGTGATCCAACATTTTTAGCAACTACCAGTGAACCTCACTTAATAGCTCAGAATGAATTAAATTATTTGTTACGTGACCTAGGATTGTCAAAACAAAAATCCGAACT
Organism: Cosmopolites sordidus; assembly: GCA_031761425.1. Taxonomy (NCBI): domain Eukaryota; kingdom Metazoa; phylum Arthropoda; class Insecta; order Coleoptera; family Curculionidae; genus Cosmopolites; species Cosmopolites sordidus. The sequence continues at coordinate 122,182 of JARFXV010000333.1, forward strand.
TCTTGGTTCTAGACTTCAACAGTGGAATTTGTTAGATAAAAATGCAAGTGTTTCACTTTAACGAAAAAGGAATGTAACATTTTCAAGTTTTTATAAAATGGAAGGATCGCTATGTGTATGTTGTGATATTGATTGTTTAATGAATGAGCTTAATATGGTACATGTACCTTTCGAGTGGTGTATTTTCATAGATTCGTCGAAATACAGCCTAAAAGTAGTCTTGTTTCATAATGGAAACAAAAACCCATCTATTCCTTTAGTTCATTTAATGACAATGAACGAAACCTATGACAACTTAGCAACCATATTATATGGCGTTATATACGAACAGTATCAGTGGGATATTCGTGGGAATTTAAAAGTGATAACTATATTGTTAGCACTTCGAGGGGATATTAGAAAGTATTGTTGTTTTTTGTGTACAGTAAGGCAATAAAAGAACATTACTCTAAGAAAGATTGATATCATAGAACTTTTTTTGAACCTGGTACTTCAAACATAAAATATGCCCCCCTTGTTAACTCAAAAAAGATGCTTCTTCCGCCTCACCATATTAAGATTGGATTAATGAAAACATGGACAAAGAAGGTAATGAGTTTCTAAAAGAAATATTCCCTCAATCAAATGATGCAAAACTAAAAGAAAGCATATTTAATGGACCTCAAATAAGGGAGCTTCTTGGCGAATTTCTTTTTGAAGCAAATTAAGTGAAAAGGAATTGGCATCTTGGAAGTGTTTTGTAAGTGTAGTGAAAGGATTCCTGGGCAACAAAATGGAAGAAAACTATAAAAAACCTCATAGATGAACTCTTGAAAGCCTATGAAATACTAGGTTGTAATATATCCTTAAAAATGCATGTTTACACTCCCATTTGAATTTTTTCCCAGAAGTTTGGGCGCAGTAAGGGACTAACAAGGAGAGAGCTTTCATTAGGACATCCCGCCGACGATGGAATTAAGATACCAGGGAGGCTGGAATCCATCTATGTTGGGCGACTACTGCTGGTTTTTTAAAGAAGATGATGCTTCAGAACACAAATGTGAAAGTTTTTATCGATGTATAACATCTCATCTAATATACTTTTTATTCTGGGGATGGTTGCGGCATTTTCTTGATGGAAATCTAAATTGTATAAATAAAACACAATTGTCTAATTTCCATTTATATATAAGTGGATATTAGACAACTTTGTTTTATTTATACAATATATTTTTTATTCACATAATACTCAGTAATGTCTTTACATAGATTTAAAACGTTTTACATATTAAGATTAAATAAATATTAGATTGTAAAAATATGTCGTTTCCTTTTTTTTCCCCACCATCACCGACCCCTGTGAGAAAAAAACTGTAACAGTTATTTATATGAGCTTATTTTCATCAATGTTACCTCAAAAAAGTTTAAATTTGTCGGCTTGTGTAATATTATCCTGTAATCATCTTTTTCTTTTCCAAATGGTTTATGAAGATAATGCCTGCGAATCACAAAAAAGAGCGGTGATGACCTTTCCGGCCGACGAATTTTCGCCTTCTTTGTGCAACGTTCGTCGGATAAAACCCGCCATTTTGACTATTTCTTCATTTCCAGTCAATAATAATGGGTCTACGTTTCATCAATAGTTACGATTCGTTGCCAAAAACTCATTCGAATTGCTTTTATACAGAACTGATACGAAAAAATCACTCGACTGCTTTTTTGATTATTATGCTGATAGCTTTGTAATGTCCAAATGTTCATCTAGGATCTTTCACAGGTGTTCTTTCGAGGTGTTTATTATCTCAACAATCTCTCTAACTTGTTTTTGGTGATCGGCAATGCAATATCATCGAAATTATTGATCATTAATTCATCCATTAATCCGGGGCATCCTGAGCGCGGAGCATCACTCGGGTTGGTTCGATAATAATGGTTCGATAATAAACATTTCGAACTAATCTGCTTTCGAAGACTGGCGAAACAAAACTAAATGTCAAAGAATCGCTTAAAATTCATGCAACATTACCTGAAACTACGCTACATTTGCGATCGGACTGCCGTCTATCAGAATATTATCTACCTTTTCACTCTCTTCTCGTATATAAAGGTTGATTTTTTTTAGTTTGTCCGAACTTCAAATAGGGATCGCTATTAAATCATCATGGTAATAATTATGGCACACCAAATGTCAAGCAAATCATTATGGGACGTTTAACATCCAAAGCTTGCAAATCGAAATTTATTATCAAAATTAGTGTTCCGTGCGTCAAACGTATAAAGTTTTTTCTGGTGCACATAATCTCCCAACCGAGCGATGTATTCGTCGTATCGACAAATTCCGAACGCATTTCACGCTGCTCGGTATTAAATCAAAAACAAGACCAAAAACTGTGCGTTCCGAAGAAAATATCGCCGTTGTTGCTGGCAGTGTTGATGATGATCCCAGTTTATTAATTTGTTCATGGGATCATTACAGAGAGATGCATAATGATTATTTAATTCCGATTTTGAGTGGTATTGATGTAGAGGAATGTGGTTCCTACAGGAAGGCTCCACATGTCATACAGCCAACGCAGCAATCAATTTATTGAGGGAACAATTTGATGAGAAAAGTATTTCGCGAAAAGGACGTTTTAATTGGCCACCAAGGTCATGTGATTTAACGCCTTTCAATTGTGTTCTTTGGGACAATGTTAAACCTTTAGTCTATGTTGAGAAACTAGAAACTATTGACGCCTTGGAAGCCAATATAATTCGGACAATTGCGGACAATTGCATACATATATAATTGATTGAAAAAGTGGTCAGAAATTGAATTTACCGAATGCGCTTTGTCAGAAGTAGCCGCGGAGGACATTTGTCCGAAATTCTTTTGAAACATTAATGCCATTGAATGTTAGTTCACACAAAATAAATAGTTTCAAGGCATATAATTTGCTCATTGTTTTCTTAAAATTTAAAGTTCAGACTCACTAAAAAAAATCACCACATATAATTTTAAGTTTGAGTGCTTTTATCTTATCTGTAATATAATATGTTTATATATGTTAATTAATAAAGAAGTCATACTGATGCTTACTGTTTGCTTTTCATTTGAAGAATGTGAAAAATTAACAATTATACCTTTTGTTATCGTAACCATTACTTTGCTCAACATTCTACATCTGCACCTCATTAGGCTCATATTTAATAGAATTGAGTTTTTGATTAAAAAATAATTCACGATTTTTTTACTTAATTTTAAAACTTTATCATAAATAACATCGATAATCAAAATGCAACAAACGATGAAAAAATTGTTTGCAATTAATTATAAATGAATTCAAATTTATAATAAAATCACGTGACTACTAAGCGCCACGATTAGCTGCCATGTTTGTGATCTCATTATTTTAAAATGTTTTCATGTAAGTACTATCGACGGCTTTTACCTGTATATATACTGTCAAAATTATTGAAGTTTAGTGCAGAGAAAATATTGTGGGTACTAATTTAATTCAGTAATGTGTGATAAAGGGTTCATAAAAACCAATTCTGATAATATATCTGTAGATATTTTTATGGTCACAGATTTTCTCAAAAATGATATTCGGTTTAATTCAGCTGAAGTTCAAGTTGCTAAAGCATCAATTTGAGCTTATAAAAAAATAATGTATTGTAAATAAAAAACAAAATATTTATATTAAATATAAATAAATTATTTGTAAGTTGTTACGCGATAGTTATGGCGGCAAGGTTATAGATTATATTCAATTTAACCGCAAACATTGTATTTGCACCGTGAATGTCCAAGAAGTGTCCCAAGGTGTATATCCCGAACATAAAGCTCTAAGCAAAGCTAATACAGTTACCTTAATTATTAATGAAAAAATAAGAAAAGTTCAAGATACTCAATGTCACGATTGTGTAGCTTCAACAGGTAATAAATACTCAAAGTAAAAAAATTGATATAATATTATAAATAATAATCTTTCATATATATTTGATGACAGGTGGTTGTAAAAAAAATATGTTGTTTTAAGATTAATACGTCGTGCTGCTTGGAACCATTGATTTCAAAGTTTAATATCTTGTGGCATATTTAATAACATTTTTGGGGAGTTGTTTTAGTAATATTCGTAAAAAATGGTATGAAATAGGCATGATAATTAATTAGATTTGACATTTTCAATAAATGTATCAATTGGCTGATGATAATAACAAGAATAAGTTGTTTAAAAACTAAAATTAAACTAAAAAAAAATATCAGCTGTCTGTGCGCTCGGGTTTTTTCGGGAACTGTCGGCGTGTCATACTAGATTTAAAAATATATTTTCAATTTGATATTAGTTTTTAATTAGAAGAAAAAAATTAAAATACAAATAGTTTTGCCATAAAACTTATATATGATCTTTCCATTTATAACAATTTTTCAAAATCCCAATTCAGATAATGATTAATATGATTATTTGGGCTTGCGCGTTGGTTCTTGATGATATTTAGTAATTTTAAGGTATATTCTCAACTCTTCTGCAATGGTCAACTAATCAAGGTCAAAAATGACTGCTTTCCCAAATAATTGATGATATTGTTCACTTTTTAATTATTTTACGTATCTTTTTGTGCATTACATAATAAAGGGTGATATTTTTAGTGTATCCGAACTTCCGATAGGAGTCGCTGTCAAACGAATCGTGAGGTTGGGCGCCTGTTGTGTCAAAATTGTTCAGCATAGTCTGGCAAATCATCATGGGACATTTAACATTAGAGCAATGCTTGCAAATTGGCGAAATTTATTATCAAAATCACTGTTCTGTGCAGCAAACTTATAGCGCCCTACGTTAATGTTATAGTGCACATAATCGCTCAACCGAGCGATGTATACCCTGAATTATCGACAAATTCCGAACGCATTTTACGCTGCTCAATATTTAAATAAAAACAAGAAAAAAACTGCATTCTGAAGAAAATATCACCGCTGTTGCTGGTAGTGTTGATGAAAATCCAAATTTATCAAGTTGTCGCTCTTGGCAGGAAACTGGGCTTTGTTATTCGACTACATGGAAAATGGATGTGGTTCTAACAGGATGGTTCCACATGTCATATAGCCAACGCAATAGTCCATTTATTGGTGAACAATTTGGTGAGAAGATTATTTCGAGGAACGGACCTGTTAGTTAGTTACCAAGGTCATGTTTATTTAACGCCTTCAGATTATTTTCTTTGGGGTTATATTAAATCTTTGCTCTATGCCGATAAACCAGCAACTTTTGACGCCTTATCGGACTGACATAAAGAAATTGAATTGACCGAATGTGCTTGGTTAGAAGTAGCCGTCATTTGTTTGAAATTGTTTTCAAACATTAATGTTATTGAATTCACATAAAATAAATAGTTCCAGATGCCTTGGAAATTTGATTATTATTTTATTTGAAATTAATGTTTGAATGTACTAAAAAAATCACCATATATGTGCTTTAAAACCAATAGTTAGTCGGGTTAAGTAGTTAACGGTAACGTAAAGGAATAAAGTCTTTCTGACTGAAACGAAGTAATATTGAAATCAGAATACAGCTGATATTTGAAGAACGTCTTAGCTCAGAGGAACAAAGTTTATAATTAGAAAAGCTATAAAAAACGTTCAAATATAAGAGAATAATGAAGGCACAATTTCTGGAAGGACGAGATCCCTTTCTTCAGCCGACACATTCAACTTTTGAACTGCTAATTATCGTTCGGGGGGCCCAGAACTTCGTTTTAAAACGTAAAATATGCATTAATTCCTCTTTCGGGCAAAGTTTTATGGAGTCGTCGCGATAAAATCAAAGCAAATAATAAAATGGCGCGCTCGACTTCGGAAGGACTTTATATATATATACGGGGACAGATTTTTGTGCGTGCCTCTTAATTTCCTCCCGGAATACGTGAAGACGGTCCAAAATGGCGCCATAATGAAACGAAGGGGTAAAGTTGAGCGGTATCTTCGAATGCCGACTGGAAGAAATTAAGTGTTTCGCGTGTATAACGCGTACCGCATATTTCTACATTTATTTGCATCGTCAGAATGAAATTAAAGGGACATTTTTAGGTTAGGTGAGGGCGAACTTTCCTAAAATTTAATTTGAATTTGTTCCACGGCCCGCTTATTTTAAAATTGAATATTAGTTAATCATTTGTTTGGCATTTTTGGACCTTAAGATTTAAAAGGAATTATTTTGATTAATTTGATCATTATGATGTAATTTGGAGTATACATTCAATACTTTCATATACATTTATTTGAAATATATTATAATATAATTATTCTTATAATTTTAATATAATTATTAGGTCCTCGATCCCTAGGTTTAACCGACTGCAGAACATATCTTAGTCAGATTTTTTTTCCACCGTTTATTTATTTTAAAGTTTCAAAACGAGGTTTAATATGCGAGCTTACTGTAAATAAATACAATCTGAGAAATTAAGTGTAGACTCGATGCAGCTCGAAGAGCAACATTTGAGGCGTTTCCTTCTTTTCGATTTTCAATTGAAAACATAATGCTGCGGAAGCTCAGAGCATTGGGAGATAAAGTTATTTCCTACAGTACTTGTAAGAAGTTGTTACAATAATTTTGAAATTGAAATTTCATTGACATGAGGCAGAATCTCTGGGACAGCCAAACAAAACGGATGATGAAGTAGTAACATTGAAAACCATTTACTGGAAGCCACACGTTTACACAAGCTATGGAATGAGAATGAGAATCTTTGGGTTCTGTATGAGTTCTCAGATATGAATAAGAGTAGACGTTTTGACGTTATGTCATTGCTCTTCAGATTCAAGAAAAAGTACTTCCTGCATAAGATTGTGACCTGACCTACAAGTGGATTATCTGCGATAATCCAAAGCGAAGAAAATTGTGGGTTAATCCTGGTAAGCCATCAACCAATAGATTGAAATTTTATTTCAATTTGTTATTCTGGAAATTCGTTTTCTATTAATCTGTTTTTTTTACATGGCTACTGGCATATATGCTCGTATTCTATTATGCTCTTTAGTTATTTTTTTTGTATATTAGACCAATAAACAGTAATATCCACCAGATGTCTGAAAATATGGATCAATTTAGGACAGCATTAACTGGAACTACACGTCAACAAATGCAGACCATCTCTATGAACATTCCATTAACAATATCCATGAGACTGTTAATGCCGCTTAAAAGCGGTTAATATTGACGTAATACCGTGGATTACAAATTCCATTAAGCTAGCCCAAAAAGAGAGGGATATGGCCTACAAGAAGTTCAAAGTAACCAGAAACGACACTGACTGGAATGATTGAATGAAGAGGAAACGCAATAAGATTGTAATGGTGATTAGAAAGGAAAAAATGGTATTTTTTGAACAGAATATTGATCGTAATAGAGGAAGTAGTAAGATAATGTGGTGAATGTTGAAGGAATTAGTGGGGAGTGGCAGAAAATTCGATGTGTTTCAGGATATTGTTTTTCGAAGGAATGCTGGAATGTTAGAAGATCATTTTTACAATTTTTATGCTCAAAGTATCCGAGAGATAGCTCGAACCATTCCAAATCAGATTCAAACATTTGACAGTACCGTTGACATCCATTCACGTGAAAAAAGTATGTATCAATTTAATTTGATAACATTATCTCAATTGAGATCTATTGTAATGAATTTAAAAAATAAGCCCACATCTGATGATATATGTGATATAAAATTTTTAAAGATCATATTTCCGCAAGCGGGCTATCCATTACTTCATCTAATCAATACGTCGCTATCTAGCGGTCGAGTTCCAAGAATACGAAAGTGTCATTATTCCAAAACCAAAGATTGAAAATCTTTTCAACCTTTTGTTTCTTATACCATATACACACACCAATTACCTTTATAAAATATTTAAAAAATTAGACATAACTTTGTTTGCAGACGATACGCTCCTTTCAATAACGCGACAGAACTATTACCAAATGGTGGAAGATATTAATTTAGAACTCTCTATATTAGCTATCTATATTATCTATATTATGCTATCTATATTATGCGTGAATAAATTAAAATTAAATTTTGAGAAAACAAAATATTTGATTCTGAGAATGCTATTTATATCGGGAAGAATAACATTGAAATCGTTGATGAAATTAAATATCTATGAGTAATTCTTGATTCTCAGTTGAAGTTTTGTGTTCATGTAAATTACAGGAGTAAAAAAATAGGAAAAAATAGTTCTTTCGTAGAATATTACATAACTTAAGTAATTGGTTAAAATTGTTAATATATAATACCATAATGTATTCCTATTTTAGTTACTGTAGTTAGTTTGCAATAAAAATGAAATAAATAAATTGCACATTTTACAAAATAAGGCAATATGAATTATTTTGCATTGTGATACGTATACACTGGTGGTTTGATGGTGCTCTGTATGGCAGAAAGTTTGAGATAATCAGTATTGTTATGATTTTTAAAATTTAAAATAATTCAATGCCTGCATAGTTTGGAAGGTACTTAATAGCGCGATCCGAAAAACATCAATGTAACAACGTAGGACCTATATGCAGAAATCGCTTTTTGGGAATGATATTCGGCTGTTCAATTGTCTACCAGCAGTGCTAAAAAGTATAAAAAGTTTATGAATGTTTGTAAATAGAATCCATAAACATGATTTGGCAAAATAGATTTCGTATGTTTGATTTTGGATAAACAAGTTTGTATATATTAAATTTCAGAACAGATCATATTTGGATATATTTATATTATGTATAGAATGTACAAATATAAATAAATTACAAATTGTATCTAGTAGCCAAGTGTTAAATAAAGAATATTATTATTAAGACCACCACCGTATTCTGATTTAATATCTAATCTGTTAACAATCTCAAGACATACGTAATTTACGGAAAGTTTCGCAATGTAAAATATAGTCAATATTAAAATATTTGTAGCATGTAAGATTTACGCAATTTATGGATTTAACTCTGTTTCTCGTAACTATATGTTCCCATGAAATTAATATTCATTGATTCCGATAAATGCCGTTACAGGGTGGTCCCCAATCCTATTATCTCTTCATATATCTATGTGAGCATTTCTTGGGCTTAGTAGCCCCACCGCGAAAAATAATTGTTCCTACGAAAGCTGATGCGAGGTTTTTTTATTCATTTTTATATTCAGTTTAAAGTATAATTCTACGTTGTTTCTTTCAAAGCAGTTGCCTTGGGAAGCACACAGCGTTGAAGACGGTTTGTTCACTCTTCATAGCAATAGTAGAATTCTGATACTGGAATCGCCTGCTGGCCGATTACGGCCTTTTCATTCTCTTCGTCCCGAACGCAGGTACTCTTGATTTTCTATCTCAGACGAAGTCTTTCAAGAACCCCACGGTGAAAATGCTGGTTTACTTTTTGGCAATAAGGCACAAATTCCTTATGAACAAACTTCTGGCTATCAAAAAAGCAAATCAGTATGTATCTTTAATTTGCTCATTCTCACTTTTTTTGGCCGTGTTGAATAGTTGTATAGAATAGTGTAAAAATCTAAGATTTATCAACAGCAATGATATGTTCAAAAAAAATGGGGATCATTTTCAATCCGCCCTAGAAATTCAAGATATATTTCCTTATCGTCCTATCGATCCCGCGAAAAGTTGAGATGAGTTAACAACCCTTCCAATTCAACTCTTCCCCGATCATTCTGACCGTCAACCGACGACCCGAATGCACAAGATCCCTAATTCTGTGGATATTTTCATTACTTCTTGCTGTGGAAGGTCTTCTATTGCGAGGTACGTTTTTAATCGAGTTCGACCTTAAGAGAATACCATAAGCTAGCTGAAAACCTGAGCCTTTGACAAAACACTGCTTTCAAAGACTGTTAAAGTTTTGAAAAAAGTAGATAGCTAGCACTAGCACTAGCGCTGAATATACATCAGATGTTGCCACCACCTTCCATCTCTACAAAAGCGAAGCCAACACGCTATTCCACCATCATCATTACTTTATTTGTTTGAACGCCTCCTACAAAGCCAAAAACTGGATTGATTGTATATAACGATCCGGTTTACGTTGATCCCCACAAAACATTGCTTAGCCAGAATTCAATAAAAAATAATCCGAATTCTAGTAAAAGCCGTGTAATAAATAACTCGCTGTTGAGATTCGAAGAGTATTTACGGAGTGACAGGAGGAATTTTTCAGATGTTATATTTAAAAAATTAAATGCTTTACTTATTTTGTATCCTGGTATACTACCATGGTTAAGAAGAAATGTGACTTTGGTTTTGAAAATTCGCGCGCTAAACGTATCGATACAACCATTTGTTTTTTAAGTTGATATAATAAGTTTCATATCATTTCATTTAAGTTAAAAATTATTGCGTTTTGTAATTGTTAACAATCTTTCGGTAGTTTCTTAAAATGAATGAATTTATGGAGGAAAGAATTTGCAATAAATTTTGCCTAAAAAACCAAGTTTCATTCGCTAATGCCTTAAAAATGTTAAAAAAACTTTTAGGGCGATAAAGCTATATCAAAGAAATGTTTACAAGTGATACTAGGGCATTAGTGATGGTAGAGAAACAGTTGAGAATCAACTTCGTTCAAGAAGACTTATGTCGACTAATGAAGAAAATATAATCAAAATCAAGGTGCTTGTACTGAGTAATCTCCGATTAAGCATTAGAGACATTGTAGGCCGCAATAATTTTTCGCCAATTTTGTTCTAAAAATCAAATAAATTCCATTCTACTACTAGCATATTTACCAGCTATGGCATCATGTGACCTTTTTCTGTTCCTTCGATTGAACAAACCATTCTATGGATACCATTTTGAGTCCACAGAAGCCAATCGAGAAAGTCCGCTTACCGCTTTGACGGATGTACCAGAAGTCGAGTATAAAAACTCTTTCGGAAAGAAATACTTGATTAAACGTTCGAATAAGTATATTGCAGTGAAAAGGGATTACTTTGAAAGATGAAAAAATAATTAGTTTATGTTTTATAATATTGGTTACTGAGTTTTATAATCGCCCGTCTCTTTGCCGCATCCCGTAAAGCTTGGTCGACACCAATAAAAAATTGTGTATTGAATTTACTGCTCGGTGAAAATATTTACGACGCACAATTACCACACACAGTCAATAAATATTTGTTTTGTGTGCGCTGTACGCCCCGCTCCGTCTGTATATTCATTGTGATGTTAGTAGGTTATGTTTTATTAGGTTACTTAGCTAAGCGTCAAAATCAGTACTTATACTGTAAGGATGGCTTCATAAATTAAAAAAAAACTAAAATATTTGTGTGTCAGAAAGTCTATAAAGCGCTACGCATGCACACCACATACAAAACATACAGTCCCACAACGCAACTTTTTATTGATGTGGACCCAGCTTAATAAATCTACCAGATACATATTTGTCTACCTACATATTGAGATGATTTCTTTTGTATGTTTTTGTTTTCGTCTAATTTTTTAAATATCAGTATTTCAAATGGTGAGTGAGTTTTTAAGATCACGATTTTCTCGCCCGTTCATTGTATGCCAACTACCAAATATAAATTTGTATACTTTGCATGATGCTTTTTGTATACTTGATTTTGAGTAATATATAAATTATTATACTTCTTTCACAAATAAATTTATCAATATTATTTAATACAATATTCCTCAAAGAAAATCCGGACGCGATATAAAGAATTTCCTGAAAAAAGAATAATTTGTTGAATATGTAGGATGTTCATATTTAAAATTATACTTTCCAATAGATCGTAGCTACTAGTAGCTAAATAATCCTCAGAATAAGAAATAGTTTTTTAGGATTCGATAAATTATATTTCTGAGTTAATGTAGAAAAAAAACTAATATATAAAAGTAATAAGAATTTTCTACAGTTTTATCAACATCATACTACAAATATCGATGATATTTCCGGATTCAATTAGATGCAACTCGAGCTGTAATTGGTACTCCCATAAATGGCCGTCGTGGCCGCCATCTTCACAGAGACATTACATTACGAGGTCCCTTCAAACGCACCTAACCTATTCATTGACCCAGATAATATTACGTTCTTCATCGGAGCCGTAATTAATATCAGACATCGGACGGTGTAAATTGTCCAATTAACGAACTAAGACGTATCTCTTGTTATTTTCACGGTCCAGATTAAGTTCTCTTTTAAATTGCTTGTAAATATTGGCATTAGATCAGCTTTTTTAGCAGACATTTCGTTTCTTTTATATTTCATGTGAGAAATGTATGTTAATTACGAGGCTTGAGTGAAAATATTATTCTCGTTAAAAAGGACGAAAGGTTAAGCGAAATCAAAAAGGGTTGGTTTCAAAAGTGGTTTGGCATGGAATGCTCCATATATATATATATATATATATATATATATATATATATATATATATATATATATATATATATATATATATATATTACGGTCCATACCTTCAACATGGTATTTCAGTATGTTGAAATATGACAGTAAAACCTCAAACACGGCCCTCATTCCCCGGAGGCCAAGGGGCAACTACCTACGGCAGCGGGAAGATCTGCCCCAAAGCAGAGGGTGCTAAGAATCACCGGGTTAGATCAGGCTGCCATTGGACTTTTGACATTGCAACGTTAAATATACGGACTATGAAAACAGAGGCCCGATTGCAAGAACTGTTAATCGAACTTGACAACATACATTGGGATATTATTGGGCTCTGTGAAACACGAAGGAAGGGTGAAGAGTTAATCAAACTGGAACCAACTGGACACGTACTCTACACTCGAGGTACGGAAAATGGCCGATGTGGCGGAATAGGATTCCTCATCAATCGAAAGCTGAAGGACAGTGTGGTAAAATTTGAAAGTACATCCGACCGATTAGCCCAATGCGTCATTCAGCTGAATAAAAAGTTTAGGCTTCAAATCGTCCAAGCTTATGCACCAACTATAAGCCATAAAGATGAGGAAATTGAGGAATTTTATGATGATGTGGCCCAGCTTTTATACAAGGAGAAATGTAGGTACAAAATCCTGATGGGTGATTTTAATGCCAGAATTGGAACAACAAGAACAGACGAAAATGCAACTGGCCCATATGGAACTGGTGAGCGAGACAATAGAGGTGACAGATTAGTTGATTTTGCTGAAGGACAAGAACTATATATTATGAATTCATTCTATAAGAAAAATATCAGCAGAAAATGGACATGGAAAAGTCCATCTGGGCTCACAAGCGAAATTAACTACATCATGACCAACGATAAAACAATATTTACCAATTGTTCTGTCCTTAACAATTTTAATGTTGGAAGTGACCACCGAATTGTACGAGCAAGGGTTCGGATTGACTGTCGAAAAGAGCGCGAAAAAATGGTAAGATCAAAGAAGGGCAAGGTGGATTCTGGAAAACTGCTGGAGAGAGGAAGCGATTTTGAGATTGCTTTGTCAAACCGGTTTGCTGCGTTACAAGATCCAGAGGAGGTGGAAATATCCGTTCAATATGAAGAAATCGCCAACAATGTACTTCAAACGGCTGCTTCAATAGCACCAGAGGAAAAATGTCTCAAACAAACAAAAATCTCCAGTGAGACCATTGATTTAATGAAGAAACGGCGAGCAATGAGAAATGCAGGTAGTCCTTTTGGCAGGGTCGAGTACACTGAGCTCTGCAAAACTATAAGAAAATGTATCAGAGAGGACACGCGCCGATTCAATATGCAGCTAGTGCAAAAAACCCTGGAAGAAAACAAAGGAATTAACAAAGCTAAACAGAAGCTGAGAAACAAAATAACGCAAATATATGCTTTAAAGCGTGAGGATGGCACAGTGTGCAGGGCGCGTACCGAAATGTTAGAGATTGTCAGAAGGTTTTATTCCCAGTTATATGAAGATCAGAGCCAGTCAGGGACAGCAATACCCACGGAAGAACAATATATAATACCAGATATCCTAGTGGAGGAAGTAACAAATGCTATAGAATTGACGAAGAACGGCAAGGCTCCAGGAAAGGATAGTGTAACTGTCGAAATGCTAAAAGCTGGTGGTCGGACGTTACATAAAACACTGGCAAAATTATACTCAAAATGCCTCAAAGAACAAAAAGTACCTGACTTATGGAAAAATGCAGAAGTGATCCTTTTACATAAAAAAGGAGCACAGGAAGATTTAAAGAACTACCGTCCAATAAGCCTCCTATCAGTGATGTACAAAGTTTTCACTAAGATAATTTCTAAAAGAATATTAAAAAATCTGAACGACGCACAACCAAGAGAACAAGCAGGATTTAGAAGTGGATTCAGTACAATGGATCACATCCAGGTTGTACAGCAGGTCATAGAAAGGCACAACGAATACACCATGCCACTGTGCTTGGCTTTTATCGACTACGAAAAAGCATTTGATTCCATCTCAAAGCATGCGATAATGGATGCACTGCTTAGCCAAGGTGTAGAGAGAGCCTATGTAAACCTATTAGAATCGATATATGATGGAGCTACAGCCACAATTCACCTTGATGATCTTGAAGTGGGAATTAATATAGAACGAGGTGTACGGCAGGGTGACGCAATATCGCCTATTCTTTTCTCGGCTGGCCTTGAAGAAGTGTTCCGTAAACTGGATTGGGAACAGAATGGGGTAAAGATCAATGGTGCAAACTTAAACCATCTTAGATTTGCAGATGATATTATTCCCATTTCACAAGACCCAGAGGAGCTGCAAAGACGCATACAAGAACTGCAAAGGGCTGGCGAACCATTTGGCTTGAAAATAATCCTGAAAAAGAGTCAGGTTATGTTCAATAACTTCGCTCAGGACAGAAGAATTTCAGTTTTAGGAAGGGATTTAGAGATTGTGGACAGCTTTGTATATCTTGGGCAGAGGATTTCCATGGAGGGGAATACCGCCCGGGAGGTGGAACGGCGTGTTAAATGTGGCTGGCAGGCATTTGGTAGGCTCAACATAGTGTTTAAGAGCAGACTCCCACTTTGCCTGAAAAGAAAAGTATTCGATCAGTGCGTTCTACCCGTTATGACATACGGAAGTGAAACCTGGACACTCACATCGCAATCAATTCAAAAACTTCGGGTGGCACAGAGGGGAATGGAAAGATGTATGCTTGGCATTACAAGACGAGACAGAAAGTCCTGCGCATGGATCAGGGAACAAACAAAAGTCTGTGACATCATTGGAAGAGTAAAACAGTTGAAATGGAGATGGGCAGGCCATATAGCGAGGCGATGGGACGACAGATGGACCAAGGCAATCCTGGAGTGGATACCGCTCGATCGCAAACGTCCGCGAAGAAGACCGAAAGCACGATGGACTGATGACATCGTTAAGTATATTGGACCCGAGTGGCAGAGGAAAGCCCAGGACCGTGAAGGTTGGAAGCATGCTGAAGAGGCCTTCATCCTGCAGTGGATCGATACGGGCTGATGATGATGATGATGATGATATATATATATATATATATATATATATATATATATATATATATATATATATATATATATATATATATATATATATATATATATATAGACGAATGTTTTCACGGGTGTAAAATGTAATGATAGTTTCTCGGGTATCCCATGTTAGCTGAATATCCATTGGTGGACGGTTTCGCTGAACCGTATACACACACATATATATATATATATATATATATATATATATATATATATATATATATATATATATATATATATATATATATATATATATATATATATATATATATATATATATATATATATATATATATATATATATATATATATATATATATATATATATATATATATATATTGAACTTTGAGTCTGTTTTAAGTTTTGTCAATCTGACGTTTAAGTAAATTATTTATCTTACTAAATTGCACTTTTTGTAGAGAATAATATTCTGTTTAAAAAAAGTTAGTTTAAAAAAGGAATACATTACTTTTATACTTTGTTATCTACCACTTTTATTTTTAAACAAAATTTGTGTGAGTATAGTTTTAAAGTAGTGTTTGAGAATGTAAATTATTTTTACGAAACTATAGTTACACAACTTTTGTTTAAAAAATAAAACTGATAGATAACAAAGTAAACAATTGTTTTATTCCTTTTCTAACAAATGAACTATCACATCAAAACGCATGGTTTACTCAACAATGTTTAAAGAAGCAAGTGTATCCCAAATTTGTTCAATTTTAGATCAACGCGACCACAGTTTCTGCAATTCTTGCAAAACCACCTGGCTAAAAGAAGAAACAAGAAAATGGTTCAGTATTAGAGACAACTTACTCCTACATATTAAGGTACTGCACTCTAAATTATCATATAAACTCCATCCAATTGAATTTGATATTCTAGATGATAAAACCAGACACACAATTTCACAATTATTCATAAAAATATATTAGACAAACACATAAGTTATTAAATCTATCTAAATTACAGTTAAATGACAAACAACCGGAATCTTCACCCAAATATAACTTCTATAAAAGATCCATTAACTTATCAAATACGATTTTCACGAATAAAGAGATTAATTTGATTGAAAATGACCAGAAATATAACTCAAATATTAAACAAAGTAAAGTTTTGGAAAATATAATATATGAAGTAGAACTATCCTTTGAAAATATCCCTAATTCTAATTTTACAAAGGAAAAAATTGAAAGAACTCTAGAAATGAATCGAGAATACCACAACAAAAATGAAGACCATATTATCAAATCCATTAATTCTAAAATCAAAAATAATAATTTAATTATGACTGAAGCAGATAAAGGGAATTCAATTGTTATTCTAGAAAAAGAAGCTTACGAAACAAAAATTAGAAACTTTCTAGATAATAAAGACGTCGCCAAAATAAAAAATGATCCTACCACAACAATTCAAAATAAGTTAAAATCAACAATAAAAAATATAAACACTATTTTGTCAAACGAAGATAAATATAAAATAGTCAATATGAATCCTATTCCTACAAAACTGTACGATTTAATTAAAATTCATAAAGAAAACTTTCCAATAAGACCAGTAGTTTCATACATAAATAGTCCTTTAAGAAACTTAGCTTTTTACATAAATAAAATCTTCAAAAACAGAACGAATTTCTCGCCAAAACAGTCGATAAAAAACCCGGCGGACCTTACAAAAAAAGCTTAGCAAACTATATATACCAAAAAAAAAACGGGTTTCTAGTATCCTTTGACGTTAGCAACATGTTCCCGAATATTCCGAACAAAGATTGTCTACTATTAATAGATAATTTACCCATAAAAAATAACATCAATGCAATGATGCAAGATATTTTAGAACTATTTAATTTATACATTAGTGAAAATTAATTTTAAATTTAATAACCTTTTTTTACAAATAAAGGGATGGTTTAGCAATGGGCTCTCCACTAATCCCTTTATTATCAGAACTGTTTATGTCAAACTTGGAACATAATTTTTTAAAAACGGATAAAGCAAATTATATATTGTTTTGGTTTAGATATGCAGACGACATTTCGGTTTATTCTACTGGAAATGACAGACAAATAGAAGGAACATTAAAGCATTTAAATAGCATCCAAAAATAAAATTTACATTAGAAAAAGAACAAAATCAAACCATACATTTTCTGGACCTTTCAATATCCAAACAAAATAATAAACTAGAATTTAATATCTATAGAAAACCCACATACTCAGATATAACATTTACAAAACATTCAATCCACCCAATTACACATAAATATGCTGCATATAAGTCTATGATCCACCGAGCTTTCACAATTCAATTATCTGAAAATAACAGAAAAATAGAACTGCAAAAAATAAAACTAATAGCACAAAATAACGGTTTGAAAGAAAAAGAAATTACTTACTTAATAAATAAAAAACAGAAACAATTACTAATTCATCAAGTATGTCCAAAAGTAAAACAAACAAATAATAAAAAGTACTGTAAAATTTCATAATCACCCAGTCAACCAGTAAATTAATTTTTAATGCCAAAGATAAAACATCATCAAATACAAAATCTGGAGTTTATATGTTAGGTTGCAACGAGTGCAGTAGCTGCTATGTTGGACAAACGGGCAGAAATTTTCAGACCAGATACAAAGAATATAAATCTGCATACATATTAAAGAAACAACACTCTAATTTTGCGAACCATTTCATAGATACTGGACATATATTTCCTGGACATAATTTTACATACAGTGCCCAAAAGCAAAAAATGTAACATTTCAGAAGCAATTGAAATTTATAAATATAATAAAGATCCGTCTAGACAGCTATTAAACGATCAGACGGATCTCCGAAATTCCCCACTATTTAAAATATTGTAAAAAATTAACCCCTATGAAAGTATAAAATTAGGTACATAGAATATATAAATAGCTGTAAAACCTTAGTTTTAAAGTAGTGCTGCTTGAGACTGTAAAGTGGTTTTACGAAACTATAGTTACACAAATTTTGTTTAAAAATAAAAGTGACAGATAACAAAGTAAAAAACTGTTTTATTCCTTTTATAAAAAATGAACTATCACAAAGTAACCGACAAATCAATCAATAATTTTTTTATTTTGAACAAGGCCGTACTAATTATTTTTTAAATTAATTAGTAGCAAAATCCTATAACTCCGCCACTGGCTGCTTGTAGGACTTGATATTTTCTCAGATTGTGGCAACCGGAAGGCTGATAATGTGTATTAAAGAAAACAAATTGAAATCTTCAACCCACACGAAGGATTTCCGGACCCATATTCGTATGACATTTTTGTGTTATTTTTTGACGTAGAATTTGCCAAAAAAGTCTGGCAGAGTATTCTATTAACACCCTGTATATATATATATATATATATATATATATATATATATATATATATATATATATATATATATATATATATATATATATATATATATAATTTTTTTATTAAATTAACTCTTTAAAATGTCCACCACTTCATTCCTCTTGAAAGAAGATTTGTTGGTAAAACAAATAATGAACCAAAATTTGGATTCCTTTGGTTTTAGCCAATAACCCGTTCACTAGATTTCGTCCAGAATGAAAAATCGCCGGGTGAAAAATCAAGAGGGCTTGTATTATTTTCACTTGATAAGGGTAGAGTAGTTGCTCTTTTAGTATTCTATGGAAAATTCAATGGGAAATTTCAGCTTGTTGAGCAACACTTTGAGTATTTCTGGTAGAATCCTCTTCAAGAAGATTTTAAATTTTTTCTTCGACCGATTTCTTGCTGCCACTGCATTCTTAAAACTTTGGAACTACACTATCGGTATCTGTACCAGTATACATAACAGAGGATATATAATAATAACGAAAAGAGGAACCTCTAATAATAGAGGATAGAGAAATAGAAGAATCATCATAATAGACGATAGAGGAACCCCTCTACCCTATTTATAAAGATCACCGCCTATTATATCCTACCAAAATGCTCACTGCCAATGCCCACCAAAAACAATCACTCTCTTTCACACCGGTCTTTCCCAAGTAACCTACAACAACTTTTTCTTGCTCCTCTTTTCCTCTTCTCACTTTTCAATTATCTCCTATATCATAAACTTCCCTTTACAGTAACTATAAGCTCATATAAACATTTTATTTATTATATATAATAATTTCGCATCTTTGATCTATTTGTATATATCATCGTTTCTCAAATTTTTTGTATCGTGACCCACTAAGTAGCCAAAAAGTTAAGTAAAAAACTTTGCGACCCCCTTATTACAATATATTAATTTGACGTTTATCTAAGTTTTACATCAACCGGTTAACATGGCGACGATTCGTCCATTTTTCAGTGTCGTAATTTATGAAGAATTGTTTTTATTTTTAAATGGCTTATAAACTCCTATGGGCGTGTTCACACGCACACAAATCGTGAAAAAGTGAGTCATCTCTTTGTCTTTATATTAAATGACGGATGTATATGTGAATCGGCCGTTACACTTATACCAAATTAGCACTCACAGCCACAAATACTGAACTACAATACTTGTGTAACCCCTTGTTCTTATATTACTTTTACCAGTTCGAACCTGTGCCCTGCTGCACTGCTGCACTTGCACGTACTTGTAAAATGATTTGACCGCACATGCGAGATGGATCATTCGTCCCGAGCGCGCTTAGGCAAGTTCGTACAAGCTATGAGCTTTGGTAATAAAAACAAAGGAACGAGGCGAAGTGTTTCATTTTTTTTTACGTTTTTACGAAAACAAGTATTACTTTTTTTATTCTCTCATCCTGTGTTAAATTCTACGATTTCTCACTCAGTGTAGAGTATAAATAAATTAATAACAGTGTAGTAATAAATTAAATTAATAATATTAAATAAAATTGACACATTTTTGACAACACGAAATACACCTGGTCTACGTCTGGTGAAAAGGTAAAGAAAAAGACCAGATTGTACAATGAAACATATTTAAAATATGAACTCATTCGCTTGGATGACAAGCCGCAATGTGTTGTTTCTTATCAAGTTCTGTCCGCGGAAAGAATGAAGCCTTTAAAATTAGTCCGGCATCTGGAAACAAAACACCCGAGTTTATAAAACAAACCAGTAGAAATTTTCGAGCGTAAATCACTCGTCTTGAAAAATCAATAAATCAAGCCTTAATGAGACAGCAGCACTTCAAGCATCCTACTTTATAGTATTAAGAGTGGTCAGGGCGTCTAAGTCCCACACGATTGCGGAAAAGCTCATTTTACCCACTGTCATTGATATGGTCAATATGATGATAAGTCCGGAAGAATCAAAAATGTTGAAAACTATACCACTTTCAAAAGACACAATATCGAGACGTATTCATTAAATGGTCAATGATGTTTACGATCAAATAATTGAAAACCTTAAATCAAGTGAATGTTTTGCTATTCAGTCCGACGTGTCAATAGACGTGTCGAACTTGGCGCAATTTCTGTGTTTTTTTCGATTCGAATGCGAGAGGTTATTTAAAAAAAATTACTATTTTGCAAATCAATCCCTGGTCGTGCAACTGCTGAAGGACTATAACGAAAACTGGGATATTTAAAAACTGTTCTGCCAGAAGCCGTAAAAGTTGTTAATGTTATTAAAATCCGACCATTGTAGACTAGATTGCTTTACACACTATGCGAAGAAATGGGTACCAACTACGATTAATTGCTTTTTCATGCTGAAATCGGTTGGTTGTCACGAGAAAAAGTTCTAACGAGGCTTTTTGAATTTGAATGACTTGAATACGCGTTTACAAGGCCGTAACAAAAACATTTTACTAATGACAGACAAATTCAATACCTTCATCAAGAAGCTTGGTATTTGAATTACACACTTTGAAAAACGCAATTTTGATGCATTCACTTTTACTTCGGATTATGTTATGATTTGTCGAAAAGATGGGTTCCCAATCCGTTTCATGAAAATGTTGTTGCAGCTGCTGAATTACATATTGAGATTCACAACCAATTTATTGACATATCGGCCGACGAAACTCTACAATTAGAATTTTTAACTCAAGATTAGGTAAGTTGTAGTTTGCACGACGATGTGAATACGGAAGCCTAATCCCCTTCGCTACTTCTAATGCGAAAAAAGCTTCTCGTCTATGGTGGCTGTAAAAACTATATATATATATATATATATATATATATATATATATATATATATATATATATATATATATATATATATATATCTCCTGATCTAGTTCCCAATGATATGCATATTATATTCATTTTTTTCCAAAATTTCACTTTCTGGGCCTTTTTATAATAGAATTGAAAAACATTTATTGAAATGTTGATTGTAAGAGACCATTATTCATTTTTCTTTTTAATTTGGGGTCTTTGATTCTACCTCGGATAATAAATTGCCGTCGATGGCATCTCCACTAACCTAACTTACTAAAAAAGCTGCAACGAGTTCGTCACGTTCTAATCGATAAATGAGCGAAGTTTTCGCCGACTGCGACGTGATTAGCATTTCTTTCGGGGATTTGACTGTCCGTCGATCGGTGTCTTCCACCTTGCGTTCCAATGGCATTTATTATTTTCTAAGAATGATAACACCGCTGAGATATGTTAAAATTTGTTTGGACACCAAATCCTCGTCATCCAAATAATAGCCGTCATGTTCATCGTCAATTGTAACTGTTATAATGTAGTGGTTGGAATTGGATGTTCTTTTATGTAAATTTAGATTAGATGCCATAGATTTTAAAGTTTCTTAATAGTTCTAAAAGAAAAATCTCTTATTTTAAAGGTAAAATACATGAGATATTGAATCAAATGAAAGAGATTTATCATTATCCTATAATACATCTGTCCATAGAGGCATTCTATAAGGTTGAACAAACCTGCGTTTTAGAGAAATTATCATAATGTTGTTGATCATTTAATATGACATTGTGCATTTTTATGACATTCTTGTAGGTTGTGGTACTTTTCAGGCGTTGCGAGAATTTTCATCTTCAAACGAACTCTGAATACTGGTAAATTCAGCAGATGCTTTTTTACCCAAGAAAATTAAAGAAAATACTTTTTTAATGTGAAATCTAAGTTTTTATATGCCAGTCGGGAAAATTAATTAAATCCATAAACAAACATGTTGTAGGACACCATCTGACGAAGTTTCAGATGAATCCGTTTAGCTGATTGCTTATGGATTTAATTAATTTTTCCTACTGATATATGAAAACTATATTTTACTTTAAAAACGTTTTTCCTTTCATGTTTGTCGGTAATAAAGCAATATGTTAAATTTAACAGTGATCATAATTCCTTTGAAGATGAAAATTCTCAGAACGCCCAAAAAGTACTGTGCAACCGAAAACAAGATCGTCATAAAAATGCACAATGTCATATTAAATGATCAACAACACTATGATCGTTTTGGTGAAACGCAGGTTTGTTCAACCTTATATATTTTTTAAATCGTATAAAACAATTTTATACTTTGTTATCTATCACTTATATATTATCTATCACTATTATTTTTAAATTTGTATAATATATAGTTTCGTAAACCGATTTTACATTCTCAAACACTATTTTAAAACTTTTAAGAATGTAAAATCGTTTTACAAAACTATATAATTGTTTTATTCAATTTAAAAAATGAACTATCACAAAGTAGTGGACAAATCAATCAATTACTTATACATTTTGATTTTGAAACAATTTCACAATGAATATATATCATCATCATAAAGATGAAGGCTTCTTCAGCAGGCTTTCAACTCGAGCGATCCCGAGTTTTCCTTCGTCATTGTGGGTTCAACATTTTTAATGATGTCATCAGTGTATAGTGTTTTCGGTCTTTTTCGTGGATGCTTCTAATTAAGCGGCATCCACTCTAGGATTGCCCTCGTCCTACGTCGTCACATCGGCTCATTTAATGGCCTGCATTTCAATTCCTTCACTCTTCCAATGATGTCACACACTTTCGTTGTTTTGCTAATCATGTTAGCATCATCAGGAGACGATTTAATCTCTCTAGATTAAATCATCTCCTGATGATGCTAATATGGTTAGCGAAACGTGCGTCGAGATATTCAAAAAAAGTGATTTGATATTTAGTGGTAAATCTCTTCAAGTTTAGTATTTCACACCATAGGTTCCAGTAGAAGAATTGCTTTGTAATGCCAAGCATGCATTTTTCCATTCCTCTCTGTGCTACCCGAAGTTTTCGAACTGAGTGTGATATGAGTGTCCAGGATTTACTTCTGTATGTCATGATGGACAGGGTGTTACAAGATCAAAGACATTTATCTTCGGGCAAAGTGGTAGTTTGTTGTTAAACACTATGTTGATCCTACCAAATGATTGGCAATTTGAGAAATTCACTGGCAGCTACAGTTAACACGTCGTGCTACCTCCAGGGTGAGGTATTTTCCATCTTTGAAATCCTCTGTCCAAGATATATGTATTGATCTATAACATCCAAATTCCATCTGAAAATAGAAATTCTTGCAGCTCTTGTATGCGTTTTTGTCGCTGCTCTGTTAATCTAACATCTGATTGCAGCTCTTGTATGTGTCTTTGTCGCTCCTCTGTGAATCTAAGATGACTTAGGTATGCATCATTAATCTTTATACCATCCTGTTCCCATTCCAGATTACGGAATACATCTTTAAAATAAGCGATATTACGTCATCCTGTCGTACACCCCGTTCTACATTGATTTCAACTCCAACATGAAGGTGAACTATCGCTCTAGCTTCATCATATATTCATCCCAGTAGGTTTATATAGGCCATGTCTACGCCTTGGTTAAGCGATGTATCCTTCATGGCCAACTTTAACATTGAGTCAAATGCTTTTTCGTAATCGATAAACACCAAACACAGTAGCATGGTGTATTCGATGTACATTTCTGTGTCTTATTGACAATTTGGAAGTGATCCATTATATTGCATCCACTTCTGAATTCTGCTTGTTATGTTATTCAGGTTTCTTAATATTCTCTTAGCTATTATCTTGGTGAAAACGTTGTATATTACTGTTGGGCTCTTTTTGTTTTTTGAGGTATTTTGACTATTATTTTGTCAGTGTTTTATGTAAAGTTTGACCACCAATTTTTAGCATTTCAACAGTTATACTATCCTTTCTTAGAGCCTTGCCATTTTTCGTCACTTCAATATCCTTTGTCAGTTCATCTACTAGGATATCTGATATTTGTTTTTCCGTGGGTATGCTGTCGACTGGTTCTGATCTTCATATAACATTGAAGAAAATATTCTGAGGAGCCACATTAGCTGTGGTGTCTAAGGCGTGAGCCTTACGATACGACCGATAATGTGGAGCGGGTTCGAATCGCGTACTGGGCAAAAAAGTTTTTCTAAAATTCTTGTGAATGTTTCTAGGTAAGAGTGTAAAATCTGACAAGGAATTACCCCTCAGTCACGCCAGTTCGAGGCTGGGTAAGGCCGGATGCCTTCTGAGAGGTTTTCTACGTTGATCACTCGCCAGTCGGTAGGCTTCTCGAGATACTTTCGGTTAAGAACAAAACCAAGGGTTGATAGCCCGAGGGGGGTGCTGACCGGGTTTTTCAGTAACTGATGACCGTGGTTCGGAACCCACGTTAAGCTGTAGGTCCAGTCGCTAAATAGTCTTATCAGTTGCTAATGCGCCTTTAACCCCAAAACTTTACTTTTTAAAATATTCTGATAACCTCTATCATTTCTATAAGCACCTTGCACATTGCACCATCTTCAAGAATTAAGGCCAAATTTAGCGTGCTTTTATTTCTCTGCTTATGTTTAGCTTTGTTTGTTCTCCTATTTTCTCCCATTGTTTTTTGAACTAGCTGTATGTTAAACCAGCGTATCTCCTAATATTCAACTATGTACGGCCGGTTTTAATACATTTTCATACAATCTCCCAAAGCTTAACGTACTCAACCCTGCCAAAAAGACTACCCTACATTCCCCATTGTCAGCTGTTTTTCGTTAAATCAATAGTCTCATTGGGGATTTTATTTTGTTTGAGACATTTTTTTGTTGGTGTAATTAAACCAATTTGTTCCTAAATCATTCCGGGTGTCGATCCGTTTGTTCTGTGAAGAGTTTTTAATAGAGAGAGAGAAACATAAATTTAATAACAGAGATTTTGCACCTGACAGTAGTTTCTGTACAATCTCATGTCATCCTACGGTTGATGTTCGTAGCAGTCAAGGCTGCGCAAAGCGACCTGCTCGCAATAAGCTACCAGGTATGCTCAAAAGGTGGCATAGTAAACTTTCCGAACGTCATTCGTATTTACGATTGGTCCGTACATTGGTCAAGTTCCAATACAGGAGAATTTTTCAAGCGCACTGTGTGTTTTCATCATTCAGTAGGAGCTTATCTGTATGTGTGTTTAAGTGCGTATATTTGTATTTTTTGTATAATGACTTCATAGAAATTCTCAACACAATGTTCTACAAATTTTTCGAATATTTAATTTTAATTTTAACTATAATATTTATTAACATAATTAACAGGTCGGAATTACATAGTTGTAAATATATTGTAATTGTTTAATAATAATTTGATTACTGCGCAATTGCCAAAACAAAATCAAATCAATACGTATTAACCAAATTATATTCGTCATGTAGCCATTTGTAATTAGATTTAAATATAAAAGAAAAAAATTAACTTTTCTATATAGCATTAAAAAGTAATATGTCATGTTATGGTCGAAAAAAGATCGTCAGGAAATAGGGAAAGAAATAACAATCACCCTTATTGTTGATGGCATCCACTTAGGGCAAGTGGACACGCCTCTTTTTATATGGTCACTTATTGAAGAATAATATACTTCAGTAGGATTTAGAAACTGTCAGCGGATAGTGTTATATTGATATAAATGGGTGGTTTTATCATTTATATGGCTGTCAAATGTGAATAATATATGTAAAGAAAACTAATTTAATAGAAACTACTACTTTTTAGAGTTAATTTTCGAATATTTTAAAATATTTATTTATCGTTGCAACATTAACTAAACTACTACTGACTCAAATAAAAACAGTTATTAAGAATACAAAATAATTCATGCGGTTTGAGTCAGATTAGGTCTTGTAAATATTAGTTAATGGAATTCCTTCTGGGTGGTTTTCTCTTCATTATTGTACTATAATTGGAACCCCGAGACTCACAAATCAGTAAATATGAATCATGCACATTTTGTGTGAAATATGAATCATCATCATTTTTCACACAAAACTAAATCACATCATATAATTTTTTGAAGCACATTTCGGTAAACAGGTTTAACTTCTTCGTTGTCAATTCTTCTATTGGAACCTTTGGTGTGAAACATGAAACTTGAAGAGATTTACCACTAAACACCAAAACGCTTTTTTTGAACTGCTCGACGCACGTTTCGCTAACCATGTTAGCATCATCAGGAGATGATTTAATCTAACTTTTTTTAATTAAAGATTAAGTTATCTTCTGATGATGCTAACATGGTTAGCGAAACGTGCGTCGAGTAGTTAAAAAAAAAAGCGTTTTGGTGTTTAGTGGTAAATCTCTTCAAGTTTAGTTCTTCGTTGTCGTTGAACCGTTGACCACCAAAAAACTCCTTTAAGTACTGAAACATATGAAAATCACTGGGTGCAAAGTCTGGACTGTAAGGTGGATGATGCAGTTCTTCCCACCCAAAAGACCTGATTAGACCTTGTGTTTGTGCAGAAACGTGTGGCCTTGCATTGTTATGGAGACCGGAAGACACTAGGCTACGCCACTTGTTTTGTATGGCACGCCGGACTTTTTTCAAGGTGACACAAAAAATGTATCAGAATTGATTTTTGTGCCTCTCCGCGTAAAATTCACTAACAAATTCCTTTCCCGCTTGTCCTTGAACATTCTTACCCCCTTTCAAACATTACTCATAGCATTATCACCTTACACCCCACAAATTTGATGGTGAATTTCCACTGTTGCCAAGTTTCTTCCACCCAAAAATCAAATTGCAGATCGTATCTCACAATCGGTAGGCGATTCAATTTCCTTAAATATTATAAACTTCTACAGCTCATCACACAGACACGACGATACGACTGCAAATGGCGCACAAACGCACGCAAATCATGTTGGGAGCAGACGCGTAAGTACATTGCGGCAATGGCACTCTCATTCACAAACTTCACACCCACTTCACTTCTCATTCACAACCTCAATTAAAAAAAACTAATTAAAGAAAACACCTCATAAAAATCGTCAGATTAACGGTGCGCGCTTTAAATGACTCAGTCCCGGTCAATTTTGATCACATACATAGTTTATAAGTAGTTTGTTGAGTTTCGATGTGGTCGAATCAGCACGAGTGACACTCCGCGCTGCGAAAACCCTGTTGATGTATTCCATTATTAAAGAAATGGCCAACAAAATCCATGGTATCGTATTGGCCAATCGCAGAGTGAAGATTAAAGAGATTGTTGAGATACATTTCGGACGAAAGCATCCGGAAATCTTACACAAATAGTATATAAAACTTTACATAAAAGTTTGTAATACATAAAAACATAAAACATAAAAAGTTTGTAAAGTGTAAACGCAATCTGAAGGAATTTCGTGCGGCTTCAACAACTGTTGATGAAACTTTGATACATATCAGATTACATACCAGACTTGGGACTACATACCAGAAATGAAGAAAGAGTCGAAGCAGAGGAACTTACCCGGCGAACCTGCCCCGAAAAAAACGAATACGCTTTCATAAGCCAACAATGTCATAGCCACTGTTTTTTGGGATCCGATTGTCTTAATCGATTATATGGAAAAGGGAAAGACTCTCACAGGAGAGTATGTTGCTGCATAATTGATCAAATTTCATGAAAAGTTGATTAAAAACGTCCCCATTTCGTGAATAAGAAATTTTTGTTTCAGTGTGACAATGCACTCGCTCCTTTGTCCGCCGTTGCAAGAGAAAACTTTGTCAATTTGCCTTACAAACTGAATCCACATCTACCTTATTCCCCGGTTTGGCCACCTCAGCCTTCGTTCTCTTTCCGTATATGAGGAAACGGCTGACTTTCAATGAAATCGACGAAATTCATATGAAATGAGGAGATCATCACCGAAACGGAAGACTATTTTATAGATCAATAAGTCGTGCTTTTTGGAAGGCGTAAAGAAAATGGAAAATCATTGAATTAATTGTATACCGCTAAAAGGGGACTATATTGAAAAATAAATCAATTTTTGATTAAAACAATCTCATTTAAAAAGTATTCTAATTTTCATTCTATCCTCGCATAGTTGGAAATTATCAAACTAATGTTGGTGACGAGATGATTATCAGATAATCTCGTTACATACTCGTCACGTGTGGGATTTAAAATGACTTTTTAGTATCAATTTAAAGTTAGGAGGAAAGTATTGAAGCTCATTTGATGATAATTAAAGACCGCAAATCCAGAAAAAGGTATTTCTTAGCAATAAATACCTTAAGCACACCTCCTATTAAATATTATTAAACTCTTCAATTTATAAACATTTTCGGTTTTGTTTAATTTTCAATATTCAAATTATTTCATTTTGGTTTATAGTATAACAATCTAACGATAAATATATAAATCGTGTTTATATACTGGCTGTTTTACTGAAGAATATCTTACTATATTCTATATATTACTATTTCAGCATTTGAAGAAATGGTTGCTGATATTAGGATTATATCACTACATTTTTTTCAGTAGTTACAGCGAAATTCTACTAGATCTATTAAGATGTACTATTGATTACTGTTGTGCATACTATACTTTTTTGATGAACACTTATTTAATGAAGTTATTGAATTTGATGCATTTTATTAATTTCGTTACAAAACTTCATAAACTTAATAGTACTTCACTTAATAGTACATTATAAATTCACTTCGGATATGGGTCATTTTCATTTTCTGAGTGGTCTTGAATCAATTTATGGAATACTGATTATTGAATCATTATTTTAGTTATTTTTTTTTTTATTTTAGAACCGCTAACAAATCTAAAATGCGGTTCTACCCGAGAAACTAGTAATTCTAATATATATATATATATATATATATATATATATATATATATATATATATATATATATATATATATATATATATATATATATATATATATATATATATATATATATATATATTATATATTATATATTATATTATATATATATTATATATATAATATAATATATAATATATAATATATATATAATATATATATAATATATATATAATATATATATATATAATATATAATATATATATAATATATATATAATATATATATATATATATATATATAATATATATATATATATTATATATATATTATATATTATATATTATATTATATATTATATTATATATATATATATATATATATATATATATATATATATATATATATATATATATATATATATATATATATATATATATATATAGATACATTATTTTGTGTATTTTGGCCGTAGTGCAACCATTTCCGCGGAAAACAATATTTTATTTCCTTATCATTGGCAACATTGCAAATTATTAGGAAAGTTCAATTTATTGTTTCATTGTTCACCTAAGGAATTATTTGAAAATAAACTATAATATTTTTATAGTCATTTATTCCATAGCTTTCAGCTTAGTTTTGGTTTGTTTTTTTTACAAAAAAAAGAAAAATTCTTGTTGTTGCTAGAAATAATCTTGTAGTTCAAGTTACCAATTTTCATTGAACTCATTCATTTTACGTTTACATAATACGTTTTAATTAAACGATTCACGTTTCATTAGTAACACATGATTAACTGACTTATTAAATTAAATTTTCAAAATTTAATGAAATGATTAATAAAATAAAGGTTTTGAAATTACGAGACGAAGACGTCTAGTACGAGAGACTTTTGGTAGACTTTCGCATGTTCTTAAGAACAAAATAATCCCACAGCCTTTAAAATCTAAAGTAAAAGTTAAAATTAAAGTATGACCAGCGCACACTTCCCGTCTAATATATTGTGTTCAGACATGGGACGTAAGAAAACGAATAGTAACTAGGCTAGAGGTTGCCCAAAGAGCCATGGAGTGATCAGTGAGAGGGATTATACGGAGAGATATAAGGAGGAAAATAAATGATTCGTCAGAAAACTAAAGGAGGTATGTCGAGAAAAGAGTGACACAAATGAAATAGGATTATGCAGGTTATGCGGCACGAACAACAGTAGATGGAAAGTTAAGATTCTTCAATGAAGGCCATGTATGGGGACAAGGAATAGAGATAGATCAGGGATGAGATGGTATGATGATCTGAAAAGGGTGGTAGGGTTGCCACTGATGAGAATAGCACAAGATCATGATAGGTGGAAGCTCTTAAGGGACGCCTATGCTCAGTATTGGGCGACATAACAATATTTACATTATTCAATATATTTACAATATTCCTAAGACAAAATACTTCTATTCTTATTAAACATGTTCTATACTGTCATAATTTACTGTTATAATTTACGAGATGTTTACTTTACGAGATGTTATAATTTACGAGATGTTTACATTTTTGCTTTTAATATTGTGTTTTTAATGGAATTCATCTTAGGCTTTATATTATTATTGAGCTAATGAATACATTCATGATAAGTCATAAAATATTAAGAATTTAGGTTATCACATGTTTTAATATTTTATTAGAAAGAAATTATTATAAAGTAACAAAATTTATTGTTATAGTAAACAAAAGGTCATAAATATTTAGTTTTTAGTAAAACAGTTGAAGTATACACATCTATAAGTACAAACATCTCTAAAGAAAAAGTTACAAAAATAGTTAAAAAAAAACAAAAAAGGAAAAGTTTATCATTTATTTAAATGATCAATATGTCTACCATTTCGTGCAATACAGACTCTAAGCGTATGTTCAAAAGAACAATCGACTGTAATAAGCATTGCCTCATTAATGTACATAAACACATTTATTATTCTAATTTGCATGTTCTCTAATGTGGTGGATGGTATTTGATAAAAAGGCCCTGCAAGAAAAAATTTAGTTTTGTTAAATCCGGGGATCTTGCTGGCAACGGTACAGGGCCTCCCCCACCAATCTATTTATTTTCATAATACGTGACCAAATATCTCTCACTTGCTAAAATGTGGAGGATAGCCGTCTAGCTCTAACCACATTCGTGTAGCTACAATTAAAGTACTACACTCTTCAAAATTATTTTTGACTATTTAGATAAAAAATCGTCTAATGTCCTTTTGCCTAAACCGATTTTCCTCAATTTGGATTCATTTAAAAGGCAATTGCTGGGACAGTCAAATAATAATTTTTCGTAAAGTGTGAAGGAAGGCAAACATTAGGTTAATATTTTTTTAACTTAATGCAGGTAGAAGTGAAATAATAACTGATTTTTTTCAGAAAAATCGAAATATCTCTTGACATGTTACATATATCGATTTCGGGTTTTCACTGGATGATTCCTCTTTAAATTACCTTTCTAGCCATGTAATAAAAGCTGTACCATATTAAGACCAATTTTTAACTTAATATTACGGTAAAAATTAAAACTAATTGATTTTTTCAGAAAAATCGAAATATCTCTTGACATGTTAGAGATATCGATTT
Source organism: Cosmopolites sordidus (assembly GCA_031761425.1). Lineage (NCBI taxonomy): Eukaryota > Metazoa > Arthropoda > Insecta > Coleoptera > Curculionidae > Cosmopolites > Cosmopolites sordidus. The sequence continues at coordinate 154,238 of JARFXV010000333.1, forward strand.
CAGGTTTTCACTGGGTGATTCCTCTTTAAATTACCTTTCTAACCATGTAATAAAAGCTGTACCATTCCATTTAAAAAAACTGAACAAACCTTCAAAAAAACTATTGTTGAATGTAACGCCACCTCGTGGTTTCATTTATTAACTAAATAATTTATCTCCCAGATTATCTGATTGTCCCAGCAATTGCCTTTTAAATTAATACAAATTGAGGAAAATCGGTTTAGGTAAACGGACATTAGACGACTAGTTACGACAAAATGTCATAAAACAAAGTTGTAGGAGACAGTTTGCTAATTATAACTGAGAATTTTTTTTACTCGATTAACACTTGAAAATACACAAAAAAAAAAGATTTTTAAAAATGTTTAGCTCGTCACGCCCTCTTGCGGTCGTTTTAGAAGCTTAAAAATATTTTTGGTGAATTTCTCACAGTCAGTTTTAATATAATATTTTTTTCCGCAAAGCTGTGGGATAAATAGTTTTCAAGATACGGCCGCGATCCATCCTTAATGGGACACCTGGTATAGTAGTAGCTTTATTTGAAATGATAGACTGGTACTTGCAAATTCAAAGTTGTTGGAAATAACTTGACAAAGAAAAAATTATAAATAATGATTTCCAGCGTTGCCAGATTTCTTCAGTAGCTACTTAAAAAATATTTTTTAAATAGCAACATCGTATTTTTTAAATCTTAAAATTTTAAATAAAAAATTCAAATTTTTTCAGAGTAACCATTTTAGAACAATCAATTATTATTCAACAACAATACAACTTTTTTGCTAAAATAAACTACTTTAAAATAACAATAAAAAATAACTATTACAGATTAGTTAATGTTTTTTTAACAAATGCTCATACTGGTGGCGTCCTTATAAATCTCATAGGAAAAAGTATAAAGGTGTGACGTCAGACGACCTAGCAGGCCACTCAACTGAACCTCTTCTTTCTATCCATATTTGGCGTAAAATGACGTGGTGCCCCATCCTGTTGGAAGTAAAACAGCCTTCTTTCTGCTAAGGGTAGTTCATCAATAAGCAACTCAAGTTCCTTTCTTTATAACTCTAAATAACGTTCACCATTTAAATTTTATTCTATAAAGATAGGTCCGATTACTTTTTTTATTGTAGATTCCATACCATACGTTAACTCTTCGTTAACTCTTGGATTATTTTGTCTTCTTCTTTCTTCAGCCCAACAAGGATTAGTGTCAGACCAATTTAAATAAAAAGTTGCTTCGTCGCTATAAAAAATATACTTCTCGAAATTGGGTTGCTGACGCTTCTTGCTCAAAAACCAGTTTTTAATCTAATAAATCCAAAATTTTAATCTTCTATTACAATCATCATCAAGCAATTCTTGTACGTCCACACCTTTGACTGAGAACAACCTACCTCTTTCTCAATTTTGTGTGTTGACATTTGAGGATTTTCCACATTACAAAGAAGAATATTTTCTTCAGTAACAACATTTTTGCGCTTTTGCGGATCCTTGGACACCGTCTACCAGTTGTTTTTAATTCTGCTAGTTTCTGTTCTGCTAAAACAGAGATTTTCGGTCGATGCAGTCGTATGATTTCTTGAAGTCCACGAACATGCAGATGATTGGAACATTCCTGATAGCTTTGTATTTTAGTATAGTTTTTCAGTTAAATATTTGTTCAGTGCAGGAGCGACCAGGGCGAAAACCTAGTACTCGCCAGTTTTCTGTTCTAGCTGTTCTTGTGTTCTCTAAGTGTAAGGAGATTCCTCTGTAGTTGTTCACATCTATTCTGTCTCCCTTCTTGTGCCGCGGGTGGATAAGAGCACATTTCCATTCATCTAGTAATTTTTATGTTTGCCAGATATTCGTGATGATTTGCGTGAAATCCTGCACTGAATTTGGTCCGAGGTTTTTCAATAGTTCCGCGGTGATACCATCTCCACCGGATATTCTGTTGTTCTTTAGTTTGCGTATGTACCTGTGGATTTCTTCCTGTGTTGGTGGTGGTTTTTTTTGGGGAATCTTATGTCGCGTTCGGGGCAATTGATCAAAGAAATAGTGTTCAATTGATCAGAGAAATAGAGTTCCAGCTCCAGACAATTTTCCTGGTTGGTTCGCGCTAATGTCCCATTCCGCTTTCTGAAGCAAAGATTTTGTGGTGTGTATCTATGGATTTCTCTTGCGAAGGTCTTATAAAAGTCTCTCGTGTTATAATTGCGAAAATTCTCCTTTATAGAGTCTAGTTGTTCCTTCATGTACTTCCTCTTAGTTTGCCTGATAACCTTTGCTGTTTGTTGTCTAGTCACGTCAAAAATCTGTTGACTTTCTGCGGATTTTTTAGTATTGTATTCCTTAAATGCACGTCTGCGTCGCTGCAATGCACTTTCGCATTCCGAGTCCCACCAAGGGTGTTTTGTGTTCTTTTTCAATGGGATCAGTTCCTGTGCTTTTTGTGTATTTTTTTGTGGAATGTTTCCCATGTATCTGCCTGTTTTTTTTCCCACTCCTCTGATATATTGGATTCGTTGATCTTTTTCGTGCCGAATTTCTGTAGATGTGCTTTATTCTGATGAATTCTCTTTGGGGTGAATTTGATTTTGATTCGTGTTAGGTAACGGTCTGAGCCAATGTTCGCGCCCCTGCGGACTTGGATCTCTCTTTGGATCTCTCATCTTGAATCTTTCATCTTGGATCTTTCTTTGTTGTGGGTATGAGATCTCAACGTGGTCTCTCCATGTCTTCTGTTTTCGTGGAGATTTTCTTAGGGATATTGACATGATCTTCAGGTTATTCTGTTGGCATAAATTTGTGTCCGGGGAATTTGCCTACGTGTTTCTGATGGATTTTTTCTCTACCGATTTGTGCGTTAAAGTCGCCCAGTAAACTTTTGATGTCATCCTTTGGGACCTTTGCTATTACCCTCTCTAGTGTTGCCCCGAATTTCTCTGTGTACTTGGAGTCTTTCTTGTTGTCCCCGTTTGTGGGGGCATGTCCGTTGATTATGCTGTATTTTTTATTGGCGCACTCTATGCGCATTGTCCTTAGTCTATTGTTTATGGGGGTGATTTTCTAAAAAGAGTTAACTATCCCTTTGTGTACCACAAAGGTCATGCCCAGAGGCGGAGCCCCCCTAACGACTCGTTTGTCTGTCCTGCTTTTCATCATCACCCGTGATGCGTGTTTCTTTTAGGGCAAGCACAAGTATCTTTTGCCTGTCAAATTCTGAAGTTAGGTTGTGAAGTTTTCCAGATTGGATCAATGTGTTGATGTTGAAGGTACCAATGTATGTAGATGTTTTGTGTGGAAATTTGCCGGAAAGCTCCGACTTTTTTTGAGATCGTGAAAGTCCAGGTTCCCCAGAATCCGAGTACCTGGTTGCCGTCTGTCGATGGGTGGATTGGTTACCACCTGGGGTATCATTGTTACTACTGGCACGAGTCATGGTTGGCTTGTAAGCTTATAGGTCCAGTGTTTCCACTGGAAGTTTTGAACCAGGGATTGTTAGTTCCTGAAGCATGGTATACAGCCGCACTGTCTGAGTGAACAGACGTCGACCAGGTTGCCAGTAGTTGCCACTGAAGAGGCGACCCGGGTTTTTTCCTCCACATCCCCGTTAGCAGTTTAATCCCGAAACGTTCGGGTTCAGCCGTTGTCCGCTTCCTGCAACGTTGACGAAGGGTTGGAGCTTTAGGAAGCTATATATGCAGTGTTAGATTTCCTTGGACTGCATCCAATAAGACAGCAGTAGCTGAGTGTCAACATAAACCCAACTGTTGGGTTCCATAATCTTATATTGAACATACAACAACCTGCGTCTTCGCCCAAATGAGCATTTTTTTCTTTGTATATTGTATATATATATATATATACATATATATATATATATATATATATATATATATATATATATATATATATATATATATACTATATATATATATATATATATATATATATATATATATATATATGTATATATATATATATATATATATATATATATATATATATATATATATATATATATATATATATATATATATATATATATATATATATATAAAATTTGGAACATCAGTGCCTCAGGATATGATGAATTACCCATACGAACGAATTACCCAACAACCTGCGTCTTCGCCCAAATGAGCATTTTTTTCTTTGTATATTGTATATATATATATATATATATATATATATATATATATATATATATATATATATATATATCTATATATATTATATATATATTATATATATATATATATATATATATATATATATATATATATATATAAATATATATATATATATATATATATATATATATATATATATATATATATATATATATATGTTATATATATATATATATATATATATATATATATATATATATATATATATATATATATATATATATATATATATAAAATTTGGAACATCAGTGCCTCAGGATATGATGAATTACCCATACGAACGATATCATGGGAAAATATTCTTGATAATGTATATTAAATTTTCCAATTTATTGATAAATATTTTACAAATGTAACTGCGACTTAGTAAGAAATAGTTTTTGAATAGAAAGTAATGAGAGATAGAAGATACGAATTTATAGTTTTCTGAAGTCTAATCTAGTAGAAGAAAGCAATATTTGTTTCTACGTATCGTCTAATTCCGAAAATACAACGCTTCCCTCTTACCTAGTTGCTTTGTTTCGAATTAAATTCGTTTTCAAGTTTATTTTCGCCTCATTTGCTCTCTCATCTACGAAAATATTAATGTACATCGAGGGTCATTCGACGAAAAAAAGATTGTGATAGTATAGAATTGAAAAAATTGCGGGATCTAGTATCTGTTATAAGAATTTTCTTTTATCAAGTTATTGAAATAGCAACATAGTTCAACTAAAAAAAACTATTTCCAAATCTTGAAATAGTCAGTTATTTTATCTGTTTGAGTTTAATATTAACTAATTATTATTTAATATTAACGATTATTATTAATAATAGAATATTCCTGAAATTGAGGACATCACAACTGCATTTTCATATAAAGTGCAAAAGATAAGTTAAATAAGTTTTATGAAATGTACGTCATGCAGTGGGAATTCTCAGGAGAGCTTATTTTGAACAAGTAAAGTATTTATGAAATATAAAAATTATAATATATTTAATCGCCTCGCCTAGCTACATGGCCTACCTATCTGCCTATCTCCATTTCAATTGCTTTACTCTTCCAATGATGTCAAACACTTTCGTTTGTTCCCTACTCCATGTACAAGGTTTTCTGTTTCGTCTTGTAATGCCAAGCATACATCTTTCCATTTCCCTCTGTGCTACTCGAAATTTTTGAATTAATTGCGATGTGCTTTTCTTTTCAGGCAAAGTAGGAGTTTGCTCTTAAACATCATGTTGAGCCTGCCAAATGCCTGCCAAATTGAACATGCTGTTCCACCTCCCGGGCGGTATTCCCCTCCATTGAAATTCTCTGCCAAAGATATATAAACTGATTCACAATATCCAAATCCCTTCCTAAAACCGAAATTCTTCTGTTCTCAGCGAATTTATTGAACATTGGCGAAGACAAATGGTTCGTCAACCCTTTGCTGCTGTTGTATGAGCTTTTGCAGTTTATCTGGGTCTTGTGAATGGAGAACGATATCATCAGCAAATCTAAGATTGTTTAAGTTTGCATCATTGATCTTTACACCATCCTGTTCACAATCCAGTTTACGGAATACTTCTTCAAGGCCAGCCGAGAAAAGAATAGGCCATAATGCGTCACCTTGCCGTACACCTCGTTCTACATTAATTCCTACTTCCTACAAGATCATCAAGGTGAATTGTCGCTGTAGTTCATCATATATCGATCCTAATAGGTTTACATACGCTTTGTCTACCCCCTAGCTAAGCAGTGCATCCATTATAGCATGCTTTGAGATGCGGTTAAATGCTTATTCGAAGTCGATAAAAGCCAAGCACAGCGGCATGGTGTATTCGTTGTGCCTGTCTATGGCCTGCTGTACAACCTGGACTCCACTGAATCTATTGAACTAAATCCACTTCTGAATCCTCCTTGTTCTCTTGGTTGTGCGTCATTCAGCTTTCTTAAAATTCTTTTAGATATTATATTATTGATATAGTAAAAACTTTATACATTACTGATAGGAGGCTTATTGGACGGTAGTTCTTCAAATCTTTCTGTGCTCCTTTTTTAATGTAAAAGTGTCACTTCTGCATTTTCCATAAGTCAGGTACTTTTTGTTCTATAAGGCATTTTGAGTATAATTTTCTATATAAGATTCTATAGCATTTGTTACTTTCTCCACTAGGATACCTCCTCCACTAGGCATTTGATACTTCCTTCCTCTGCCTTGGGGCAAGTCTTCCTGTTGCCGTCGGTAGTTGGCCTCCGGGGAATGAGGGCCGTATTTGAGGTTGTACTGTCATATTAAAATACAGTCTCCATATCTGTTGAAGATATGGACCGCAATCTGCCACGCTGGTCTAATGCGGGTTGGCATATTTTGGATCATGTTAATCTGAGGCCTCTGCCTTGATCTGTCCGCTAGGAGTGACCCTCCCAGGAGCACATAGACTCCAGACGGCAAAACTCAAAACTTCATTGCCATACTGAAACCCCTTTACCACATCAAAGTCTGATCCACAAAGAGGGATATATATATATATATATATATATATATATATATATATATATATATATATATATATATATATATATATATATCATCATCATCATCATCATCAGCCCGCATCGATCCACTGCAGGATGAAGGCCTCTTCAGCATGCTTCCAACCTTCACGGTCCTGGGCTTTCCTCTGCCACTCGGGTCCAATATACTTAACGATGTCATCAATCCATCGTGTTTTCGGTCTTCTTCGCGGACGTTTGCGATCAAGCGGTATCCACTCCAGGATTGCCTTGGTCCATCTGTCGTCCCATCGCCTCGCTATATGGCCTGCCCATCTCCATTTCAACTGTTTTACTCTTCCAATGATGTCACAGACTTTTGTTTGTTCCCTGATCCATGCGCAGGACTTTCTGTCTCGTCTTGTAATGCCAAGCATACATCTTTCCATTCCCCTCTGTGCCACCCGAAGTTTTTGAACTGATTGCGATGTGAGTGTCCAGGTTTCACTTCCGTATGTCATAACGGGTAGAACGCACTGATCGAATACTTTTCTTTTCAGGCAAAGTGGGAGTCTGCTCTTAAACACTATGTTGAGCCTACCAAATGCCTGCCAGCCACATTTAACACGCCGTTCCACCTCCCGGGCGGTATTCCCCTCCATGGAAATCCTCTGCCCAAGATATATAAAGCTGTCCACAATCTCTAAATCCCTTCCTAGAACTGAAATTCTTCTGTCCTGAGCTAAGTTATTGAACATAACCTGACTCTTTTTCAGGTTTATTTTCAAGCCAAATGGTTCGCCAGCCCTTTGCAGCTCCTGTATGTGTCTTTGCAGCTCCTCTGGGTCTTGTGAAATGAGAATAATATCATCTGCAAATCTAAGATGGTTTAAGTTTGCACCATTGATCTTTACACCATCCTGTTCCCAATCCAGTTTACGGAACACTTCTTCAAGGCCAGCCGAGAAAAGAATAGGCGATATTGCGTCACCCTGCCGTACACCTCGTTCTATATTAATTCCCACTTTAAGATCATCAAGGTGAATTGTGGCTGTAGCTCCATCATATATCGATTCTAATAGGTTTACATAGGCTCTCTCTACACCTTGGCTAAGCAGTGCATCCATTATCGCATGCTTTGAGATGGAATCAAATGCTTTTTCGTAGTCGATAAAAGCCAAACACAGTGGCATGGTGTATTTGTTGTGCCTTTCTATGACCTGCTGTACAACCTGGACGTGATCCATTGTACTGAATCGACTTCTGAATCCTGCTTGTTCTCTTGGTTGTGCGTCATTCAGTTTTTTTAATATTCTTTTAGAAATTATCTTAGTGAAAACTTTGTACATCACTGATAGGAGGCTTATTGGACGGTAGTTCTTTAAATCTTCCTGTGCTCCTTTGTTATGTAAAAGGATCACTTCTGCATTTTTCCATAAGTCAGGTACTTTTTGTTCTTTGAGGCATTTTGAGTATAATTTTGCCAGTGTTTTATGTAACGTCCGACCACCAGCTTTTAGCATTTCGACAGTTACACTATCCTTTCCTGGAGCCTTGCCGTTCTTCATCAATTCCATAGCATTTGTTACTTCCTCCACTAGGATATCTGGCATTATATATTCTTCTTCCGTGGGTATTGCTGTCCCTGACTGGCTCTGATCTTCATATAACTGGGAATAAAACCTTCTGACAATCTCTAACATTTGGGTACGCGTCCTGCACACTGTGCCATCCTCACGCTTTAAAGCATATATTTGCGTTCTTTTGTTTCTCAGCTTCTGTTTAGCTTTGTTAATTCCCCTGTTTTCTTCCAGGGTTTTTTGCACTAGCTGCATATTGAATCGGCGCGTGTCCTCTCTGATACGTTTTCTGATAGTTTTGTAGAGCTCAGTGTACTCGACCCTGCCAAAAGGACTACCTGCATTTCCCATTGCTCGCCGTTTTTTCATTAAATCAATGGTCTCACTGGAGATTTTTGTTTGTTTGAGACATTTTTCCTCTGGTGCTATTGAAGCAGCCGTTTGAAGTACATTGTTTGCGATTTCTTCATATTGAACTGATATTTCCACGTCCTCTGGATCTTGTAACGCAGCAAACTGGTTTGACAAAGCAATCTCAAAATCGCTTCCAATCTCCAGCACTTTTCCAGAATCCACCTTGCCCTTCTTTGATCTTACCATTCTTTCGCGCTCTTTTCGACAGTCAATCCGAACCCTTGCTCGTACCATTCGGTGGTCACTTCCAACATTAAAATTGTTAAGGACAGTACAATTGGTAAATATTGTTTTATCGTTGGTCATGATGTAGTCAATTTCGCTTGTGAGCCCAGATGGACTTTTCCAAGTCCATTTTCTGCTGATATTTTTCTTATAGAATGAATTCATAATATATAGTTCTTGTCCTTCAGCAAAATCAACTAATCTGTCACCTCTATTGTCTCGCTCACCAGTTCCATATGGGCCAGTTGCATTTTCGTCTGTTCTTGTTGTTCCAATTCTGGCATTAAAATCACCCATCAGGATTTTGTACCTACATTTCTCTTTGTATAAAAGCTGGGCCACATCATCATAAAATTCCTCAATTTCCTCATCTTTATGGCTTATAGTTGGTGCATAAGCTTGGACGATTTGAAGCCTAAACTTTTTATTCAGCTGAATGACGCATTGGGCTAATCGGTCGGATGTACTTTCAAATTTTACCACTCTGTCCTTCAGCTTTCGATTGATGAGGAATCCAATTCCGCCACATCGGCCATTTTCCGTACCTCGAGTACGTGTCCAGTTGGTTCCAGTTTGATTAACTCTTCACCCTTTCTTCGTGTTTCACAGAGCCCAATAATATCCCAATGTATGTTGTCAAGTTCGATTAACAGTTCTTGCAATCGGGCCTCTGTTTTCATAGTCCATATATTTAACGTTGCAATGTCAAAAGTCCAATGGCAGCCTGATCTAACCCGGTGATTCTTAGCACCCTCTGCCTTGGGGCAGGTCTTCCCGCTGCCGTAGGTAGTTGCCCCTTGGCCTCCGGGGAATGAGGGCCGTGTTTGAGGTTGTACTGTCATATTTCAACATATTGAAATACCATGTTGAAAGTATGGACCGTAATCTGCCACGCTGGTCCAATGCGGGTTGGCAGATTTTGGCCTCCGGGATTTTGGCCTCCGGGGAATGAGGGCCGTATTTGAGGTTGTACTGTCATATTAAAATACAGTCTCCATATCTTTTGAAGATATGGACCGCAATCTGCCACGCTGGTCTAATGCGGGTTGGCATATTTTGGATCATGTTAATCTGAGGCCTCTGCCTTGATCTCTCCGCTAGGAGTGACCCTCCCAGGAGCACGTAGACTCCAGACGGCAAAACTCAAAACTTCATTGCCATACTGAAACCCCTTTACCACATCAAAGTCTGATCCACAAAGAGGGATATATATATCCCTCACGCCCGTGTGTGTGTGTGTGTGTGTGTGTGTGTGTGTGTGTGTGTGTGTGTGTGTGTGTGTGTGTGTGTGGGTGCGTGTGTGTGTGTGTGTGTGTGTGGGTGCGTGTGTGTGCGTGTGTGTGTGTGTGTGTGTGCGCGCGCGCGTGTGTGTGTGTGTGTGTGAAATTATTCCGAGTGTCGATCCGTTCATTGTGGCGTCAAAAAGCGTGAAGAGTCACGACGATTCGCCAAAATCTCATTTGGCATTTTCAAGTGCTGTTCGCTTCGACTGAAGAGTCCAACTCGAAGTCGAAGCGGACAACATTTGCAAATGCCAAATGAGATTTTGGCGAAACTGCTTGACTCTTCACATAATGAACCGATTGACACCCGGAATACTTTAAAAACATTATATACTGTCCGTGAAAATATTAGATGTAAAATATATATAGGGCTATAGGGCTAGTTGAGCAACTTTTCGCTTGATTTCCCATAACTTTAAGAATATGGATCGGATATAATTGATTCTTATTCGATCGATTAGATTTACTTGTCTCCAAAAAGTCTAGTGGTGTAAAAACGATCCAAGTACAAGTTTAAAAGTCATTGACGGAAATGCGAGAGCGCTCCAAGTTGCTCAACGTGTCCCACTGGTGGGGCTAATTGAGAATGGGTTTTTCGGCTAGTTGAGCAGTGGCTAAAATGGACTTGATGACAGTATAGAATGATATGAACACAAAATAATTGTAATCAACAAGCAAATATCTATTTATTATGATTATTATATACACATATTGTTATTATATCTCTGGAAAAATTAAATTCAAATCAAACCAAATTAAATCTTTCCAATCTTTGGATTAGTATTACACTTTTTATATTTAAAATTATAAATTTAAGAATAATTATAACGTAAATAAATATTGAATTAAAGTAGTAACTAATTATGAGATCAAGAATATTGCTAGATGACAAATAATCTCAAATCATTAATCATCTTAATACAAACATATGTTAGACCGATATTTGGCACACATTTAATATGGGACCATTGTTTGCAAATCTGACACTGAATCCAATTTTCTTCAGGTATACTCTCAGAAAATTCTAAATTTTTGATTCCTAGCAAAAAACTTTGCAAGGCACTTCTTGCCTGCCATTTTGTTATGGGTCCAGGTGGCTGGCATTTGAACCTCAAAATCAACTGCACACTCGAAGCAAGACGACGGATAGCTTTAAGCGTATATCCATAGAAAATCAACGCTATTTGGAACATATATTTCTTCAAGGAGATTTCTGTTCTTGGGCAAATACTTGTCTTGGGTTTTATAACCCATGGATGGAACACAACCTTCAGACTTTAGTTTAGATATCTATCTTTTTAAAGTCATTTTGTTAATATTAAATTGTTTGGCTGCAGCATTTACATAATTTTTTTTCACCTCTACAACTTTTGGTGCATCACTCAATTGTTGACTCGTAGCTAATTCTTTTGAGGGCTTTCTTTTATATGTACGCATCCTAAAATGTAATAATAATCCTTAATACAATTATCAATATAAGTAATTTTAATTCGTAAAGTTTGTGTAGAATCATCACATGCACAAATTAATTGATGATATTAATTTATTACAGAAAAAAAATATTTTCTACAATGAAAACCTAGTGGGGCTAGTTGAGCAAGCATTGGACCAATTGAGACAACAAAATAAAAATTACGTTATAAAAAAATCATAAGAGTTAAAAATAAATAACCATCTATAACCGAAAGAACAATAATTAAGTAATCTTTAAATACTTACGTGGTCCTTATTAAGTGTTTTTGTACGAGTATAGTAGAAAAATTATGATGATCTGTAATATATTTTTTTACGCTGAAAGAAAACAAAGCGTTCTCTTATTTTATCGGAACACCGTTCTCTTATTTTATCGGACAGCAATTGACAGTCGCGCTTTGTAGCTCCCTCCCATTACCTCTTCTTTTCGCCATTTCCACTTTTGTTGTAGGTTGCTTAGTTTTAGAGATATTTTCATTGCATAAGTTGCCCCTATGATCAACTACCCTACATCTATTCTACATTTTACACAATGTTTTGAATATGAAAACGCTTTCCGTTTGATAGGTGTCTCGTTTGTTAACGAAACACCTATCAAACTCATTATATTCTATTCTATTCAAGAAACTATAAAAATTAGTATTTACTCATATTAAAATAACATAAATAACTTATAATAAAGTAAAGATATTTCAATATATTTTTTACGTTTATCTTATAAATTCTATGGCTCTACAAATTCTAGTCCAACTTACGTCTTAAGTAAGTAGAAAAATTCATAAATAGTCATGAGTTTAGTATTGTTGTTTTTTTTTTGGTATTGGAGTAATTTTTGAGGAATGGCCCATATTAGTGCACGAGCGCAAACATAATACAAGATATGCAAGCGAGGCTCTTAATCGTCTGCCGTAGCCCAGCTTCGGTGTCATTAAATCTTGTTGTAGATCCATTATTTAGAAGTTTTGTTCGCGTTATTTAAAAAAATCTTACTTGAAGCATCGTAATAAAGTTAAAATTTACTTCACATTAAAATAAACAAAATTGCAATTAAAATGGAGATCTATTTTCTGTAACCTGAATAACTCCAAAAGTCGTACAATATTATGAGTTTCTTAAATTATTGAAAGTGTATATTTAAGATATTTTTAATGTAACTGTATTGAGATGTTCCGCCTGATGACTAAAATAAGTTCAAGTTGATATTTGTCAACTAACCTTTAATTTTTTTATGTGGAAAATGTCATGTTTGACTAAATTAACTTAACAAAATGACAATTCACATTTGTCGATAACAAGAATGGTATGCACTTTATTTTTTATTATTTTTGCCGTCATCTGTAGTGTCAAACTGGACACTTTTTGATCAATCCACTAGCATTTTTCCTTAAAGAATATATATCCGTTCATTCAAAAGTTTTTTTATTGAAATATACATGCATTTTCTTAAATTTTGCTTAGTTATCAGAATCAGATTTAGTTTTCATTCGATGATACTTATAATTATATAATTACACAAGTCGAGATGATTTCTGTAACATTTACGAGAATACTCTTTGTGCGTCTTATTTAGGTAGCTTTTTGAAAACACCTTTTCACAAAAGCCTAGCCTTCCCATTTTCACAGAGGCCTAGCAGGTCCCATTTTCAAGTACGTACTTCTTCTTTATATCATGGGCTATTTGAAATTATTTGTACCCGACTTTGGAAAGGACAATGTAGGGATTACCATAAAATCGTGGATTGAGGTATTTCCACAGTTTTCTACAAACACTTAAGGACAGTTTTATTGTTTTCTATAGTTTAGTTTATTCCTGTCGTGTTTAGAGAATAGTTCTTTCTCTCCTGTTGTGAATCTACTAACCTTGTAAGTGATTGTTACTTTTGTATCACTAAAACTGAATGTATTTCAAATAAGCAATGGGACAAAATTCAGTATCCAAATTTGCCTTCTGCGCTTAGAGTTTTTAAACTTGGACTACATGTTTCCCAGTGACTCTAATTCTTCATCAAGATCTGATCCACAACTTCTAGACCAGTTGTGACCCAACATTTTTAATAACTACCAGAGAACCTCACTTAATAACTCAGAATGAATTAAATGATTTGGTGGGTGACCTGGGATTGTCAAAACAAAAATCGGAATTTCTTGGTTCCATACTTCAACAGTGGAACCTGACGTTTTCAAGTTTTAAAAAATGGAAGGATCGCTATGTGTCTGTTGTGATATTGATGGTTTAATGAATGAGCTTAATATAAAACATGTACCTTCCGAGTAGCGTATTTTCATAGATTCGTAGAAATACAGCAAAAGCAGTTTTGCTTTTTAATGGAAACAAAAATCCATCTATTAATTTCGCCTATTCAGTAACAATGAAAGAAACCTATGACAACTTAGCAACCATACTAAATCGCGTTAAATATGAACAGTATCAGTAAGGTATTAATGGGAATCTAAAAGTGATAGGTATATGGCTAGGAATTCAAAGACAATTCATTTTTTTATGTCTATGGTAGTGTAGGGTCACAAAAGAATATTACAGTAAGAAAGATTGGCCTCATAGAACTTCTTTTGAACCTGGTCCTTCAAACATAATATATGCCCCCTTTGTTAATTTAAAAAAGGTGCTTCTTTCGTCTCACCATATTGTTCTTAGACTAATGAAAAACTTTGTCACAGCTATGAGCAAAGAAGATAATTAAGGGATGCAAAACTAACAGAAGCCATATTTATTGAAATAAGAGTCCAAATAATTGGACTTCATCATTCAGAATTGGAATTCATCTTCAGTCGAAATGGACAACACTTGAAAATGCCAAATGAGATTTTTGCGAAACGTCGGGACTCTTCACAGAATCAACGGATCGACACCCGGAATGATTTAGAAACATATATATATATATATATATATATATATATATATATATATATATATATATATATATATATATATATATATATATATATAATCAAAATATAGTTCACTAAAGCGGTCTCCTTCCAGCGTTGATGAGGAAGCTCATCAAATAATACGAGAAAATCGTGAGGAAGAGCGTATTAGTCTTGACTAATGCCCCTCCAAATAGTGTAGAACTCCATGGATGCAGAGGTTTTCGAACGATATTCGGCAGGCCTGACACTGCGAGGTAAATGGACTAACCTGAGCCGAGACTCATACTAGTAGTCCTGCCTTTTATAAGGTAGTCTATGGGCCCCACTTCACCAGAATTCCAAAATATGGTAAACATGACTTTGCGTGTAGATGGAGCCCTTAGCACATTTTTTGGCGCCATTTCACTTATTTCTGCCAATTGTTTGGACCGCTGCGTCATCTTTGACGTGTAATGATGTTATTTGAATTTCATGTTATAAAACGTCTACGATACTCAGCAGAATCGTTTTCAAATAAGCCTAAATATTATTGAGAAGTGTTCAATTGAGTATGCTTTTGATTGGCTATTCACAAACACAGCACCCATCCAGCATCTATTGAGATATTTAAGTCACCTATGACATTGTAAACATGGCATGTATTTTCAGTGAAAGATTATTTAATGCAATATTGTGCATTTTCGTGATGATTTTGTCATTTGAAGTCGTTTTTGCTTCCAGTCCAGTCTTCATCATCTTCAACGACTGTACGACTATGTTTAAATACGGATGTACGACTATGTTTAAAGTCACCTACTTTTTTGCCGCCGAAAATGAAGGGGAAGAATCCTTTTATTCTTGCAGTATCAAAACAGACGATTTAAGTAAACCATAGACATATTTCCTACACTTATTAATGTGAATAGTACAGCATTTATTTATATTATCCACAATACAAATGTGGTTATATTCGATTTTTTTATTTTTATAGTGGATAATAAATCGTTAGTTTACTCACACTATTTCCATGCCATAACAACGTGGTGTTTCTAACAAAATCTGCCATGTCATTACAGTTATTTTATATTTATTTGCGTAATATTTGTATTACACCTAATATTCATATCTCGCGACAGAATCAAATAATTCATATATCAAAATCGTGATTTTTTCCCTCAAATACATCAACCAAACGAGCTTACTACACACACACAACCTTGTTGGTTTATTACTAAAACACCAAGCACGACCTATGCGTAAAATCATGACGAGCCAAAAGCTGCGAAAAAAAAACACATGAAGCGGAAATTAACCGGCAAATGTATACTACATTTCGTTGATTATTCATTATTGTTCTACGTTTTAATGTGGTGGATGGGGGTTTATCGATTCACGATTCCAGATGGCAACGATGTGGGTGTGTGAGCGTGTGAGTTTGTGTTAGGATTGTTTTAGTTGGGGATGGAGGACTTTTACACCACCCTCCGATCACCCGCTTAAAATACCCTTTGTACCTTAAATTTCAGTTGGACCATTGTACCGAATTCTGTTCTTACGAATTGCTAATAAAATATATAATATTTAATATTAATTTTTATTTGTATTTGAAGGTTTTAGAGTTAATACAATAAGAATATTTATAATTTTATCTTCTGCGTAGGTATCTGTTGACTATATATATATATATAATTTTAAAAATACACAATTTTAAAATTTTTGTTTGTTAATTATATGTATATATATATATATATATATATATATATATATATATATATATATATATATATATATATATATACATATATTGTGCACGACGCAAAGGGATGATCGCCATTTACAACTTCAATCATTGTGAAATAGCACATTTGCAGCTCCGCATCTAAAAAATGAACTGCTGATTGCAAGGCAAGTTTATGTTAGTGCAAAAGCAGTAAGAAGGCCAAAAGAAAGTTGGTTTAAATTCAAAACGTCCTACCAAAGTCCTTTGGCTTCTTCCACATCGCAAAACGGTCCGGTTTCAATTTGCACGAGACCATGCTGACCGGGATGAACGTGAACGTAGCAAAGTTTTATTCTCCGATGAGATACGAATACAATTGTTGAAGTCTGATGAATGTTATAGAATCTATAGAAGAACTGGGGAACGATATGCTGCCTGTAATCTCGTGAAGACCTTGAGCTGCGATGGATGTCCATCAGTTAGAAAAGTCGTAAGCGCTTGTTGAGGTGAATGCATGAATGAATGCGGACTGGCAACATCATTGAAGAACCTGTTCTACAATATGGTGGTTTTAATGGGTATGACAGAATTGTGCTGATACATGATATTGCTCGCGCACGCATTGCCGAAACAGTGTTCCGATGCCTAAAGGAAGTTGAGATTGCCTCGTTTAACTGGCCACCTTTAGGTCCCGATTTAACTCACATCGAATACCTATGAAATCCCTCTCCTAATTCAATTGTAGCGTTGCGAATCGCCATTCAGGAAGAATGGAATTAAATTCCGCAAGAGATCATATGAGATCTCGTGCGAAGCATGCCCAGAAAGAAGGATATATTCTGAAATTAGAGCTATATGAGAAAACAACCAATATTAATACACCTTCATGTTAGCTATAAAAATATTTTGTAAATTGCCACTTTTGTTGTTCTTTCAATTAAATATTCTAAAAAAAATACACTGTATTTCATTCTATCAACCCCGGGTATGTTCTAACGCTACACGGCAAAGAAAACGGCACATACATAGAACACTTCAAAATAACATACTTATTAATAAAAAATATGGAAATGTTACGGACAACTTTAAAACAGAACTTAGAAAAAATATTATATATTAATATAAATAAAAATTAAACTGACTGCAATAACTGTTAAACGAACTTATAAATAAATTATAGAGAATTAGACGAATAACTTTTAATAATGTGCTTCTTTTAATAATTATAAATACCAAAAGAATTTCTCATACGTCGACTAGCTTCTGTTTCTCAGTTACGGGAGGGGGTTACAATGGATGGACAGCACGTGCGTACTAACCGTAGGCCAACATCTCCCGTGCAACCCTTATAAGGAAACAACACAAACTACTAGATATAGTTTTCGATGTTCTTAACAACGTACATCAGTTGGACCAACAATCTAGGTTCTCCCAATAATGCTTAATAAAAATGTATATATTTTATCTCTATCTAGATAACTAAACATCTAAATATCATTGATTCTGGATTATTCTAAAATGTATCTAACTATTAAGTTAAGTTGATTTGATTTAAAATAAAGTCTCCAGCTCACTTAATGATGCACCTAATTAAAAAAAACATGTATTTGTGAAAAAAACTTCATTGTAGATGATATAAAATTTTATTAGTACTTTAACTAAAATCAAATTTATGTTAATACTACAGAAAAATACTTACACTATTATTGCTTCATTATTTATTCATCTCATTTCTTCTCTACATGGAATATATTGTTTTTATTAAAGTATTATAGTGCATTTTGAGTATTAGAGTGTATTTTGAGTTATCCGATATTCCAACTATACTTTTTGTTTTTTTCTATAATCTAAGGTAATTTTAAATCATACTGAATTACACCTTTGTGAACATTCTAAGAAACGCCAACTATTCTCAACTTAGTTCTGAGTTACTTATTCTGAAATTTTTGAAGTACTTCTATATTTTACATGGCAGGTAGATTTACATGGCAGTTAGATTTCATAGAAGTTTGTTTTCTAGAGTTAAATCAAATTTTCTTCTAGTGATCCAACGCACTTTATAGAATCTCCTTCCAAGTTACTTCTTGTTCTTTTAGTAAACTCATGATTTTTCTAGTAAAATCATCGGTCAGATATACATCAAGATATTTGACTTCTTCTTTATGAGATATGTGAACGTTACTCAATGTTCCAGGAGGATATCTTTCTTTTATGAGAACGTATGTGACTAAATTGGATTCGTTTGCCTTCATTGTTCATTTTTGGAGCTATGCTATAATTGGGCTATTGTGTGACGCTGAGATAGTCGTATCGTCTGCAAAGGTGGCCATATTGGTTTCAGATATAAATCGGAAATAAGAAATAAATATGCTACACCATATTAAATGTTTGGTTAAAGTTTTAAGAATATAACAGAAGAGTTTTTTTTCTCAAAATCATCACATAAATTGTTAACTATCTGTGTTGTTAACTATCCTGTGGTCCTATTCTGTTGTTCCATGTTCCATGTTTAAATTGGTGTTTTGGATTGAGCTTATTTTTTTCAAGTAACGGGTTCGGTCGTTTTAATAATAGTTTTACAAAATCTTTTGATCATACTGGTAGAAGGTTAATCGGTTTAGAAAATGTGATCTCCATCTTAATTACCATCAGGTATACAATGATTGTATACCTAATTTGTATACCTAATTTGCTTATGTATTAAAACCTTTAATTGATATGGAAAATAATGTAAACTGAGGATTACACTATTGAGATATATGAGCAATAAGCTTAGTTAGTATTAGATACATGGGTAATATTCTTGAAATATTTTTCAGAAATTTCTTGTACAACAGTACAGCAACAGTAATGCAACAGTGTCGCATTAATTAATAAAGAAAAACATTTAAATGGGCGGGAACTATATGTAAAACGTCAATGAAAAATAGGAAAATCTGTTCATCAATATGAATTAAAAATTCCTTTCAATTGGTAACATAGTCAACTATTATGTTTATATTATGTTTTTTTGTTTCAATGTTCAATCTCTTAAGTTATTATTTGAAAATTAAATGTAATATTTTTATAAGAATTTATTGCGGACGTTTCGGTATAAATTTGGTTTGTTTTTTATAAAAAAAACAGGGAAACTTACACATTAATGTCATGTAATGTCAATGTTGAAATTACTAGCGCTAATATTCATAGCATAACACGTTTTGAAATTATATTCACGTACAGAATACAATTTTGGTTTTAGATGGAGTTTAAATACACACACTGAAATAATTGTTGTCAACCAACAGATAGGATGAAATTAATGAGTCAATACTAATTAACTACTTCCACCTTTTTAGCTGATGTATGGCTGATATTTAATTTTCGAATAATGATTTTAACAATATTTATTAGTTTATTTGTAGATTATTCGTTAAACAATAACCATTTATCCTTTGTTAAATATGCTTTTACACATATTTGTTTGAATAAGAAAAATGAGATGAATGAAGAATGATGAAGAAATGATCATAAAAAAATAATGCCTTCTCACTTAATATTTCAAAGAATCAAGCAATAATAGTGTGAGTATTTTTCTGTGGTATTAATATTAACATGATACATAGATAATTGTAAATATTCTCTCCAACCCATTGCTCCATATAACTCAATTATCATAAAATTTACTTATTGTATCACATTATATAAACAGATTGTAAACAAAGTTGCTAAAACAAAATCTAATTGTTCAAATATGAAGCTTTTCTTTTTTCTTTTCTAGTAATTTTTTATAAATTTATTTAAGTTTTTAATTAATTTTCTACATCATTTATCAATACTAACAATTTCCAAAATTTCCTGGTCTTGTTAAATTTATATAAATAGTTGCCACATATAAGTAGTTGTTTTCAAAATTGGAAACATGAAAAATTATATGTTATCGTTATCAATTATAAGTTATTGGTTCTGTATAAATTCAGTAGACATATTTCGATACCTTCACACAACTATACGATATACTTTCTATATGTTTTATATCTTTCGCCGATAGATCGACGAAATAATCAACTATCTTTAACTAAAATCTGATTTTAGTTAAAGTACTATTAAAATTTTATATCATCTACAATGAAGCATTTCACAAAAGCATTTTTTTTTAATTCGGTGCATCATTAAATGGAAGGAATCTTTATGTTAATTTAAATCAACTTAACTGAGTAGTTACATACATTTTAGAATAATCCAGAATTAATGATATTTAGATGTTTAGTTATCTACAGAGATATAAAATATGTACATTTTTATTAAGCATAATTGGGAGAATTTAGATGGTTGGTCCAACTGATGTACGTTCTTAAGATCATCGAAAACTAGATCTACTAGTTTGTGTTGTTTCCTTATAAGGGTTGCACGGGAGATGTTGGCCTGCGGTTAGTACGCACGTGCTGTCCGCCCATTCTAACCCCTTCCCGTAACTGAGAAACAGAAATAAGTTAACGTATGAGAAATTCTTTTGGTATTTTATTTAAAATTATTAAAAGAAGCACATTATTAAAAGTTATTCGTCTTATTCTTTATAATTTATTTACAAACCTGTTTAACAGTTATTATTCTGAACGCATTTAAAAATATATTTAGTTATTAATAAAAACATATTTGTATTCAAAGTACGAGGGTTGTTATTTATGTATCGGGAATTGGCAACAATAGTGTTGCTAGGCGCCATCTGACGTATACATCGTAAAGTTTGATATTGTTGACTGTATACGTACAAAAATGGAATTAACTCACGGACGAATTTAAAGAAGGTCGTCCAAAATCGTTTGTTGTGCTAGAAAACATCTAATAACATACCATGAAATTGATACATTCCTTGGCATTAATGCGATAAGCATACACAAGATTTTACACGAACATTTAGCCGTGAAAAGGATTTGTGTGTATTATAAAAGAAGGTTCTTAAATGCTTAAGGTTCGGAATGCTTAAGGTTCGAAATGCTTAAAAAATATAATCGTGATCCGTCAAAAGCCGTGTACACCATCTACACAAGTAATGAATCTTGGATGTATGCGTATGAACCCGAAAGTAAACAGCAGTCCACTGTATGGGTCTTTCAAAATAAGCCAAACCCAACAAAAGTTATTCGCGCAAGAAGTACTTCGAAGCAAATGGTCGCCTGTTTTTTTTTTGGGATAAATGGGCATGTGACTATAGTGCTACTAGATAATCGTAGAAGGGTCAATTCTGAAGAGTACATAACCATTTCTTTGCCAGAAGTTCATTCACCATGACAATCATTCTTCACCATGACAACGCGAGCTCTTAGACATCGGACTGAACAACTCAATATTTGACCGACAAACCATCAAATTCAGGGTTCATTCGCCATACAGTCCTGATTTGGTACACAATGATATATTTGTGTACCCGTCCGTGAAGAATAAACTACTAGTGAACGATTTTCAACACCAGAAGAAGCGGCTGATACGTTCAAAATGCATCTTTTGGAGATACCTCAATCGGAATGGAAAAACAGGTATGAAAATTGATACAAAAGTGTATCGATCATCGCGGAGAATATGTTAAAAACAATGAAACAAAAAAAATAAAAACAAAAAAAATAAAATAATAACAATAAAAACAAAAAAAATTTAAATAATTTTATTGTGATTAAAGTAACTGAAACACTAGTTTGTTTTTTAGTAAATGTTTCCTCTGAAATGGAATACAAGGCAGATAATAAATCTTCAAAGAATTCTCTCTATACTAGCGTCCCGTTTTCATTAATTTATACTGGGTTTTTTTTTATCATAAAACTTGGCAAATTTTGATGCATGTTAGATTGAATAATTGAAGATTGAGTACTATCGGGTAGTTCTAAACATCATACCTCGAATTTTTTTAACATAGTAACTACGTCATCAACAAATAAACATCAACGTGAAGATATTCTTATCTTTACATTAACTAATTCTGGTATGATATTAATCTTTATCAGATATATACAAGCGTAATATACAAGGTATATATATATATATATATATATATATATATATATATATATATATATATATATATATATATATATGTGTGTGTGTGTAAGTAAGAAATAAAAATTTTATGTTAACCGTAACAAAACAAAAGAAATGGAAAATCCATATTAATATAACAATTTTAATTTACTAACTAACACTATTTAAATGAGAGAACACTGTCAATTAATAAGTTCAAATAATACTTTAACAGTTTATTAAACACAGTTAATTAACAGTATATATATATATATATATATATATATATATATATATATATATATATATATATATATATATATATATATATATATATATATTTAAATTCTTCGTACAACGGACATCGTAAGAATGTATGTTTGCCTTCTGCTCCAGAAATTATATTGTATTTTATGTATCAATTGCAAGTTAGCCCCTTTAATGGCCCGCCTAACAGAAAACCAGGTTCAAGGGCAGCAACATTACCTCTATCGGTTTATGTCTATTACAGTTCAATAGTACACACATATCCTTGTTCTCTTGTATTTCATAGTCATACATTAAGTAAATATAGAATAGTCATACATTAAGTAAAATTTACTACTATAACATAATAGTTATCTATATAAAAAAATAGTTTTATATAATAGTCTGTTCGACCTGGATAACAAATGTGACGATATACGAACAAAAGAAACCAATTATTTTACCAGTCTTTCTATACGATTACAAAATGTTAGCTGATGATCCAAGAGTACTCCCAAGTATTTAATTTCATTTACAATATCACAATTGTTTATATTTATATTTAACCCTAACTCATTAAATCTTTTGTAGTTTGCTTTAGACCGTATCACCATGCATCTTGTTTTCATGTCGTTTAGTTTAAGTATACTTTTACATAGTAATTTATATATTATTGCCTGTTTACTATTCCTTGTTTTGACCATTTCTGGCAAATTATATCCAGACACAGATATGAGAGTATCATCCGCAAAAAAAAACTAATAAAATACTTATCCAATATTGTAAAAATATGGTTTGCATATATCAAAAATAAACATTGAGCCCAGAATACTTCTTAAGGAACTCCCCAAGAACTTTCCTTCGTTGCCGAACTTTTCTACAACCCTCGTTCCAAACTTGAAGGGATTTACCACTAAACACCAAAACACTTTTTTGAACTGCTTGACGCACGTTTCGCTAACCATGTTAGCATCATCAGGAGATGATTTAAGCTCACTCTCTCACTCTCTCACTCGAGATTAAATCATTTCCTGATGATGCTAACATGGTTAGCGAAACGTGCGTCGAGCAGTTCAAAAAAGTATTTTGGTGTTTAGTGGTAAATCTCTTCAAGTTTAGTGTTTCACACCAAAGGTTCCAATAGACGAATTGAACCCTCGTTCTGTGATATTTGTCTATTAAGTAACTCTTGATGCATTTCAAAGCTTTTGATTTTACATTATAACTTAATAAGTTTTATACAGTATATCGTGATCAATAATTTCGAATGCTGGCTTTAAATATCTTAACACAAAAAGCACAGTTTTTCCGTCATTAATATCGTTTCTCCTGTATGCATACTAAATAGCTGTGCCACAAGAATGTTTTCTCTTAAATCCTGATTGAGTGGAAAATAGTAACCTAATGGTATATATATATATATATATATATATATATATATATATATATATATATATATATATATATATATATATATATATATATATATAAACAATATATAGTCTTGTCTTCAGAGCTGCTTGTCTATAGCTTGTCTTCAGTATATGAAATATATATACATATAATGCGTAAGAATGGCACAGTGTGCAGGACGCGAACGGAAATGTTAGAGGTAGTCAGAAAATTTTATTAACAGTTATATGAAGATGAGAACCAATCAAAGACAACAATAGCGTAGGAAGAACAAATGCCAGAAATCCTACTCGAAAAAGTGGACTGCTATAGAATCGATGAAAAATGGCAAGGCTCCAGGAAAAGACAGTATAACTGTCGAAATGCTAAAGGCTGGTGGTCGGACTTTACATAAAGCACTGGCAGGATTATACTCTAAATGCCTCAAAGAGCAAAAAGTACCTAACTTATGGAAAAATGCAGAAGTGATCCTTTTACATAAAAAATGAGCACATGAAGATTTAAAGAACTACCGTTCAATAGGCCTTCTATCAGTAATGTACAAAGTTTTCACTAAGATAATATCTAAAATATTATTAAGGAAATTGAATGACGCACAGACAAGAGAACAAGCAGTGGATTACGAAGTGGATTCAGTACAATGGATCACATCCAGGTTGTACAGCAGGCCATAGAAAGGCACAACGAATACACCAAGCCACTGTGTTTGGCTTTTATCGACTACGAAAAAGCATTTGACTTAATCTCAAAGCAGGCCATAATGGATGCATTGCTTAGAAAGGTGGGTGGGCAAAGCATATGTAAACCTATTAGAATCGATATATGATGGCGCAACAGCGACAATTCACCTTAATGATCTTGAAGTGGGAATTAATGTAGAGCGAGGTGTACGGCATGGTGGCTCAATATCGCATATTCTTTTCTTGGCTTGCCTAGAAGAAGTATTTCGAAATCTTGATTGGGAAAACGATAATGTAAAGATCAATGGTGCAAACTTAAATCATCTTAGATTTGCAGATGATATAGTTCTTATTTCAAGACCACAAGAGCTGTAAAGACGCATACAAGAGCTGAAAAGGGCTGGCAAACCATTTGGCTTAAAAGTTAATCTAAAAAAGAGTAAAGTTATGTTCAATATATTCACTGAGGACAGATAAATTTCAGTTTTAGGAAGGGATTTGGAGATCGTGGATCACTTCTTATATCTTGGGCATATGATTGTAATTGAATGGGATACCGCCCGGGAAGTGGAACGACTTGTTAAATGTTGCTGGCAGGCTGTCAAACATTTGGTAGACTCAAGATAGTGTTTAAGAACAAACTCCCACTTTGCCTAAAAAGAAAAGTCTTCGATCAGTGCGTCCTGCCCGTTATAACTTACGAAAGTGAAATCTGGACACTCACATCGCACTCAATTCAGAAACTTCGGTTAGCACAGAGCGGACTGGAAAGATGTATGCTTGGTATTACAAGACGAGACAGAAAGCCCTGCACATGGATCAAGGAACAAGCGAAAGTGTGCGACATCATTGGAAGAATAAAGTAATTGAAATGGAGATGGGCAGGCCATATAGCGAGGCGATGAGACGATAGATGGACCAAGGCAATCCTGGAGTGGATACCGCTTGATCGCAAATGTCCACCAAGAAGACCGAAAGCACGATGGACTGATGACATCGTTAAGTATATTGGACCCGAGTGGCAGAGGACCGTGAAGGTTGGAAGCATGCTGAAGGGCATGGTGAAGGGGGAATAGTCATAACTCTTTCAAAAATTGACCCCAAATAAAACGTTTTTTAAATTATTCCTTTTTGAATGAACTTTTGTTAAGTAAAACAAAATTTCAGCAATTTAACTTTGTTTTTATAATAAAATATTATATAAAAAATAGACAGAAAAGTTGGCCTACGATGCGACTTGGAGCTTCAAACATAGAATGAATGGAAGTGTCTTTGGGAAGAAAAAGAAAAACATTATAAATGAGGAATTTTTAAAAATTAATGATTTCTTTTCGAAAAACTCGAAAAATTTTAAAGAAGATGAATTGAAATATTAATTTTAATATTTTTTTTTGAAAAGTTCATTCAAAACCGAATAATTAAAAAAAAACGTCTTATTTGGGTAATTTTTGGAAGAGTTATAATTATTAAAAAAACCCTGGTTTTTTGAAAAGTTCATAACTTTTTTCCTGTAGAATAAAACATTTTGAAAAAATCACCAAAAGTATTTAGTGGCGTTCTATAACATATAAACATTTCAGACAAAATGAAAAACGGTAGGGTTCAAAAGTGATCTATTTAGTATGAAATGCCTAATATAAACACATATGTCCAAAAGTTTGGAATATTTATTAATAGCATATTTACGCGTATGATACTCTAAAAATTGTGATGGATATTTATTTTAGACCGTTTTTAAACGAAAATAACAAAAGCTTTTTTAAAAAAAAAACAAAAGATTTTTTGATTTTTCCCCATTCCGCTGATGATGGCATTTCTTTTTCAATTTTCAATCAAACTATATAAAACTGCGTAGGAGCATGATATCTCATTTTAACAAATCAATAATAATTGCTTTGTTATAACAGGGCTTAATCAAAGTGACATTGCTGAAATTGTAGGTGTTTTCCAAAGTGCTGTCTGGAAAATTCATAAAAAATTCAAGTGACAAATGACGTAAAGGATCGGTCACAGAAGTGATAGAAAACGATATACAACTGCATCTGCTGCACAAGATCTGGAATCTACAAGTGGTATATCAAAGGAGCTTATTAGGCTTGAAGGGGTAAATGTTTCACGACAAACGCCGTGAAAGCGGTAAATTTGCTTCGCAGAAGACTTTTACGTGTTCCTAAACTAACCTTTCAACAAAAAAAAGTAAGATTGCAATGGGCTCGAGATATGGTGGATTATAGCCCTAACTAGAATAATACGATATTCTTCGATGAGACGAGAATGGGCTTGATGTCTGATTCACGAAGAGTATTAGTTTGGAGAGCCCTAGGTCGACAAGCCCTACTAGAAACAGCTCAACCACATATCCCATTTGATAGTGGGAGCGTCATATTTTGGGATGGTATGATGAAGGGTACACTGACACCTCTACTGGTCCCGAAGAGAAGCATGCCAAATCGCTTATAGGCATGCGTACAGACTTATGGAGGAACATGCGCACATACTCATGGTATGTGAGTGTGTGTGTATGCGTGTGTGCGTATGTGCGTGTGAGCGTGTGTGCGTGGGAGCGTGTGTGGGTGTGTGCGTGTGTGCGTGTGTGAGTATGTGCGGGTGTGCGTGTGTGCGTGTGTGCGGGAGTGCGGGTGTGCGGGAGTGCGTGTGTGCGTGTGTGCGTGTGTGCGCGTGTGCGGGTGTGCGCGTGTGTATATGTGAGTGTGTGTGTGTGTGGAAAAAGGAAATATTTCAACCTTTCACGGTGTTCTTGAGTAAAAACAAAATATATCTGAATGTAATTACTTACCAATCAATAATGTGTATATTTTCTCAACCTAGAGTTTTTTCTGCTTTGTAATCCCTTCGATTTCACAATTATTATTGTGATTGAACTATTAAACTGAACGAACCAATAACATTTAATTTTTGTCAATTGTCAGCTTCGACCAAACTATCTATCTATCCAGTTTGCGGTATTTAATAAAACAAGGCAATAAGTAAAATCACTTAATGCATGTTAATTGTTATACAGGGTCCGGCAGGGAGGTATGGTGTTTTGAAACGACTGTTATGCGCGGCAGTGTCGAACGAATGTTTTTAGGATGGTTGATATCTACTCGTTCCAGGATGTCATCTCAGTAGCCATGGAGCCGTGGTCTGTGGTACATTGCGTGTTTATTTACAACATTTTTATTGAAATTGGTCGTTCTGTTGTACTCACACAGCGATGATTTCGAAATAAGTTTAACCTTGGTCGGCATGATCGCGTCCCAAAAAGCAATACCATTATTAAATGGGTAAACAAATTTCAAACGACAGAATCGTTGGGACTTGGGACTGCACGGGGTGAAGATCGAACAGTACGAACCCTGGAAAACATTGAAGGGGTGCGATAAGTGGTGGAAACCATCCCGCGCCGTTCAGCGGTACGTCATGCTCGCACTCTTATAATATCAGTTTCACTTTCATTTCCATCCGTATAAAAGTATGGTTGTCCAAAAGTTGCAACAAGTTCGCAGAAAGGATGCTGGAGTTGCTGGACGACAACATCGGCGTGTTCATGAGTGACGACGCCCATTTTTATTTATCGGGGATGGCAAACAAAAAGAACTTTCGATACTGGGCACCCGAAAACCCCCGAGAACTACATGATCAACCTCTGTACTCCGAGAGAGTAACTGTTTGGTGTACCGTATCTCGAACTTACATTCTTGGACCTTATTTTTTTTGTGAAAACGGACGAACAGTGTCTGTTAACACAGATCGCTATCTCGCTATGTGGCATGATTATTTTCTGTCAAAACTAAGAAGATGACTCATTAACCTCAATACATTTTGGTACCAACAAGATGGGGCGACTTGCCATACGCCAAGAGCAACAGTAGCCTTTTTAAGGGGACATTTCTTTGGGAGCCTTATTTCTTTGCGTGGGAATGTGGAATGGCAACCTCTGTCACCAGAGTTTTCAGTTTGTGGCTACTTTTTAATGGGCTACTTAAAATCCAAAGCTTACATACATAGACATTACATTACATTACATTAGTCAAACCGCGAACTCATGAAGCTCTTTCCGAAACCATAGCTCGCGAAATTGAAAGGATTCCTCGTGCTATGCTCGAAAGGATTATGGACAATTTTGCTACCCGTCTGCAAGATTGCCTCGACAAAAATGGACGCCACCTAACTGATGAGCTTTTTCGCACCTGACTGTGTTATGTATACTTTAATGGTCCGTGTTTAATTTCGTTAATTTCGTTTAATGGCGTCCGTGTTTAATTTCTTAAATATATTCTTTAATTTTGCATTTCATTGAATCACCATCCTCCACCAACTCGTCTCTGAGATCGCCAAACGCAATTTTCCCCTTAATTCGATATATTCATTATCAAATCAGATTAAAAGGGTTAAGTCCCAAAATGCAAATCGGACACCGAACGGCTGGTGGTCAGCGTTCCCCGTCGTCGCAATCGTGCCCACACCGTTCGCAGGGAATGTCTTTGTAGCGGCAGCGCCTTTGTCCGACACCCGGGGCAATTCTTGGGGGCTGGGTAAAGACGCGTCCCGTTGATCCGGCGGAGGGTAGGCGATGGAGGCGGAAGGCCGAGGGGGGTCCAAAGTCGTCTAATGTATTCCGGATCTTGGCCAGTGGCCTGTACATGACATAATGTATTCCAATTATACAGGAACAACGTTTACCGGACTGACATGTCGGCGAAGTCCGAAATGGCCGAGGAGCTGCGGCAAGATATGCAAATTCGGATCAATATTTATAAAGAATACAGCGTTAATTTATAGGCGGGATGGTGAGATTCTCGCAAACAACAAATATGAGCTGTTTTCGCTGTTTGGTGTAAAGTTGTAACATTTCGTTGCTATATAAAAGAATCAATTGCATCAGAAATATACATTTAGCTGGTATAGAGGGTGTTTCTATGTCAAGGAAGTATAATAACACTTTTTTTTAAGCAAATATCAACACATCTCTTAGACGATTTTCCTTCGATAGTTTTATGAAATTTAATCTTTAACAGTTAAGACAATATTTATTTATTTTCTTGGTTTTATTGTTGTTTGGTTTTTATAATAGAATACCGTTTCTGTCTTTTTAGTTATAAAACATTAAATATTTATGGGATTTCGAATTGAGTATCGTTTTTCACTACGTACATACAATACTTAACTTATCACATAATACTTAACTTGGCACATTTACTTATGGGCATTTTCTTTCATAAAACCAAGCGTATGAACACTTGTCCGATTGTGTCCGATGAGGATGCTGATAGAGATCCTAATTTAAATACGTTCGTCTATTTAAATAAACTAACTAACTTTTCCAAACAGTGTGTTTATTATTTTCATTACTTTTCTCCCAAGTACATTTTCTAAACGGTCATTTTATAAATTTTTGGTCAGAATATAAGAATAAGATAAAAAGCAACTGCTACTATATCTTTGTTAATTTTTATTAATTTGTAAGGATGGCTTCATAAATTAAAAAAACCGGTTGATTTACAAAAAAACAACAATTTTATTTTTAAAGCGTGTACAACTACTAAACATTTAATTTCTTCTTCTTTTATTAACCTAACCTGCAAACATTAGCTGGCGTTTGCTACAAGCGCGAAATACGAAATAACATTATAAA
This sequence comes from Cosmopolites sordidus, assembly GCA_031761425.1. Classification (NCBI taxonomy): domain Eukaryota; kingdom Metazoa; phylum Arthropoda; class Insecta; order Coleoptera; family Curculionidae; genus Cosmopolites; species Cosmopolites sordidus. Next base: position 184,402 of record JARFXV010000333.1, read on the forward strand.
CTCTTACAAAATATATTTTATTAATTTTATATTGTTTTAAAGTTCATTTTTCTCTATCAGATCTGTATATTGTAGAAGTTTGATACTTTTTTGTCAATATAGCTCATACGCAAATTACGAGTTTACGATATTCGATTTTTTCCGTCTTTAGGGAAAAACTAACATCGACTGACATAAATAATTAATAAACAAATGAACATCTATTATAGCTGGTTAATATCTCAAGGTTATCTCTCAATGGGTGCCCAATGATGCTACCAAAATATTTTTGACGGGTAACGCCATCTTCTTGTTTAAGCTGACAAACTTTTTAGACTACCATCTTAAATTCCAGTTAATTTTTTTACAAATATTGCTTTCTTGGCTGGTTTCTGTTATTTTATTATTTGTAATTCAATTTTAATAGTCAGCTAATAGAAAAAAGGGAGTGTCTATGGTAAACTTTAAGTTGATGTAGCTTGGATTTTCATATTATTAATATTATTCCAATAATTACAAGAATATCCAAAAAACGTTCCGTTATTTGGTATTTTTGAAATATTCAAGACATTTTGTATATCAAAACTAGAATTATATTTTTACTAAGTACATATTTTATTTACCCCATCTTTTGCGGCACTTATTGAATGTATGTAATGATTTAAATCTTACTTTTTCAAATTGGGAACATAAAATTAATATACTATAACATAAAGAAGCGGGCATGTTTGTTGTGCTCACTCTCATCTATTACTATACCTTAATTAGTTTATTAAAATTGAAAAATAAAAGTTGCCTAAAAATTAATTGACTTCATATAAGCTATTTGACAAAATCATGGTAATACTGATATAAATATTTTTATTCTGTGAAATTGCCCCTAGATTCAAAACGAGATAACATACACTATTAAGGTGTTGTTGGGCCAATAATATACCAAGCATAGTTTAAGATGTGTTTAGTGACGAATAATGCTTTAACGTTGACATTCAAGCACGGGTAGAAGAAAAAGGGGCAGCCGCCAGTTTTGTGTAAAGAGAGATCCTGTTGTAAGAATGCAAATTTAATCTACATATTTATTTTTTATTATTATTATTTATTTTTATTTTTAAAATATAATGCTCTTATTTGTTTTTCAAAATAAAATATGAATTACCGGACTGACATCGTTGTGTACGGACACCCATATTGAATAACCCTTTATAAACCAATATTGAGTCAAAGAATAATATATTATAGTTTTTATGATAGATGCAAGCCAAGACATTACTCCGTGGTACAATACGAACCTAACTGCTTATTACGGCGTGTTTGCGGAAAACATACTGTCCGCAACATATCATCACATTCACCATTATCCGTTTACGTTCGTTTAACGAAAATATTAGAATGGAACCTTGGCTAAAAATCCGTGCAAAACACTGACCGTAACGTACCATTTTCGAAGCAATTGATTTCGAATTGATTTTACGTCGGAGGGATTTTCGATGACGGTAAACATCATAGTTACGTCACGGCAATGAGCAGCCAGCATGATAAAAGCTAATGTTGGCAAGTGTTAAGTACCTGAATGGGGTCACTCAAGAGATTAACCAGGTATACGATCGGTAATTTAAATTGAAAAAGTTGAAATTTTTTAAGATTTTTCGATTGTATTACAGCTTTGTATATCATAAGACAACATGAATATTGTTGGTTCTTTCGGGTGATTTTTTAATGTGTCCGAACATCCGATAGGGATCGCTGTCGAACGAACTGTGAGTTCGCGCCTCTCGTGTTAAAATTATTCAGTATAGTCTGACAATCATTATGGAACCTTTAACATCACAGCAACGCTTGTAAATTTATTATCAAATCATTATTATTATCAAAATCAATGTTCTCTGCGCCAAATTTATAGAACACTTCGTAAATTTTATGATGCGCATAATCGCCCAACCGAGCGATGTATTCGCGGAATTATCGACAAATTCTGAGCGCATTTTACGTTGCTCGATAAACGAGACCAAAAAACCTTGCGTTCCCAAGAAAGTATCACTACTGTTGCTAGCAGTGTTCAGGAAAATCCAAATTAATCGATTCGTTACCATTGGAAGTTGAGCTTTGTTATTCGGTCTGGTGCTTTACAAGATCCAGCTTGACTAAGAACTTAAGCCGCAAGACCATTGTTTGCGTGGTACGTTCGGCGAATGGGCTCAAAATCAATTGCAAGTTAACCCAGCATTTAACCGCAAAATTTTGTGCAACGACGAAGCTAAATAGTTACATTAATAAACAAAATTGCTGATTTTGGAGCAAAAATAATCTGCAAATGATCCAACTATTATCGTTCTATTTAGAAAAAATGCATCATATGGGGCATGTTTCACGCCGGTGGTATCATTCAAACATATTTCTTTAAAAATTAAGCTGGAAAGCACTTTGCCGTTAATGCGGATCGTTAAAGAGTGATGATTAATGATTATTTAATTCCAAATTTGAATAGTATTTATCTGGAGGAGATGTGGTTCCAACAGGACGGCTCCACATGTTATACAGTCAACGTAACCATCAACGTAAGAACATTGAGGGAACAATTCGGTGAGAAAATTATTTCGAAGAATAGACGGGTTAATTCGCCACTAAAGTCATGTGACTTAACGTGTATAATTTGTTTGGGGTTATGTTAAATCTTTGGTCTATGCAGATAAACCAGCAACTACTGACACCTTGGAAGTCATCGGGATAGCGAAGATCAGAACGCACTATAAACTGGATTCCGCTGCGAGATTCAATTTCAAACGAGCGTTGGCCTTCTGAGAATGCATTAAACAATCTGAAAACATGAGCTCTGACAAAACACTGTTTCCATAGGCTTGTTGGAGTTTTGCAAGAAATTCCGTCGCACTGTGTCCAAGGCAAGAAACAACACTTGATAGCTCTCGATAGTGTTTTCTTACATTTTTAGAATCATTATAATCAATGGTCATACAACCTTATAGGGTTTCGACTTTCTCCAACTTCCATCGCCATTTGAATCTATACATACCTTACATCGTCCAATTTGATGAACCCATCTTTAGCGCATCATCTGTTACACAAACCTCTGAACTAACCTTGGTTTCCTCTACGTCTTGAACCTATAGATTCCGCTGTAAAGAGCCTTTTCGCAAGGGTGTTATCATTATGCCTTATAACATTACCTACCCACCTCAATCTACCAAGTTTTATCAAAGTCATTATGTCTTTATTACCGGATTGTCTATAGATGTTATATAACTCGAAGTTATACTTGCGCTTCTATATATCATTCTCGCATATTGCCACATATATTCTTTTTAAGATTTTTCTCTCAAAATTTTATATAAGTGATTCATTGACCTTTATGCATATTAACTGCATATTAACGCAGGCTTCTGACCCGTAAATTAGGACTAGGGCAATCATAGTTTTATTTAGCCTGATTTTGGTGGTTCTTGATAGAACTAAGATATTAGTTTCGCAGGTATAACATAACAGGTGCATGTAACACATCGGTCAATATGTCCCCGGCCTAGCAAATAACACTTTTTCCGAAAACTTTGAACGGCTTTTACCGGCTGCTGTCGATTCGGCGGACTACCGATTTGACTCCGAAGTATAGTGAGGGATCCATGTTTCATCCATTGTCACATACCGCATAAAAAATCCTATTTATTTTGCTTAAACTGCTTCAAACATTGCTCAGAATCATCAATACGTTGTTGTTTTTGGTCCAATGTGAGTAAACGCGGTACCAATTTCGATAGTAATTTACGCATTCCCAAATGTTCATGCAAAATGGTGTAAACATTTCCTTTCGATATCGTCATGATATCACCTATCTCCTGCAGCTTTACTTTACGGTCTTGCGAAATAATGTTGTGATTTTTTCTGATCTTGCTTGATGCAACCACCTCATTTGAACGTCCAGACTGTTCAGTATCATCGGCGTTTGTACGGCCACGTTTTAATTCAGCGTACCAATCAGTTATGGTTGATTCACCGGGACTCTGGAGCAGAGTCCGGGTAATGTTTATGAAGCCATCGTTTTGCTTCAACGATATTTTTCTCCATAAAAAAACAATGCTTAATCAACATAAGAAATTATGTTTTTCATTGTTTTTAAAATAACGAAAGTGCGTCACTTAAAGCACAAAACAACAACTCAGAAACTTGTAGACAGATTGTCATTTGACACATTTTGACACATGACGTTTGAAGGTTGGTACAATCGATCACTGATAAGGATTTTAAATCACTGGTAAGGAAGTGTCGTCATCTATATGTCAGACCGGGGTCTTATTGATCGATGTGATAAATCCCAATCAATCAAAAGACCAAAATATCATTTACTGGCTGTCATAATACGTTGTTTGATTTCTGTACTGCAATCGTTGTTTGTTGTCAGTGTCAAGCCAAAGTACTGAAACTCTATTAAATCCTCGAATACATCCTCAAAGTTATGGACATCAATGGTTTGGTTTGGTTTGGTTAGGTTAGGGAATACACGGTTATGTTGACCCTATACATCATGAACGCGTGCAACTCGGTTCCTTGTAAGGGGGTGATGGATCAGCTGGGAAAAATGAAAATCAGCGAGTACATCGTCGGTATGGTTAAGGTTTACTTCACCAACAGGAAAATTATCGCGGATAATAGTAGGTCGTACAAAGTGACATGCGGAGTTCCGCAAGGATCGATTCTGGGCTCAACGTTACGATCAAACAGTGAGAACGGACCTGGGCGAGGGAACTAGGGCCATAGCCTACGCATTTGATTTGGCCATACTGATCGCAAGCCGAACCAGAACTGTGTTGGAGACCAGAATCGGCATCGTCATGGAGATCTTAACGAACAGACTAGAAGAAATGCAACTGCGATTTGCTCGGCAGAAGACTGAATTGGTCATTTTAACCGGACGGCGCGACGTGAAAAGCATAGAAATGAGGTTGGGTAACATCACCATTAGAAATCAAATAGCCACTCAGTATATTGGAGTGTGGTTAGAGAGAGGCTTATGAATGACATCTCACGCACGACAAATTAAGAACACAGTCACTAACATAATAAAGTGTCTTAGTAGAATAACTCCTAACATAAAAGGCCCAGCATGCGAGAAAAGGAAAGTGCTATCGAACGTAGTGACATCAACCATATTATACGCCTCGCCGATCTGGAATATAGTTCTCAGATATAAGCTATATAAAAATATATTAAACGAACTCATTTGAAGAATAGCCCTGAGAGTGGTCTCGTCCTACCGCACGGCTTCCGCTCGGGCGGTCATGGTTCAGGCACGGATTCCACCCATAGATTTGCTTGCGAAGGAGAGAAATCTGATTTACAGACACGGAAAAGAATACAGGGGAACGGCCAGAAGCATCATACTAGGCGAGTGGCAGGAACAGTGGCAGAGCTATGACGGATGGGCGAAGCAATTTATCAGGAACATTCTCGATTACACCACGACGACATGGCTGCACTGTGACTATTTACTCAACCCAGGTGATTGCCATCGTGCCACCATGGGGCGCGGTGTCTTTGGAATCTACCTACACAGAATGGGTAAACGAGGCCTCTGGTTTGTGGGTATTGCCAAGAAGAACAAAACACTCGGGAGCATACTTTGTTCGTATGCCCAAGGTTCGGACACTTGGGCATACTTGGCATGCTATCATAAGCAGCCTTAAAATCAATAAATCAATGAAATCAATGAAATGTGTCGATGTTGTTCGTTTGTTTTTTCTTGGCGTTTTATGAGAACCTGATCTGTTGTAGATCGACCCGATTTAAATCCGCATTCATAAGCTCCTACTGTAGACTCTACTATATACTATTATTTTGCAGGCAGTATTTAGTAATGTTATGCCGCTATAGTTGGCATACTACTGATTTTCACTAATTTTCTTTTTTTATGAAGTGGACTAATAAGATCCATGTTCCATTTGTCAGGCATACGTTGGTGTATCATATTTTCAGAATTATCTTAAGTATAGTTTTTTCCAAAACTTCTCCGCCTTATTTAAAAAGTTCTGACGGAATCCATCTCGGCCAGAAACTTTATGATTATTTAAGTTTCGTTTTATTGTTATTCGAATTGTTACCTTCTTCAAATTGTTGTGGTATTATACTTTAATCTATATTCAAAAGTTTTGAAAAGTGGCCCAGCCATTTTTGGAGAATATCATCTCTGTTACTAAGTATGAGTCCTGTTTGTCTTTACAGGTGTTGACTAGGGCCTAAATTTCTTTCTTGGAATATTGATTTTCTGATAAAACTTTCATATTTATGTTTGGCTCCTAAGTGTCTCTATTTCTTCCAGCACCCTATCCTTCTTTACCTCTCTTTTTATCTCCCGTACATCCTATTCTCTTCTAAAAAAAATCTATATATGTCCTCAGGTTCTCTGGTTCGATGCTGTTGGTTTCTTTGATGTGCTCGGTTCTTCTTATTAATTATTTGCTGGCATTGTTCATACAACTAGATATTTCTTAGTTGTTTCAAAGGAACTCATATTTAGAACGTACAAGAAATACCCGATTCACGGAAACCGCCATGTTTATGAACCACCAAGTAGTGACTCTAGGGAGTTCAAACTCGCATCAAAGCCGCACCAGATGTTGGCCTTCCTCCGCTTCAAAGGGGTAGCCAACATTATTGCCCTATAAAACGCTACGCCACCAGTTTCAATACTTTATTTATATATCTCATAAGACTAAACGTGATAAGTGACTGTGTAGTTTCACTTTCGAGTGGACTGTATATGCTTGATATAACGAAAATAAAATTTGTGGAAATATTATACAAAATTGATAAGTGAAATATACTTTATGTAATAACGAATTAACAATTTATGTGTCTGATTGATTCTAAGTGAACTTTAGTTTAAAATAATATATCAACCATCTTTAAGGACGTAATATTTGTATCTGTACAACACTGGGTTTATTGTATTTGCAGGTGTTTGGTTTGGTATTTTGTAGTTATAATCAGTAATAGCACTGAGAAGAAAATGAATAATTTTAAATATTCAAACTGTTACTATTTCAAGCTAAATTTAATTAGGTTAATTTTAGTTCCCTTTATTTTTAAAATTGAACAGTCGTTTCAATTGAGATCTAAGTTGAGAAGTTTAGCTAAGTAAAAGTATCTTTATTTAAATTAATGAGTCATTTTTTAAATTCAGTCTCGAAAAAAACTTCTTTCACTGTTTCTAAATTATCTTATATAATCGTTAAAAAAGCTTTATTCTTGTGGGAGGAAGAAAATTATTTTCTGGAACACACAATATAAGTGAATAAATTTATTGGTAATTAAGTGATATTCATTGCCATTGTTCATCAAATTGATAATATTTCCTTCGTATTTTTTTCTCATTTTTTTCTCAGCAATCCAGCATCGGAAACCCATTCTCCACAGTCGGCGCGAAAATTCCATCGAGGTTAACACACCCAGCGACTATCTCGCCAGGCCCGGGGTTAACTCGCGCCTCGTCAGCGAACCATTATTACCGCTCCGACCACAGCTCGTCACTTTATTTCATTTAAGATAAATCAATTTTTCTGTTGGTTTTCATGCCAATGTTTACCGATACTTTTCAGCCGATAAGAGGGCCTGCCTGCCATCAGATCCCGTTCTTGCCTTCATGGTCCGTCTAGAGTGGGTACGTAATCGTCGTCTTTCACGTTTTGCAGCAAAATTGTTCACTTGTTGCCGGAATGTTGGTTTAGGTATGAGAAACCGGAGGAAAAAACATATATCACGCATTGTATCTCAAAATGAACTGGAAACTTTTTGTTTGAGACATTTAGTGTCGATCTAGTTGAAACATTAATACCAACAAAAAAAATATTTTCAATCAACGTAAAAATAAATATTTTTTGCCAGGTTCACTAATTGTTATATAGCCAGTTAGTAATGTTTATAAAATTTTATAAAAAAATCCTGTGAAAAAAATTATATTAGGCCGATTTGTTACTTTGTGTTACATAAATGAGATACATAGTCAAGTAAGGCAATTTTAATAAAGCCAGTAATCCAAAAGTTAGGACTCCAAAATGAGACATTAGATAACTACAAGTTAATCTGGTTTTTTGTATTTCATAATAATTATATAAATCTTTTATAACCTTAAATAAATAATAGGAGGGTTGCTATTTAAGTATCCTGAATAATAAATAAAAACAAATATTTATCATTGAGAATAGTGTTATTGTTTTTCAAAATTTTCTTGGCGATGATCGATAGACTTTTGCATATGTTTGAACCAAGTTTCATAGCACTTTTTTTATTCCGATCGAGGTATCTCCGAATTATGCATTTTGAACGCATCAACTGCTCCTTCTGGCGTCGAAAACCGTTGACCACGTAGTTTATTCATCACGGACGGAAACAAAAATAATTTATTGGGTGCCAAATTAGGACTGTCGGGCGGATGACCCATCAATTGGATGTTTTGACATCGGCCAAATATTGAGTTGTGGTCGGTCCAATAAGTGACGGCTTTTGACTTATCACGATTTTATTTTGTGAGCATTTCTTTACACCAATAGACACGAGTCTTTTTTTGAGTGATTATTGTATATGCTTGTTATACTAATGTTCAGGGATGCCTCAATCTCACGGTATGTGATGACGATACACATTACAATCTTGCTTTATCAGTTCTCCCACAGTATGGATGTTTTCTAGCACAACTGATTTTGCATGACCTTCTTTAAATTTGTCCGTGAGTAATCGACGGCCACGATTGAATTTACTAAACCAGTGATATACAGTGGTTTTAGATGGTGCTTCATCGCTAAAAGTCGAAGTGAGTTCATCCATGTACTGTTGTTGAGATAATCCACTTCGAAAGTTGTGGTAATTTATCGCACGAAAATTCTCACGAGTTAATTCCAATTTTTGACTGAGATGAAATTTTCAAATTACTAAACAACAAAAATAGCGTCCGTATGACAAAACGTCCTGAGTTTGTATATAGCCAACAATGTCAAACTTTACGATGTTTGCAACCTAGTAACAGCATTGTTGCCAATTCTCGATACATGTTTTGAAAATAATGTTGTTCAAATTTTGTCTCCTAAGCTTCGTCTGATTGAATGTATTCGGGAGATCCAATTTTTCATTACTCTTTCATACAAATCAAGTGGTAAATATGCAATAATGGCCCAAAGTGTTACGTTTAAGATCAAGAATTGTTCGTGGTTTATTTTTATAAACCAGGGATTTAACATAATACCAGAAAAATAATCCAAAGGCGTGATATTGCGTGATCTTAACGGCCAGTTGACTTTCGCGAAATATCACATCCTGAAACTTTTCTTTCAATAAATCGATTTTCTGGCGAAAAGTGTGATAAGTTGCACCATCTTGTTAAAAGAAAACATTGCTTATAACCATATTCATCAGTTCGGGTTAAATATATTCTCTTAACGTATCCCTCTAGCGTTCACTATTAACAGTAAAATGATTTTTGTTATTGTCTTCAAAAAAATATGTTCTCTGCTGAAGAAGAGATACTTCTTCAGCCCAAAAATTGCATTAAATAGTGACTATCTGAGGATGAACAGATAACTCCCGAATCACTTGAGGATTTTTGTTGAGCTAAATCACGCAGTTATATTTGTTCTCAAATCCATTAAAAACAGATGTGCGCTTCGTTTGAAAATATTATTTTTTCACCAATATTTTTCCCCGTTTGGATTTCTACGCATTGTTGAATGATGAATTGACACAATGTATTGAATACATCAGTCTATAAGTGACATATACATTTTAAATAATGTTGCAGCTATTATGTTTAGAAGTTCCGACACTCTTATATAGTTTTCAACGATATATCGGTGCAATGCATCATATGCAAATGAAAAAATAAAGCACCGTTCACGAAAGAAGCGTATTAATGAGAGAAGAATGTAACACTCGAATGATGCTAGATTCTGGCTATGTTGGATGAGATAGAAGTTCAAATACACCGAGTATTTGAAGTCTTTTTTAATTAACATATACTGTGCAGTTTGGCGTTAGTTTGATATTTTCAGAGTATCTGCACAACGCCTTTCTGGAGAACGTAGCTGATTCCTGAGCTTCAACAATTTGTCTGGAGTCTATTCGACAGTATGCGAGTTTTAAAACATTCTTCGATAGTGCCAAAATGGTAGCGAACTTGCACTTCCGCTATATGTTTTAGAATTTCTCGATAGGACATTCTGTCTGAGCAACAGGGCGAAGATGTCGAATTATTGGCGATTGTGAAATATCGAGTTCAGCATATAATCTGTTACTCCGCATTAATATATTATATTTTGCCATTGATCCGGAATATATAACTAATAATAGATATTTCTCAGTTAAATTCAAAACTCTAATTACCTTCTTCAAATGCTAAACATTAACGTTCGTTGGGGTAAAGGGTCTACCATTAGAGATGATGGAACTTTGACACCTCATGGCAGCCATATTTATTTACCGATACTTGACATGTTTTGACAAATTGTTTTCCGAAATGTTTGCAATTAAATCATGGTTTGTTTCACGTTAGAGGAACGGTTGGAAAATGTCCAGTTTTATTAAGCAAATTCGCGACTCTTCATGCTACTCAACAAACAATCGAGATATTCGTCGTAGTGGTCTTTCTGAACAGGTTATTGATCGTGTGATTAGAAAATTTGAAAGTGAGATCACTCTCACCACGATAGCATGGTGCCTTTACGACAAAAAACCAGAAGTGATAAGAATATTGCCGCTGTTCAAGCAAGTGTAACCAAAAATGATAACGTCTCGGTTGCTCGCCGCCAGCAAGAGTTAGGCCTTTGACCAATTACAACCTAGCGAATTTTGAGGTTGGACTTAAGCTTGCGTGCATATAAGATGGTAATGGTACACGAATTGAAGCCAACCGACCATCGTATTTATCGTGAATTTGCCGATTGGGCCCTCGAAATAATGGAAGCCGAAAATAATCTTCTCTGATGAGGCTTATTTCTGGCTAAATAGCCACATCAATAAACAAAATTGTCGATACTGGTGCGAATTTAATCTACACGTGATACATGAGAGTCCTTTGCATCCGCATAAGATTTTGGTGAAGATTTTGGCATGGAAGAGACATCGGTTCTTATTTTTTTTTTAAATGAGGAAGGGATTACTGTTACCATCAATATCGAGCACTATAAAGTAATGTAGGAAGATTTTTCCAGAAATTTGATGGAATCGGTGAGGATGACCGTTATTTTCAACAGGATGGCGCGGCACACCCCTGCATATTTCCCGAGTAAAAATGGGCTTATTGCGAGCCAAGTTCGGTAACTCGTTAATTTCACGCAATGCTCCCGTCTCTTGGCCGCCGAGATCATGCGATTTAACTCCTTTAGATTATTTTCTCTGGGGCCATGTGAAAACACAGGTTTATAGCAATAAACCCGCGACTATTGACGTCATGGAAACTAACATTCGTCAAGCCATAGTCACCATACAGCCCGAAATGTGCGCCATGGTCATCGAAAATTGGCGCGAGCTGATCCGCGTCTGCAAAAGAGCCGTGGTGGCCATTTGGCGAAAATCTTATTCAAATCATGAATTACATGTCTGAATGAAGTTCCATCATTCTTATTGGTAGACCATTTATAATGGCTTGAAGTAAATCGACAAATAGCGCTGATTTAATTTAGTAATATACGGGTGATTTTTCTTTGATTATGATCACTATTATATTTCGAAAATTTTCCTTATATTATTTATTATCATTTCATCATAAAAATGTTTAATGTCATTTAATAATTGGGACATTGAAAAGGTTTGCTAGCCAAACAGTGTCTGAACAGTTTATATCATATATGTTAATTGTATACATGTTTATAAATGTTAGTAGGTTTGATGGTTTCTTTAAAAAAAAAACTTGATAATTATTACGGTGCATTTTTTGGGAATTTATATTATTAATTGATTTATTTTCAGGAATCCGTGAGGCAACTTATAGATATAGAGAATCATGAGTACCTGTTGCAGATAGTAAGGTAGCTATTTTAAACATTTGTTACATGATTAAGATTTTTATTAATTTTTTTACATAACTATAAAAGGTCGACATTATTACTCAGCTTGAAATTAAGCTATCTATATCATATTATTTTTTAAGCGATTCCTTCCAGTCCTTTTCTTGATTTTTTTCCAAGAATACATTTTTTACATCTAAATTTGATGTTTTCTAGATTCACAAATTATCTGGTTTTTATTTATGGAATAATAATTGTGTTTCAATTTTCTATTTCTTTCATTGTCAATGTATTAAGCTTTAAGCTTATATGTCCATATCAATTTAACTGTTACCTTTCGAGTAATTTAAGTTAGAGATGCGTCAACGCATTAGGCATTATTTATCGACTGAACTTACATCTTAACCCTCGTCAGCGCCCTCCTCATGATATCAGCCCTCGATTTGTGTTTAACCCTAAGAATCTCGAGAAGTCTACCGACTAGCGAGTAACCAACGTAAAAGACAGACAATCTCTGAGAAAGTGTCCGAGCTACCCAGCCTCAAGCTCGGCTGTTTGAGTGCCGATTCTTTATTGGGTATTTTACTCTGACTTTTACTCTTGTCTCTCCAAAGAAGATCACCAATCCAAGTACTAATCTCAACAAGCAATGCTACATTTCGATCTCCAAGTCGGCGGATTACAGATGATATCAACTTTTCATTTCTCATTTATCTTTTTTTTTTGTTTTTTTTATAGCCTGCTTTCCTCATATGCGTGAAAATATTTTTATTAGAATGTTGGCTAACAGAATTAGTAAGCAGCTAATTAGTAAAAGCTAATGAACAAATTATCAGAAGTTGACACGTTCAGTTATATAAAATTTGTCATTGGACAACTTGACTTTAGTAAAGGCTAAAAATAAATTTGAATTAATAACAATGATAAATTTCATTAATTTGTCTTGTGGATTATATTGATTACATTAAATTAATTATTGATTATAATTCTATCAATAAAAGAAATTTTATTTAGCGAATCAACTGTATGAACAAATCACAAACTGTTAGTCATATTGTATATAAAAAATAATGGTAGGTGTAATATCTTCTGGATAATGATAGTCCAATTATCTAGAATTTCCATTTATTATAAGGGGAGTTGTTGCATATTGTTTATTATTTCAAATGTTTTTTCTGTGTGCACGTTTCAAATGTTATAGTACATTAAGATGACAATTGGTTACATATATGTCGATAAAGTATAAAGCGTGCTAATTTAAATTTCCTATTTTGTTAAATAGCCCACCATTCAAAACAATGATTAACATAAATCATGATATATGGAGTATGTAATTTTCGCAGGCATAAAAAATATGTGAGGCTGAATAATAGTATGAAAATCAATTAGCTATATTTTTTATCGCAGTCAAAACTGCAAAAATAAAAACAGATAATTGACATTTAAACCTTGGTGTAATTTTTGTTCGATAATAAGTCGTAAATTCTTGTTAATGATAATAGACTCTTGCCCTTCTTAGTTTATCTTCAATATTTCCAGTTTTCAAGAAAAACATACTATTTTCTATGAAAATTAAACCACATCTCCCTACACACATTTCGTTAACCATGTTAGCGTCATCACCATCACTAAAGTGATGTGATGTTCAGTGTTAAATCTTGAGTATTGGGAGTCACTTGAGAGTAAATTAGGAAACGCAAGTTTCAGATGTTAATGTGAGTTGAGTTTTTACATCAAAGATTTCAGAATAGATTTATTTCTATACAATTTGTTCTTTTACTATATCATCATATGCTCTACAAATTTTTCGACATGACTTGACTGGCAAATTACATGACAGAGCCAGTGCAAGAGAAAAAGGAAAGATATATCTAAGACATTTGCATATTATGTTTTTAAAAATGTCCAGCACTTCTCATATTTTCTCTTATTCTCATATAAAATCTCATTGTAATTAATTTGGCTTCTACAAACATTAAGATTAGGATCATCTATAAGAATGAGTGTTCTGTTGAATTTTTAAATTAATATCTGACCTTATTTAAGAGACTTAGATCTGTTAAATCTCATCAGTCATATCTGAGTCGATCTGTTAAACCAATTTTTCACTATCATCGGTATTAGGATAGAGCGGGGCTAGTTGAGCAACTTTTCGCTTGATCTCCCATAACTTTAAGAATATGCATGGGACTTAATTGATTCTTACTCTGTTCGGTTCGTAATTTACTTTTCTCCAAAACGTCTAGCGGTGTAAAAACGATCCGAGTACAAGTTTAAAAGTTATTGTCGAAAATGCGAGAGAGCTCCAAGTTGCTCAATGTGCCCCACTAGTGGGGTTAGTTGAGCATGGGTATGGGGTTAGTTGAGCAATGGCTAAAATGGACTTGATGACTGTATGGAATGATCTGAATACAAAATATTTGTAATCATCAAGCAAATATTTATTTATTATGATTATTACATACTGATATTTTTATTATATCTCCGGAAAAATAACGTACGGCACACATTTAATATGGGACCACTGTTTGCAAATCTGACACTGGATCCAGTTTTTTCCAGGTATGCTCTCAGAAAACTCATAACAAATCAGACAAGCGTACTCATCCTCTTTTGAATTTGATTAAAAAAAATCCATCCTAAAATGTAATAATAATCATTAAAACAGCTATCAATATAAGTAATTTTAATTAGTAAACTTTTGGTAGAATCATCACATGCACATATTAATTGATGGTTATTAATTTATTAAAGAAAAATTTGATTTTCTAATCTAATCTAATGGGGCTAGTTGAGCAAGCATTGAATGCGCGATGCTCAACTAGCCCCAGTTGAGGCAACACAATAAAAATTAGGTTACAAAAAATCATAGGAGTTACAAATAAATAACCACCTATAATCGAAAGAATCATAATTAAGTCATCTTTAAATACTTACATGATCCTTACTAAGTATTTTATACGATTATAGAAGAAAAATTATGACCTGTAATATTTTTTTACGCCAAAAAAATAAAGCATTCTCTTATTTTATCGGAGCACCGGACAGCAATTGAGAGTCGCGCATGTATTCCCCTCCCATAACCCCTTCTTTTCGCCATTTAAACTTTTGTTGTAGGTTGCTTAGTTTTCGAGATATTTCTATTGCACAACTTGCTCATATGATCAACTAGGCCCGCTCTACCCTAATTCATCTTCACTCTTTTGACAATGTTAATGAGAGAGGGATCACGAGATACTTTCGTAAATTGCCATATGACTTAAAGAAAAGTGTTGCTGTTTAGTGTTGCAAAACGTTTGTTTAAAGCTAATTTAAATTTCACGGTGCATACATTTCAACTTCTGAATTTTGATTTGAAAAAAAAATAGGCGGATATTCAGTCATTATGACAAGCAGAAGTAATGATTGAACTTTGGACAATTGAAGGAACGTGTCATTAAAGAAGACATGATTACGAGGACGAAGTTGTAGTGCTTTAGGTAGAATAGTTTCCTGTGACATGAAACCAAGCAATGTCACCTGTGTGACCTTCATTGTGAGTAACTCGGCTGAATGTAAGCATGCGGAGCTATACCGAATATACTCGGTTTTGGTTTAGTTTGGTTTGGTTTGACCAACACAATTTGGGTTCTTCTGCAACAGAATGATGTTAACAGTCAGATAAGTGTTCATAGTCAGACAAACGAAAGAAAAGCTCCAAAAACTGAAGGTAATGAACATTCGACAAATAGAGAATATTATCCAAGCATATTGATATTCAATCCTCACATTTTCCGTTTACTGGTATAGCTTTTGCAAGCACAAAGGTTTAATATTCTGAACAAGATTGAATGGGGCGTTATATGTTTCTGCCGGTAAAAAATGAGGCTATAGGGCTAATAAGGGCGTAGAATCCAGTCCATTTTTTGCAACAATTTACGTAAGTAATTTCAACGAAAAAAAAATTCATTCAAAAAATTTGTATGGTATATCATTGAAAACTAAAATGGCGCTGAATTAACATTGATAAAAAATGGTTTCCATTTCAGATAAAATGGTCTGTTTATAAAAAAAATGTATACAAAGCTGCAAAACTATACCTGATTTTTAAATACACGAGCATTGATTTTAATCAGAGAAAAATGTGAATGAACTGCCAGCTTACACCAGAGCCGGATAGTTTCACGGCAAAAAATGGCCGTCTATTATTATTCAAACGATTGATCCCATTCAAATGCCGAAAAAAAGATGAACAACGTAAAAACCAATTTTCCTCGGTAAATTTGTTTATGATTTTTGTGGAATGTTGGCTTGTTAATATTTTGTTTAAGCGTGAATGTTGGTCGTTGCGTTTTTTTACGGTTTCCGCCGAAACTGTTCGGATGAATAAAAACAGAACGATCTTTTTATTTTCTCTTTTTTTTTGTTGCTCTAAAATCATTTGCATTATGTTAAACAGAAATGTAGATACTGATTGAGATCGGTATTGTTCGTATAAAAACGTTTCCTGATGAAGTGGCAAATTTACAAATGATTTCATTGGCGTAACACCAAGTTTTATTTTTAAATATCAGATTTGATAAATAAAAACACCAACAATTTTATCTTTAATGTCTATTTTTAATTGTATTGTAAATGTAATTTTTATAAAAATTTTACATGGGAAATTAGAGCATCTAAAAAGAGCATCTAAATTTTAGAAGATTAAACACAACCAACATGATGAAACTATTAATTTATATATAATAAATGTTTCCGTGAATAATGTCGATTTTTTTCGCAAAATTTCAGCGTTTATTTCCACAACAAAATAAATTACCTTAATAACCAAAGTATTCGCCTTCGTTAGCTATAACTTTTTCCAATTTTTCTGTTAAGGAAAAAGAGCTTTTGGATTTTTGAGGTCAACCATTCATCAAGACTAATTTTCACTTCTTTGTAAGAATGTAAGTGTTGTTCTGAAGATCCGTGGAATATCGATCGAAATAAATGATATTCCGAAGGGGCTAAGTCCGGTAAATACGACGGGTGGGACAGGACGTCCAAATGAACTTTTTTCAAATAGTTTTTCACACATTTTGCAACATACGAGCATTGTCATGTTGAAAAATTACTAATATTTTTGGGCGTATTCTGGTCGTTTTTTCTTCAATGCTCGGTTCAATTTTGTCAGTTGCCGGTATGATAGCCAGTAATCGTTTCACCAAGTTTCAGTAGTTCGTAATACACAGCTCTCCAACTATTCCACCACATACACAGCAAAACCTTCTTTCCATGCATGTATATTGCACACTGGTTGTGATGTTGAAGGCTGGCCTGGGTCTACCCATGATTTTTTACACTTTAGGTTGTCAAAATAGATCTACATTTTATCACCTGTCACAACTCGATACAGAAGACATTTTCTTTTCTGTATGGCAAGCAAAATTTAACAAGTGATTTTTCGCCTTTTACAGTCTTTTTCCTTCAATTTATATGGAACCCATTTGTTTTCCTTCTTTCACAATGCCATCCTGATCTTCCAATTGTTTAAACGTAAAAGTTGAGTCTTCATCCAATAATGCATTCAAGTCTGTATCTTCAAACTTGTTCGGTTGTCCTGGATGTTCCTTGTATTTTATATCTAAATCACCACTTGTAAAACTTTTAAACCATCGTTCACAAGTTTTTTGGGTTTGATCATGTTCATCATAAGCTTCAACCAAGAATAGATAACTTGTATGAATATATATATATATATATATATATATATATATATATATATATATATATATATATATATATATATATATATACCACATGCCATATGCCATATATATATGTCACATCAAGGCCAAAATTTGGCTTTTGTTTGACCGATAAAACCGTAAATAAAAAAATATACAATAATTGAATATACAATGATAGGGGGGAAGACTTTGTGGCCATACTCTTCAACCTTTTATGTCCTAGTTGGAGGTTTATCCATCAGTGTACTGTGATATGGTGCATTATCCATGACAATAACTCCTCCAAGATTTTCATTAGCTGGTTTTCAAACCAAAATAGAAAGTTATCTTGATTCATTTCTCCATGATAATCGCCTTTTGTTTTAGAGGAGAAGACTAATTCGACCTCTGAAATAAAGCCATTTTTGTTCCCAGCATGAAGAAAAATATATCTGCAATAACATATTATTATTGACACGTCTTAAAACAACTGTTAGTGACAACATGACTTTAATAGTTCCTAGGTATTAGGTATGGCACTAACCTTTTTCCATCAACTTTTGTAGTCTTTATAATCCTCTTATTATCATCTTGTCATGAGTAACTCAAGGTCCCATTTTGAAATATCCATGTTTTATCGAAATAAACAAAATCAAAATAAACAAAATCAATATCAAACAGAGATTTATCTTTGATATTTTGATACATCTTTAAAAAATGGATTCGTTTAAAGGCAATATTTATTTTCATCAGATATATTGTTTCATCATTATTATCATCACATATTAAGTTTCATCAGACCTCTACGTGGGTTATCCTTACTCCATTTGAAACCAATTGCTTTTAGAAATGTACGAAGTGAACTTTTACATCCATCAAAGAGTTGCATGTTCTTTAGTTTTTCATGAATACTTTCTTGATTAATCGTTTGTTCTGAAATAGTTCAATAAAATTTCATGAAAATACAATATTACCATGTAAATCTACTCCTTTTTCTACTTTTTTCTACTTTTTTCATATATTTCATAGATTTGATTGTGAATTGAGCCTACATCACGATGATCTAGATTAGTCACTCGTTTTGGATGTAGACGCTTTTTTTTCGGTGATTTTAAGATTTTGTCATTCTTTAACTTTTCCGAAATTGCACTAACTCTACCAATACTAATATTTAGTGCAGCTGAAACTCGCTAAAAAATTTCCAATTAACCATGAGACCTACTCAGTTATTAATACATACCTTTCTCACAGTGTTTCTGCTCTCTTGGTTGTGCGTATATATATATATATATATATATATATATATATATATATATATATATATATATATATATATATATATATATATATATATATGGAATTTTTATTTTTGATTTATGTACGGGGGAAGGTGAATGGGAACGATGTGAAGCTAGAAGATTGTATGCAGAGACTTTTTCCGGAAGAGTATTTCCTTATACAGAAACATTTACAAACCTCCATTGAAGATTTTGCAGAGTGATCTTTCATGCCATTTTATTAGAATTATTTATTACTTTTAAAAGAAACAAGATAGAATATTTTTTCTATATTATGTCTATTTCGCCTTAAAAAGTTGTGTGAATTAACACCAATGCAACTTGTATATAAATGCAATCTGGCGTTAATGTAGCAATTTCACGGATCTTATCCTTCAGTTGCTTTGTGGTTTGGGATACCTTCGGGTTACCTTTCAAAAATCGCCATAAAAATAATCCTCTGCCATCAAATCCAGAGATCTAAGCGGCCACAATAAATCTCCAATTCTAAAAATTAAACAAGGGAAAATGTTCTTCAAAATGTCAATTATCTTACATAAAGTTTGTGCTGTGGCGCTATTGCATTTCCACTGTCATCTTCAAAAAAATATGGCCTAATAATGTTGTGAGCCTGAATGCCGCACCACACTCCCTTTAACTGAATTTAATTGCATTTGATGAATGTGGCGAGAGCGAATCCCCTCTTGCCCATGAACGGTTATTCTGACTTGACCATTTACATGAAAATGAGCTTCATAGCTCATTTTTAATTTTGCATGGTTGTAATTGCGAATGAAAGTGATATATGATGGCATTACAGTATTCTAATTTCTTATTATTTGTTTGTAGGCAGCTGGTCTTGAACAATTTTAATCTTGTAGGAAAACGCGTGCAAGTATACTTTCAAAATTCTGCGTAAACTGCGTGGGGAAATTCCGATTTCGTTAACACACTTCCTCAAATCGACGTTTCTAGAGACTCCTTCTCACGTACAATCTTTTCAATGCTTAGCACTGTTGTTGGACCTTTGATGCGTGGCCTATCCCAAATTGTGACCTATCTCGAATTCTTGAAATTGCTTGAATAAACAATAAATTGTCGTTTTATGAGGAGCCGGACGATTCGGATATTTTCGCCTAAATTTACGTTGATTTAAGATAATTCAATTAGTGTTTTTTTAAAGAAAATTACAACAATTTCGCTGTGTTCTTTCAGGGTGCCCATTATAAAATTTGCACGTCTGTACTACACAATAACTAAACCCAAACTATTACGCAAAAAAATTACGCCAAAACGAAATGGTATTGTGATACCTGCTCCACCCAGTATAATCCGTTTAAATTATTGGAGACCGTTTATAAACTTGAATGCATTTCAAGCGAAATAAAGGACGCTATAATTGTATCACATTCATAATGCACAATTCTGTATCTTTGGCATTTAAATATGTTGTCCAAAATATTTTGGAATAAATTATTGAGTTAAAAAATTGATTATTACTAGCAAATTTAAAGCGAAGGTCTCATAGGAAAGAAAAACAGAAAATGTACCCTAATTTCGTGAGAATATAGTGGTAGAATAGGGAAGGAGAGGGAGATGGGAATAAAGACTTCTGTTAGCCCAGTTTTCCTTGATTCAGATGAGGAGTGGGCAGGAAAACTGGAAGTGAGGACCGGATTTTTTCAGTAGTCAACATTTCTGGGCTTGGTAAGGTTCGTCCTTTTTATTTTGAAGCATATTTCATAAATAAGCATTCCGTCATCGCAGCACAAAAGTTTTCTCGTGCAAATTTTTGTATTCCTCGCAATGAGAAAATACCAGGTCGAAAAACATTTATTAAATTATTTGCCATTGACTAACGTTAAGGCGACTGAATTAACTTAAAAAAAATACCTGGCTGTCTATTAAGGAGTCATAGGTCTGAAAACGTTGCAGCTATGAGCATATTTGCTGTGAAGTCTCCGAAACATTCAGCATTGAGGCTTCCTTCAGCATTTGAAATTATTCGACAAACTGTGAAGCGAATCCTTCATCGTGAACTGCATTTACCATCGTTACAAAATGCTGGTTGTTCAGAAACTTTGTGCAAGAGACTGGGCTAGTTGCATGAATTTATGTCTCATCTCAAAGGTGATCTTTTCATTATATAGAGATAAAGCCCATGTTAATTTACAAGGGTGGGTTAGTATATAGAATTGCCGCTATTGGTTTGACAGAAACTTCGTAACTTACACGAAAGACCATTACATTCGAAGCGTGGGACTGAGGTCTGGTTTTGCATTACCAAGTTCGGAGTTGCAGAGCCGCATCTTTTAAGGAAGAAAATATAACTGTAAAGGTAATTCTCGATTAGTACAATGAAATATTTGAAAACAACACAATTTTGAATATTATGTATGGTTTTATCAAGACGAGGCTACAACCCCTACAGCTCGGAGGTCAATGCAGGTGCTGAGAGAAGTGTTTCCAGGTTGGCTGATTTCTTTGCGTAGCGATGTTGATTGGCCACACAGTTCAGACGATCTTACGCCTTATGATTTACTTTGTGAATTTACCTCAAAATAATTTACCTCTTCTATTCGTTTTAAATCTTATAAAGGATTTTTGTTTGAAAATTATTCAATTAAAAAACATACTTTTTTTTTTCTTTAAATCTGAATATAAGAAGTATAACATATTTTAATTGATACATAAAACAATGCAAATAATACGCAGAGTAATGAATTAATTAATAAAGAAATAAAACCACATCGCGTCGAGCACCAGTTCTCAACGATATTTTATCAGTCTCAAGTTAAGGGACGTTGGGCGAGCTTAAAACCTAGGGGTGACTGTACGGAAACCGAATATAGGCAACCTTGTCCTCTACGAGGAAAAGAGGACTGTAGATTATGAGATGAGATACGATAAGATATCATGAAAATTAAAAATATATAACAATTACATGAAAGATGTGTAAAGAAAAACATACAAGATATTACCAAGTTAACAAGGTTCATTTTTTGAAGTTTTTGAGAAATTTAACCTTCTTTCAGCTTTAACTAATTGACAAATGACTTCAGGTGGTTGTCTAATATTAAGACTAAGACTAAGTAGAGTTTAGAAATCATTTCTCAGTTATTGTGAAAGTCAACAGTCAACCTGCAATTTTAATGTATGCTCTTGACATCTAAGAGATGGAAAATATTGACCTACCTCTCACATTAGCCTAATTTTACGCCATTGGAGTGGTTCTTATTTCGATAGCTCGAAGATTTTCTGGGTGGGAAATAGTTCGAAAATATGGAAGCCATCAAATATATCGTGATCAGCTTTTTCAATCAATTTAAGAAATTATGCAGGTTGCTAAAGAATAATGGTATCTTTTCAAAAATTAAAATCAATGCGTGCTTGATTAATTGTTTTGAATTAAAAGTTTTCCATATATATTTCCCAAGATTCCCATAGATATTTTGAAAATTTCGTGTAGAAGATATTGGAATTTTTACAATAACATATGAATTGTTCATGTGTGTAAGTTTCTATCAGTTTATATTCTACTTAATAATGTACGCCACTGTAAACAATTGAAGTTAACCGAATCCATTACCATAAATTATCTCCCCTTTCCAACGAGTGCACTTTTTGTCAAAATTTCGAATTGTTCTTCATAGAAAAAAAGGATCCATCCATTCAACATAATGTTTAGCACCGTTAAATTGAATCTTCAACGTTTCTAGTTGAAAACTAGTTAATTCGAGATACGCGCAAGGCTTTGTGATTCAAAAATGATATCACGTATTGGTCCAGGGCTTATTGAAGATGGGTACGTTGGTCAGCAGGAAGACCGAAGACGAGAAAAAAAAAACAACTGATTTAAACTGTGTTTTATACAGCTATTGTTGTTCATATAAAGAGCTAAACGGATTTTCTAGCTAATTATTTATTTAAATGCGGACTCACTTTTTCTGCGTCAATGAACTGCTTACAAGAGACGAATATTTACGAGGGTAATTTGAATAGTTCTAGTAGTTCCAGATCTAATAACGTGAGAACTATATATACAGGCTCGTTATTATGTATGGAAATGGTCAAATACCTCTAGAACGCTTTGAGATCTCTTAATGAAATTTTCTACACAAAGATCAGGAAATGTTTACCACTTTTTGGGTATACCTTCATTTTTTTTCCTTGTCGCACATTTGAAATCCAAGGCTAACATGATTTTGTTTTAATGGCAACAGTACTTGAATTTGACATTGTTAGATAGAGCATTTTTTTCTGAACTGAACGAGGTAAATATTGTATTTTTTTTTAATACAATGGGTAAAATGTATTTCTTTAGCAGTTTGTTTTTTTCTCGTCTTCGGTCTTCCTGCTGACCAACGTACCCATCTTCAATAAGCCCTAGACCAATACGTGATATCATTTCTTTATAAAACAATGGGTAAAAGGTATTTCTTTAGCAGATTTTTGGACTAGTCAGGATACTAGTCACTACTTGGGTGCTGCAGTAATTGTATGAGACATATTTACTGGACAGTATTACTATTTGCGGTTCGTTACTTATATGTAAGAGAAATTAGTTTTTCCTCAACTAGAGAGTTGTTCGGAAGTTCAAAGGGGTCTATTAAGAGAAAGACGAACGCATATAGTTAGATATTTACTTAGTTTATTATGTAGTTACCATAATTATTTACAATCTGAGAATACGATGTATATATATATATATATATATATATATATATATATATATATATATATATATATATATATATATATATAGATGTATATATAGTCTGAGAATACGATGCCCGGTGAGTAAGGTGGATGGAGCGAACATCTCAAATGAAGCTCAACAATTGTTGCGGGCTCCTAATTGAAAAACGACACCTTTCCTGCTTGTTAATGCAGGCCGATTTTCTTCAACTGCTGCTTTCAGCAGATTTAACTGTAAATAATAGAGTTTGGTGTTGACAGTTTGGTTATTCAAAATGTATGGGTACCTTCTAATCCCACGAAATGCAAACCATAATTTTCTTCAGATGAAAGCCGTCTTTCGCGATACTTAAGCCGATAACCCTGGCACCCCTATGATTTTTTCATAACACGTTATTGTACACAATCCACTTTTCATCACTAGTTACCATTCGTCTCACAAATGGAGTGTCAAGATTTTTTCCTAATACTTACCATTGGGAATGAAACGTAAATGTTGATAATCGCAGAATTCGCAAACTGATGGCAAAAGCTCATTAGCATCTAAATGAAACCATGTAGTATAGCTGATAGAATTATCTGGTGTTATGACTTGCCGCCTTCAAAGTATAAATTACGTTAAATATTACAGTTGGTTAAGCTGATAAAGAAATTTATATCAGAAGAATCCAGGGCGCTGCTTTCTACAATGACAACGCTAGATCACTTGACTATAAGGACTCAGGAACATCTAGCTGGGAAGCTTCAGTGCACCCACCATTTCATATTTACCATTTATTTATCTTGGCTATCTTTTAATTTGACAACAAATTTTTCTGGAATGATAATATTAAACATATCTTCTGTTTTTACCTATGCTTGGAAGTTGAAAGAGGTCAAATTTCATAATTTACATTTTTATATTATCATCAGAATAAGTCTTAATTTAATCTTACTTTAATGAAAGTAAAAATCACTAATGATTTGAGGCGCTTGTCCAATTTGTTCAAGGGCAATTAATTGAATACTATATTCTGATATACATATAGGTTATCCTTTAGTTTATCTTAGGATTAAGCCTCTGATGATTTGATAATTACATCTAGCATACTGCCTCTTGGAATGCTTAACTGGTTTATATTTTAAGTTATTCGATTTTTCTTCTTATTGACTACTGTTGGGTCATGAAGTGAAGTGAAGTGAGTTTTACGTGAGTTTAGCGCCTCCAATTACTAATAATTGGACGCGCTTACCCCATTTGTTTAAGAGTAATTAATGAATACTATGTTCTGATATTCATATACAGGTTATTCTTTAGTTTATCTATATATATATATATATATATATATATATATATATATATATATATATATATATATATATATATATATATATATATATATATATATATATTTCTTTGGACAGCGTCCAATGAGACAACAGTAGTTGAGTGTCAAGTACACTCAATCGCTGGCTTACACAATCTCATGTGGAACACACTCCAACCTGCGTCTCCGCCCAAATGAACATTTTTGTTAGGTGTTTGACTGGAAATGAGCCCCACCCATTCCTGCAACCCCCATCCCCTACCCTTTCCGGTCAAACACCTAACAAAAATGTTCATTTGGGCGGAGACACAGGTTGCTGTGTTTTCCACATGAGATTGTGGAACCTAGCGGTTGAGTGTACTTGACACTCAACTACTGTTGTCTCATTGGACGCTGTCCAAAGAAATCTAATATTACATATATACGTCATCCGACTCATCCGTCTCATTGGACGCTGTCCAAAGAAATCTAATATTACATATATACGTCATCCGACGGGAAGTCGGCGAGAGTATAGGTTGCTGACTGTGGATGGGGTCTCCATATCGTTGACGGCAGAGCATGTGTCGGTACCCTGATGAGCCTGAACATCGAGAGGCGAAACATGTGCCCTCCAATTGCAGGGATGGGTGGGGCTCATTCCCGGTCAAACACCTAACAAAAATGTTCAGATATATATATATATATATATATATATATATATATATATATATATATATATATATATATATATATATATATATATATATATATATATATATATATATATATTATTATATCTGATATATCTGATAAGAACAAAAAATATGAAGTTTCATACTTCAACGAAGCTCACTTTTAAATATTCTTTTCTGTCGAATTTCGATGGTATCAACTTAGTGTATAATATGTATGACAATATAAGAGTATAATGTATAATAATGTGTATAATGATATTAAAATTGAATTTGAACTGATAAAGTACCATAGAAATACCAAAAATGCTGTATAATATGCTATATTAATTAAATAGATTTTCTAATTTCCAGGTAAACGAAAAACAAAATGTCCTAAAATATTACAAAATATTGATTACAACCTAAGTGAACCTATTAATATTCGACGGCATATGACAATCTTCATAAATGAGTCGGTAATACAATATAATATAATATTGTGTCCAATACGCATCGCTCACAACCACATCAGTCAATAAGTCCCCGGTCTGATATATAGAGGGCGATATGAAAAATCTTCACCAGTTGTCGACTGTGGTAATCTTCAAACGTCATGTGTCAAAATTTCATGACAATCTGTCTACTACTTTCTAAGTTTTTGTGCCTTAAGTGACATTACTTTTATTATTTCCAAAACACGAAAAAAAATAATTTCCTAAGTTGAATAATCATTTCTTTTTGATGAAGAAAAATACCGTTCAAGGAACAAAATGGCTTAATAAACATTACGTTGACTCTGCCCCATGATTGATTGATATGCTGAATTCAAACAAGCACAAATAAAAGCACCGATGATGCTGAACGCTCTGGATGTCCACGAGGTGGTTACATCAGACAATATCAGAAAAATGCACAAAATGATTTCGCAAGACAGTAAATTAAAGCTGCAGGAGATAGCTGATATCATGAAGAAATCGAAAGGAAGCGTTTACACCATTTTGCATGAACACTTGGGAATACGTACATTGCTGTCGAAATGGGTATTCCGTTTGCTCACAGCGGACCAAAAACAACAACGTATTGATGATTCTGAGCAATGTTTGGAGCTGTTGAAGCGAAATAAAAAATATTTTTTATGCGGTATGTCACATTGGATGAAGCATGGATCAATCACTATAATACGGAGTTAACTCGGCAGTTAGCTGAATGGACAGCAGCCGATGAAAGCCGTCCAAAGCGACCAAAAACACAATCATCGGCAGACAAGGTTATGGCCTCTGTATTTTGGGATGCGCATGGGATATTGTTTATCAATTATATTGAGAAAGGAAAAACCATCAATAGCGAATATCACATAGCATTAATGGTGCGTTTGAAGGACAAGGTCGCAAAAAAGGCTACAAATGATCAAAAAAAAACAGTTAAAAGAGTGCTGTTTCACCTAAACATTATACTGTGTAACAAATGGTTAGTAAAGATGGCTAAATTGCATGAATTGCACTTCTAATTGCCTTCTCATCCACCGTATTCTCCAGATCTGGCCCTCAGTGACTGTTTTCTGTTCTCGGACCTCAAAAAAATGCTCGCTGGAAAGAATTTTCGCAGAATGAAGAGGTAATTGCCAAAACTGAAGGATATTTCGAAGGCAATAGAAATCGTTCTATTAAAAATGTGTAAAAATGTTAGAAAAACGTTGAAATAATTGTATTGCTCTTCAAGGAAAACATATTGACGAATAAAATCGAAATTTGCAAAAAACGTGTGTTTTATTTATCAGACTCGAAACTTATTGACCGATGTGTTATTTGTCCTGATATTTATTATATTTCGATGGCATTATTTATCGCAAAACCCCAAACAAATCTTCAATGGTTTCTTGAATCTATGAATAGGTGATCCTAAACAAGTTCGCTTATTGGAATGATATGGGATTTAATTGGGACTCAATGATTTTCTCTATTTTTACTATTGCATGTTTGGTAATGAATTTCGACTTTCTTCGTAATATTTATACTTGACATGTTGTCCATACCATTTTTTATTTCAATTAATCACTATTACATAAGATTTAATTATTAGTGCGTTAATATAGATCAAACTAATGTTTAGACTTTGACACATTACTTGTTATTAATTACACTTTGCGCGTTTTGCTAACCATGTTAGCATCATCAGGAGATAATTCAGTTTATTGAATTCACATGAAATATTAAAATTGAATCATGATGATTCCCGGTAACGACAAATTAGTTAATAACTGATTAAAGTTTATTAACTTACACTTAATTGATTTTTAAGATTGGTTATGATTCGTTTTCAACATCCCTTGTATCTAAGCGCGTTCCAGCGAATAAACCAGCTAAAAATAGTGTAACGATGACGATGGATTCTGATTGAAAATAATGGTGAAAAGAAGTCGGGCCGCGGTTTTGTTGACGATGTAACAAAGAACAAAAAGGAATTGGTATTGGGCGGAAATGTTTCAAACTATAATCGATCGGTCGGTTATCGTTTTCCAATGATTATCGATGAATATATTTTCATAAACGGCAACGTAAATTACTATCACTAAAATTTGTAATTATTTATATATATATATATATATATATATATATATATATATATATATATATATATATATATATATACATATATAATTCACCAGTGTTCCACATGGGTGTTTTGCCCATACCTTTAGTAAGTGTCGTGTCCCCCGGTACCACTTTTTGGCCTTAAGCTGTCATCAGACTGGTTTGAGCATAACTTCTGTAAAACGCCTGATGAAATGACCAAATCAGTCAGATATGACGTTTGGCTTTGTAATCACATATAGCTCACGCCATTGTGTAACTGACGATCGAAACAGTCAAGACTTGGAGAAACCGTTCATGATTCGTCAAAGCACCGGATAGAGTACCAGGTACATCTGACTCGGGTTCATTGAATATAAAACTTGACAAGAAGGAGCATACGATTTTGTAAGTGGAACCAGAATAGTAGCTGCATATTACCGACTATTCTTTCCGGTTTAGCAGTGGCGTAGGGCAGTATTAATAAAAACAAGAAACTGATAGAAGTTTACAGTTGTTTAAAACAATAAATTATTGTATAATTATCGTTACTTTATTAAATTAATGAAGACTTACTAGATACGGTAGAGAAATGTAAAAATTTAAATTAATAAAAAAAAATTTTTTTTTCAAAGAGTAAAGTGTCTTTTAAGTGGCCAATATGACAAAAATATATTAAGGAATTGGAATCTCCTGTTATATAATCATATTTTATATCATCATCATCATCATCAGCCTGCATCGATCCACTGCAGGATGAAGGCCTCTTCAGCATGCTTCCAACCTTCACGGTCCTGGGCTTTCCTCTGCCACTCGGGTCCAATATACTTAACGATGTCATCAATCCATCGTGCTTTCGGTCTTCTTCGCGGACGTTTGCGATCAAGCGGTATCCACTCCAGGATTGCCTTGGTCCATCTGTCGTCCCATCGCCTCGCTATATGGCCTGCCCATCTCCATTTCAACTGTTTTACTCTTCCAATGATGTCACAGACTTTTGTTTGTTCCCTGATCTATGCGCAGGACTTTCTGTCTCGTCTTGTAATGCCAAGCATACATTTTTCCATTCCCCTCTGTGCCACCCGAAGTTTTTGAATTGATTGCGATGTAAGTGTCCAGGTTTCACTTCCGTATGTCATAACGGGTAGAACGCACTGATCGAATACTTTTCTTTTCAGGCAAAGTGGGAGTCTGCTCTTAAACACTATGTTGAGCCTACCAAATGCCTGCCAGCCACATTTAACACGCCGTTCCACCTCCCGGGCGGTATTCCCCTCCATGGAAATCCTCTGCCCAAGATATACAAAGCTGTCCACAATCTCTAAATCCCTTCCTAAAACTGAAATTCTTCTGTCCTGAGCGAAGTTATTGAACATAACCTGACTCTTTTTCAGGTTTATTTTCAAGCCAAATGGTTCGCCAGCCCTTTGCAGTTCTTGTATGCGTCTTTGCAGCTCCTCTGGGTCTTGTGAAATGAGAATAATATCATCTGCAAATCTAAGATGGTTTAAGTTTGCACCATTGATCTTTACCCCATCCTGTTCCCAATCCAGTTTACGGAATACTTCTTCAAGGCCAGCCGAGAAAAGAATAGGCGATATTGCGTCACCCTGCCGTACACCTCGTTCTATATTAATTCCCACTTCAAGATCATCAAGGTGAATTGTGGCTGTAGCTCCATCATATATCGATTCTAATAGGTTTACATAGGATCTCTCTACACCTTGGCTAAGCAATGCATCCATTATCGCATGCTTTGAGATGGAATCAAATGCTTTTTCGTAGTCGATAAAAGCCAAGCACAGTGGCATGGTGTATTCGTTGTGCCTTCCTATGACCTGCTGTACAACCTGGATGTGATCCATTGTACTGAATCCACTTCTGAATCCTGCTTGTTCTCTTGGTTGTGCGTCATTCAGTTTCTTTAATATTCTTTTAGAAATTATCTTAGTGAAAACTTTGTACTCATCTCCTCATCACTGATAGGAGGCTTATTGGACGGTAGTTCTTTAAATCTTCCTGTGCTCCTTTTTTATGCAAAAGGATCACTTCTGCCTTTTTCCATAAGTCAGGTACTTTTTGTTCTTTGAGGCATTTTGAGTATAATTTTGCCAGTGTTTTATGTAACGTCCGACCACCAGCTTTTAGCATTTCGACAGTTACACTATCCTTTCCTGGAGCCTTGCCGTTCTTCATCAATTCTATAGCATTTGTTACTTCCTCCACTAGGATATCTGGTATTATATATTGTTCTTCCGTGGGTATTGCTGTCCCTGACTGGCTCTGATCTTCATATAACTGGGAATAAAACCTTCTGACAATCTCTAACATTTGGATACGCGTCCTGCACACTGTGCCATCCTCACGCTTTAAAGCATATATTTGCGTTCTTTTGTTTCTCAGCTTCTGTTTAGCTTTGTTAATTCCTTTGTTTTCTTCCAGGGTTTTTTGCACTAGCTGCATATTGAATCGGCGCGTGTCCTCTCTGATACGTTTTCTTATAGTTTTGCAGAGCTCAGTGTACTCGACCCTGCCAAAAGGACTACCTGCATTTCTCGTTGCTCGCCGTTTCTTCATTAAATCAATGGTCTCACTGGAGATTTTTGTTTGTTTGAGACATTTTTCCTCTGGTTCTATTGAAGCAGCCGTTTGAAGTACATTGTTGGCGATTTCTTCATATTGAACTGATATTTCCACATCCTCTGGATCTTGTAACGCAGCAAACCGGTTTGACAAAGCAATCTCAAAATCGCTTCCTCTCTCCAGCAGTTTTCCAGAATCCACCTTGCCCTTCTTTGATCTTACCATTTTTCATATATATATATATATATATATATATATATATATATATATATATATATATATATATATATATATATATATATATATCTATATATATATATATATATACATATATATATATATATATATATATATATATATATATATATATATATATATATATATATATATATATATATATATATATATATATATATATATATATATATATATATATATATATATATATATATATATATAAAATATATAAATATATATAAAAAAAAAAAAAAAAAAAAAAAAAAACTAAATCCACTTAGCGTCTGACTTGTATTAAGCGGTTGAGTGGTCAGCGTCTGTTCACCAGTGGTGCGGCTGATATTTAAATTCTGGAACTAACCCCTCCAGTCTTAACCTCTGAACCGTCATGGTTCAAACAATTAATTCAAAGTACAAGATGAAGCGTTCTAGTAATTACAAAATTACCCCAGGAGGTAGACAATCCTCTGCCAGCTTTGCTGGTACAACCGGACTTTCGGATTCTGGGGCGTCCGGGCTTAAACGCAAAATCTTTCAGAGGGAGTCGGAGACCTCTGGCCAACGTCTGAAACCGAAAACAAAAACTTTCTTTGGAACGGTAAATATCAATTCTCTCCTGCGTCCAAGAAAACTACACGAATTGGGGCGAACATTGAGTCAGCAAAAAATCCAAATTTTAGCTTTGCAAGAAACCAGATTGACAGATGATAACACCTTGGAATTCGGCAACTACAGACTTTTTAAAAGTAAAACTGACAAAAGAATACTCAAAAATACACCACACCTCGGTGTTGCTTTCGCTATCTCAAGAAACATTCTCGGTTCTATAACTAATGTCCAGCCAGTAAATAATCGACTTATGACACTATCCCTCAAGTAACAAAAACTATACATTAATCAATGCACACCTCCCAGTTAACGAAGAAAATAAATCTAATCCTGAAAAAGTAAATAAGTCCTGGGAAATTCTGGAAAAGACTATCTCTAAAATTCCCTCTAACCATGTAAAAATACTATCGGGTGATTTCAACGCCCAACTAGGGAAAGAAAAAAAGTACAGGAAAACAGTCGGCAGTTTTCCCGCTCATAAATGGACTAACCATAATGGTAGAAGATTGGTTGAACTATGTTCGCAGTTTAATCTAAAAATAATGTCAACACATTTTAAGAAGAAAATAACAAAACAAAAGACCTGGAGGTGCCCAAACACGTACATAGGTGAATTTCAAATTGACCATGTTGCCATTTCGTACCCCTATTATAAACAGATTTTGAATGTTCAAGTCAGGAAAGGAGCTAACATAGACACGGATCACTACTTGACTAGAATCAAACTTAGCTTAAAACCTCGAAAACTTATTCAAAAGAGACTGCTAATACCAAAGTTCGACCCAACGAAAATAAAACCAGCCCTAACAGAAGAGCTTGATAAACAACCAGCACAGAACTGGCAAGAATTGAAACAAAAAATTATTAAAACAGCCTTAAAGTTGGTCCCTTTACAAAAACGTAGAAAACATCCATGGTGGGATGAAGTTTGCGAGCAAGCAGTATTAAGCCGAAGTAAAGCATGCAAAGATTGGAACAGTTAAAAAACAGCAATAAACTATAACATCTTTTTGGAAGTAAGAAAAGAAACATCGAAGCTAATTAGACAAACTAAAAGAAAATATGAAAACAATCAACTTAATGAAATAGAAAAAGATTTCCAAAAAAATAACACCCGAAACTTTTACAAAACATTTCAAACTAAATTAACAGGCTATCAACCCCAAAGTCTTTGCTTCCAAAAGGAAAACGGACAATTAGCTCTAAATAACCAAGACAATTGCAAAGAACTTGCGAAATATTTTGAACAAATACTAAAGTGTCCTGAGCCTTTAAACAAATTACCAACACTAAACCCTAAACAAACAAACCCAGATTCATTACCACCGAATGAAGATGAAATAATTAGGCAAATCAAGCGGCTTAAAAATAACAAAGCTTCTAGTGAAGATGGAATCACTGCTGAACTTTTGAAATCCGCTGGTCCTGGTACAATCAAGGAAATAACCAAAATTCTACAAGAAGTTTGGCGAACCGAACGGATTCCGGAAGATTGGAAAGATGCTTTAATCCATCCACTTCACAAGAAAGGAGATAGAACGGATGTAAACAACTATAGAGGGATATCTCTTCTCCCAGTTTGTTACAAGGTTCTATCTCAATATCTACTAGACAGAGCACAAGGACAGTTGGAACCTAAAATTGGTGAATATCAAGCAGGTTTTCGACCGGGCAGATCCTGCCCTGAACAGATCCTGAATCTAAAGTTGATCGTAAGACATCAAAAACTGTACAATAAAAATCTCGTCTGTACATTTGTGGATTTCAAAAAAGCATATGATTCTATAGACCGCGAATCTTTATTCCGAATCTTGAAAGAACAAGGACTAGATCTGAAAACGCTGGCAATTATTAAAGCAACATTAACTAACACAAGGTCAAAAGTTAAATTCATGGGTGACATCTCAGAGCCCTTCGAAATTAAAACTGGAGTGAGACAAGGGGATGGACTCTCGCCATTCTTATTTACCTGTGTTCTAGAAAAAGTAATACAGGAGTGGCGTGAAAAAAAGTCGGGCCTGAATATTGACCAGCCCATTAAACTGGGGAGAACCAACATCAAAATTGATTGTCTGGCGTTTGCTGATGATCTACCAATTTTGTCTCAAGATGTATTAACGGCACATAAACAGATTGAAATCCTAAAAGAAATAGCAGAAAAGGTAGGACTCCAAATTTCCTTTGAAAAGACACAATACATGACCTGCAACAGACTAAGAACACCATTTCTAAAAAGAAAATATGGTAACATCAGACGAGTCTCTCAATTCAAATATTTGGGTGAAATAATCATGGAAAATGGGTTGGAAAAAGCGGCCAATAAGAGTAGATGTCAAAAAATGGAAACGGCATTGAGACTTACTCAAAATATTTATAACAAAAAATGCCTATCTAAAAACACAAAACTGAGACATTATAACACAGTTATTAAGCCAGAATGTCTATATGGGGCAGAAACGCTCATTTTGAATAGAAAGAGAGACATCGAGGACATTGAAAAGAAGGAAAGAAAAATCATAAGAAAAATCCTAGGCCCCAAACAAATAAATACAACAACATACCGACTTCGAGAAAATCAAGAAATCAAACAATACACAGATATACATAGCGATATGAGAAAAAGAAGACTTAAGTTTTACGGACACATAAAACGAATGAATCCAAATAGGCTAACTAGACAAATAGTCGAATTTTATGAAAATAGGAGTAGAGCTAAAGTAGAAATAATTAAATGGATTGCTGCAATTAAAGAGGACCTAAGATCAGCAAATATTACGAAAAGTGAAATTCGGGATAGAGGCTGTTTCAGACACAAGGTTGACGTTTGGAAGGTTGGCGAGAGAGAAAAATGTAGGAAGACTGGAACAACTTGGTCTGACGAAAGAAAAAAAGCTCATAGCGAAATAATGAAATTAGTATGGGCGCAAAGGAAGGCTAACAACAACAAACGTGTCTAATTGTACTTCGCGTGGTCCACCCGGGCCCATACGTGAATAATAATATATATATATATATATATATATATATATATATATATATATATATATATATATATATATATATATATATATATATTCTGCATTTAGTTGTTCAGTATTTAATGTTCATTAAACAAAATTAACTTTGTATATCTACTCCCAATTTTTTCATCTACTACAGCGTTTTTGCATATATAACTAGTTCTTGTAGAATATATAAATAGTCAATATATAAACTAAAGGGTTATGATATAAACTGATTTTTCAAAACAACCAAAAAAAGGTAACTTTAAAGAGTAAAAGCTATGAAAGATGTTAATCAGAATGATAATATAAAAAAATGACATATTTTAAATAGTCCACTTCCATTATTGGAAAAGTAGTCTCACTTTTACCTTAGATGTTCGATCAAAACAATCCTCAGCAAAATGATGGGGACATAAAAACCAACTGCGGCTCGGAATAAAGTCTGACTTTTTAGTAAAATTAATCCACTGTGTTCTTCTATTTGAAATCTTTGGGAAATCGTGAAAAAAGATAAACTGGTTTAATAACATGAAATCCAAATGAAAATGGAAGTAACATTTATATTTAAATTTATTAGCACAATAATTTCTGAAAAGGATTATAAAGAAGGTAACACTCTATATTATTAGTTATATTTTATAGATTATATTAATAAAGTAAAATGTTTTATATGTATCAATCTGAATTTTTAAGGCTCAGTGTTTCAGAAAACTAAACATTTTAGAACACACGTTAAAAAATTAAGTTCTAAAAAAAGATAATCACTAAAGACCGGATTTTATGCATTTTACATATATATGCAAATTCTGCATATTTTGTGATTTTAAAGAAAAAATGCATATTTTAGGAACTATTGCATATCTAAGCATGTTTTGGGATTTCTGTATTCTTTTCTTACGTTTTATGGTCGCACGGCGCCGTGTCTGGGCGGTCCCGGTCTGCAGATTGGGTTTTCCCTAATGGGGCAATAAAATAAAATAAGTACAAAAACTTCTATTTTTATTTATTTTCTCATATTTGTTACTGTTTGCAAAGTTTACAGACTGGTGCCAGTCTAAATTCGTTGCTCGAAGTACCGACGCCTAGTGACTTAACTTATATTTATTCTGTAAACTTTGCTGTTTGTCAGTATTATTCAGGTTGTCGTTTGTTGTAGTCGCAGTTATTATTGTGCAGTTAGTAAGTGCAAACAAAGTGAAAGTGAAAGCAGTGATTATGTCGAAAATACTATGTACTTCTTGGATTAGGCCTTACCCAGAACTTGCTTTGGACAGCGACCAGGTTTTTTGCAAATCTTGTTCAAAAATTGTTTCCTGCTCAAAGAAATTTCAAATAGACCAACATATTAAGACGCTGTCTCACGTAGCTAATGTTAGAAACATGAAGAAGTCTGGGCCCATACAGTCATTTGAGATTTTTAAAAACGGAAACCATGACCAGTCAGATTTTAACGTAGATCTATGTAAAACGTTCTTGGCTGCTAATATTCCTTTAAACAAGTTAACCAACCCGCAAGTTAAGGTCTTTCTGCAAAAATATACAAAATTTAATGCTCCAGATGAATCAACATTAAGAAAAAACGTCGTTGGAAAGGTATTTGGTACCGTGATAGATGAAATAAAAAAAGAAATTGGAGGTAACTATATGTATATTGTTGTCGACGAAACAACTGATTCGTGTGGTCGTTACATAGTTAATTTAATGATCGGAAAACTCACAGAAGAAGAATCTGGAAAAGCATACCTTATAGCCGAAGTAAAGAAGTGGAAAAAACAAACAATATTACAGTTACACGTTTTATTCAAGAAACCTTAACACATCTCTTTTTGCCGAACTCAGTTCCTACAGATAAAATTCAAAATTTAGTTGCATATTTACGGATTTTTTGCATATATCCTGAATAAATTTAAAAAAATATGTACATATATATGCGCATATTCTTAATGTTTTTGGTTGCATATAATCCAGTCTTTAAATGAATCACTATCTTGAATAACATTATTATTATAATATTTGACATAAATCAATTTGACTACGCCTATGCATATCAGGCTATATGTTGCGTTCATAGCCTCAAAATTTCAATCAAACAAAATATATTTTTATTTCTATATAACTGACAAATTTAGAATTAAAAGCGCTTATCTATGTAATGTTACTTACTACATTTTGGTTAAATATCTAATACATTTTATTTTCAAAAGCATAGGTATTACATAATTTTAATGAAATAACAATTTAATATTAATAAGATATTTATAAATAAAATTCTTTTCTCCGAGCTTTCTGTTCCGCAAAAGTATCAATAACATCATCAAAGTTTAAAAATCGGGCCATACAATTTTCAATAGACATAATAGCTAAGTTACGTAGTCTGTCTTGTCCTATAGAGTTTCTTAAATAGGTTTTTACTAATTTTAGTTTAGAAAATGATCTTTCAGCACTAGCTGTAGTCACAGGAATTGTAACAAACAACATTAATACAGTACATATTTCAAGAAAGCTGCACGATATAAAATGATTCTTTATTATTAATAAATCAGCAAGTTCTCTAATGCACGAAAACTTTTCTATTTCGTCTGTGAAGGTGGACGGAAAACTGAGAATTTCCCTTGAAAATTATTCAGATATGTCTATATACAAATTTTGCTAATAACTCAACAATACTCAAAAAGTTTCCTCGGGAACTTGGATCATTGCTATCTGTCTTTTTCTTTTTTCTCTGTTGCCACAGAAGACTAAATTACACGTTGAAAGTGTCAGAGTGACATCAAGGAGTATAGAGAGTACTTGGCGCCAAAAATATTTTCTTTTCTTGATCATGGACTCTTACTTTTCATCAAGTGTTCCGTGTAGCCGGCACTGTTGATACGTAAGACAAGAATCCAGGTGAATTAGGTGAATTTTCGATGTCTCGTGTCTTTCTATGGCGTCTATAATATGTTTCCAGTCATCATAGCCTTCAATCCAAACATGTTGTATTTTTTTAGATGCCCGATTTGCGAATAACCAACATGGTTCACAATACGCCTTCTGGTCTATTGAGGAATAGGATAGCCATGTACATTCAAGTTTCACGCCAGACTTGGAAACAATATAGTAATGTTTTTCTAGGAAAGATCTATTGTTACTGTCTTTTAAGATTTAGGTTGACAATGTCTGCTTACGTTTACAATGTCTGTTTTCGATCACGAACCGTTTCACTTGATCATTTATATCTTTAAAATTTTCCTTATCATTAATATATGGTGAAGATGCAATATTGTTTACATTAAAATATTATTTGCTTTAATTTTTGCTTGTTGTGGTTGTTCTGGATCTGGAAATACACTGGTGTCGGGTGCAGCATCTACTATACTGTTACTTCCAGTTGTTTTGGAGCTCTGTTCACTGACTTTTTCATCAATAAAGTCATCATTCTTAAAGTACTGACTAATTTTGAGTAACTTTTTATTTTTTCTTCAGACTCTTTCTTTCTCTTTCATTTTTCGCACCCACTTAGATATTTTCTAGAACTAGACATGTTGATATCTAACTTTTACATTTAACTTTACTTTGCCTCTATTTGCAGATTCAATAAAACAAAAATTACAAAAAATTTAAGATACAAATGAACAATTGTCATAACAATCAAACGAAGAATTAGTACTAGAGCCCTCCGTACTTAAAAAATAGAAATCCGGGATTCTCCTAACATAGTGCGTCGCTAGCCCACTAGCGCCACGAGAAAAGTATTTTCTTGGTTAACAAAATGTGGATTTCCCCTAGCATCACAAACTTGCCCGCGCCACCAAAGTACCGCGACAAAAAATGAAACAACCAATGGATGCGTTCTAAAATTGATCGACATCCTTTTCTTATGAATGCGTTTAAATCTTAATAATTTATTTAAATTTGTATATGGTCTTTAGTTGTGTCTAACTTTAATTGATTTTAAGTACTTATATAAAATTTAAAATGTCTACTAAGTTTTGTTAAAAATGTTAGGTTACTTCTTGAGCTCGCGGTCTCTCGGACCGGGAGCCACCGTCTGGTCGGGGTCCCGTGACATTTTGCCAGCCAGCATAAAATTCGTGAATAATATTAAAAGTACCCTTAATATCCCTAGTATGCTGCAATCTATTTGTAAATAATCGGTTCTATTATTGTCAACTGCATACTTAAATTATCGGATATATAATAAACAGATTTGTGATTGCTTTCATTAAATATGATGAACTTTATTCAGGTTCCACTAAATTTAATGAAAAAAGTATAATTAAAATTTTTGTACAATGGTAGGACAAAATATAGGTATTTGCTTCTTCAATCAGAACAATTGGGATTTTGGTTTCTGCTAAAGTGGGTGTTCTTGAAGTATGTTTATTTATAATTTAGAAGAGTCATGTTTTTTGTAATGGAAAAATCGTCATTTTGAATGAACAATATCTTCAAATTGTTTTTGCCAGGCTTATCGTGAACCTAAAATGTGCAACATTCTTATACTTGCTTCGTGTGATTAACTATCTTTTCCAGTAATTGTATGTTGGCAGTGGTGCATAAAGAGGTGGTAGTAGGATGGGATAAAATGTACCCGAGAGTTATCATGCTGTAATATTATTTATCTGCTTCTGCCTCCAATACAGATCCCGTTTTATTTCAAAGCATTGTTCAAACTAATAGATTGTTGTTGACAAAGAACTAGTCGAACTAGTAGATAAAGTATTAGTCTAACAAGAATTACCTTTCATATAGTATTACTGTAGTTGACTGAAATTATTTATCTGAGTTTCATGTGTTACAACATTTTATTCTCAGAGCGGTACAAATCACTTTGCATCAGCAGAAATTTGTCTTAATTGAAATGCAAAAAGAGTGCTCTGTTTCAAATATTGTCTATAGCAATATTGCATATATTTTTTGTAAGCTTTTATCTCTTTCTTCTATAAAATATGCTGTTTTGAAAACTTAATGGTATACATTTCAATCAATCGATGAAAAATCAATATGTCAATTTATTGTCTGTATCGTTTAATCCATTTTTGTTTATAAATATTCCTCACTTTTGCGATCTTTCGCTATTAATCTTCTTTATTTCATAGTTGATTATCTTTTCGTAAGTATGTCTCCCACTTTTTTATTCCGTGTTTTGGCCACCCGTCTTCTTCTGTTTCTTGGTTAGATTATCGCCTACCATATTCTTTTGGTAACATTAGATATCTTAAATAATTCATTTTAAAACTTTATTTTGCTTTTTAATCTCATTGTTTACGACTCAACTTCTACAGTATGAAATAAAGTTAGTACTGTTAGAAATATAGAAATACTGTTTTATGTACACTAATTTTCAATTCTTGTTTTTTGTGTAGAAGCGTGTTCGAGTCTTCCCTTTTTTACACCTGTTTGTTCTAGATAATAGAGCTAGATCATCTGCAAAAACACAATTTTCAATCTATGCCTTGTTGAGTTTCTTATTTACTTCTTTGATTACAACGTCCCTTATTAAATTGACAAGCGCTGAACTGAAGTAACTTGGTGAATGGTTCGTAAACATTATCTATATCTGTCCTTATATATTTTTTGCTGTTAGTGTACAATCTTTTGATTACTTACATTTTGCTGCACTTTTTTAAGAGGTGTTTTGAAAGCCGTGGCATACATTTATAAATTTATTAAAAATGGAAGTTTTAGAAAAACAAGTGAAAAATATTTGCAATATATTTGCAATTCAAAAATTATTATTATTATTAAGTTGACAGATTTTTTTTACACCTAATATTTCTTTAAGCAATAAAATATTAGAATAATGTTGCTTTTGCAAATATTTCAGTATTGCAAGTATTTCATAGGAAACATCTAACGCTCAGTTGTTTCATTTTCTCAAAGTGCACCAGTCCATCGCCTAAAACGATGCATTTGCCAGGGAACAATACCGTGCGCAGTAATAAACGTCTTGAACTTGTCAAGTGTGTCTCGTTTGGGACCACCGTCATAGCCAAGCCAAAGGTACACTTAAATGAGCGATTATTATACAGATCTAATGGTAATTACTGACGCGCAACGATGCCACAGGTGCTTCGGGCCAGGGCAACTCTACATACAACCAGTACGAAGTTAATTATCGGGTGGGAAAAGGGGGACATGGGGCATGGAGGGCGGAGGGACGAAGGGGATATAGTCGCAGTGCTGGGGCTAATGTCGTGCAAAAGAGGAGGTGAAAGAAATGGGTACGTCAGCGATGACGTCTTCATCAGTCGGTTGAGAGTTGTGTGAACCAGTTACGCTAAAGGAGTTTTTAAAATCACGATAGTCGTCATGCTTGTGGATTATGATTTAAAACAGTGATTAAATAAATTCTATTTTTAATAGTTATACAAATTAATTGTCTATTTTAAATATTTAAAATAATTTGTATTAATAGGTGTCTCGTTTAATAATGTCGATTTTTTGGCAAATTTAACCATCGTTAGCTATTACTTTTTTTAGCTTAGCTTAGCTTTAGCTTATTATCTTTCTATCAAAAAATTGTTTGCGTGCTAAAAGAACTTTTGCTTTTTTGAGGCCAACCATGCATCAAGCCAAATTTTCACTTCTTCTTAAGATTCTAAGTGTTGTTGTGAAAGTTTGAGTGGCATCGGCCGAAATAAGTGGTATGGTCGGTTTAATTTAATTAATTATTGTCGGTATCGATCGCCAGTAATCGTTTTACCAGGTTTCAGGAGTTCGTAACTCGCAGCTCCCCTACTATTCCACTAAATGCCTATATGTACTAAATACCCTTGTTTCCATGTATATTGGATACATATGTTAAAGGCTGGCCTGGATATATCCATGATTTTTTGGGCTTTGGGTTGTCAAAATAGATTCAATTTTTATCACCTACAACTCGATGCAAAATACCTTTTTTTTTCGTATGGTAACCAAAATTTCAAAAGTGATTTTTTGCCTTTCAATGTTTTTTCTTTCAATTCATGTGGAACCCATTTTCCTTCCTTCTGAGTCTTTCTCAATGCATGTAGACATTCGAAGGTGGTGGATTTGGTAACATTCAATGGTTGAATTGAATTCGATGAAGTAATTCATCGAGAAATGTATACAAATCTGCATCTTCAGACTTTTTCGGCTGTCCTGGATGCTTTTTGTCTTTTATATCAAAATCACCACTTTTAAAGCATTTATATCATTGTTCATAATTTTTTTGGGTTAGGGCAAGTTCACCACAAGCTTCAACCAACGATCGATAACTTTCAGCAGCCGTTTTCTTGATATGAAAGAAGGTAAACTTCCCCGCAATCTTCTTCTACTTCCGCTTCTTTTTCTGGTACATAATTCGACATATTCAAAGCCGTGAAAAATTATGATTTATGCACAATGACAATTAACGAACTGAATTTTGATGGTGTATGTTTACCCTCCAAAACGCGACAGGCGTCATTAGTCTATACTAACAACTGTATTAGTAACGCCATCTCTTAGCAAAATCGACATTATTAACCGAAACACCTTTATTTTCGATGTCAATTCCTTCATTTGGGTAGTTCATTAAATGCGTGCTAGAGTACTTTTCAATTTGATTCAACAAATGAATTAGTTGTTGATAGAGCCCTTTTTCTGATTGAGCTGGATTTTCCCGATGTGAAGAATGAAAATATGGGCGTTGAAATCTCTGATACTACTTTTCATAAAATGTACAGCAAGCTACAGCATTTTCCTTAGAGTGAAACAAAGTGTAATGCCTAAAATTCTGCTTATCTGCAGGTACCGTTTTCGCAGTAGTATAAAATACGTAGTATAAAAAAGCAGTAGTATTGTGTTCAAAATACTGTGAACACAATACCGATCTGTACAGCTATGCCATCAGCTATGTATATATTCTTCTGAAAACTTAGTAATACATGCTTAAGTAATTTGTAGATAATGCGGGCTAAGTTGACGCAATGCAAGACATGGTGGCCCGACTGCATGATAATTAGCGTACGTGATTGCGGGTTCGGCACCCGCCCTCAGTGTATAGGTTTGTAACTTTCTTATATGTTTGTGAGTGTTTGAGTTTACAGAGCGTAAAATCTGAAAAGGAATCACACTCAGTCACACCAGTGTGAGGCTGGGTAAGGCCAGATGCCTTCTTACAGGTATTCTACGTTGGTAACTTCCAAGTCGGTAGACTTTCAGAACGACTTATGGTTAAGTTTAAAACCAAGGGTTGATAGATCGAGGGAGGTGTTGACCAGGTTTATCGATGGCTGATAAGCGTGGTTCGAAACCTACATTCCGCTATAAGTTCAGTCGCTAAATAGCCTTGGTTGCTGATATGCCATTAATCGTAAAACCTTACTTTTACAAAAAGGCAATACTTAATTCAAATTTATTAAAGTTAAGTTATAAATATAGTTAATGTTATAGTTAAGTTATAAATTACAAAAAGTAAAGGCAGTAAAATTAAA
Source organism: Cosmopolites sordidus (assembly GCA_031761425.1). NCBI lineage: Eukaryota > Metazoa > Arthropoda > Insecta > Coleoptera > Curculionidae > Cosmopolites > Cosmopolites sordidus. The sequence goes on from JARFXV010000333.1 coordinate 227,429, forward strand.
TAAAAAACAGTAAAGTAATTTGTAGAACTCATTTTTTTGCACAACCAAAATATATCAGCATGTGTAAATATTTTTTACTGTGAATATCTTTCAATGAAAACTATACTATATTTTGAATTAAATCCAACTGGCTGTAATATTAAAAATAACTTATACAGACCCATATTTCGTTTCTTGCAAAAAAAAAAACAAATCATTGATAAATTTCGTGGAATTATGGGTAGGTAATTTTGCTTTAGATATCTTTTTTTAGCAACCAATGTATTAAACAACCGTCAAGCTAGTATAAAATAATCATCTAAAAATAACTCCAGACCAAATTCACATTAATTAAATGGAAGTAAGATTGTAAACAATTAAAGTTGTATGTTCGGTTTTTCGAATGTATGTCTCTGTATACTGTACACCATCCGTTATTGCTTTTGGACAACTTAATACGACAGCTATATATTGTATTTATGTAATCGGAATAATAAATAAAAATAAATATTTAACATTGAAAACGGTTTTATTGTTTTCCATAGTATTCTCCGCGATGATCGATATACTTTTGTATACGTTTGAACCAATTTTCGTAGCACTTTTTCTATTTCGATTGAGATATTTAAATTTAAATGCAAAACATGCATTTTAAACGCATCAAACGCATTCTTCTAGAATTCTATATTTATAAAACGAAATGATTTATATTTATATAATACGACATAAATATCATTTCTATGTTATTGCTTTTATCAACAACAACACTTTATTCGTTATTTCTTATAATTTCTTTACTTCTTTATATTTCTTTCACAACACGTTATTTCTTATAACTTTCATAAATTTATTCAATGGTTCTTCACGTCATTCGAAAGAAAAAAATCTCCTTCCAATAAGAGTCAAAAACCAAGTCAAGTGTTTTTGCGACAAAAAAATGTTATAGAAGTTATTAAATTGTCAATCGAAAATATATGATAAGAATTATCAATTTAAGCAAATATGTGCAAAAGCACATATAGCAGCAATCAGCACATATGAGCAGCATATAGCATATATCAGCAATCAGCTAAAAAATTAAAGTGGCAAACTTGTATTAACTAACTGAGATAATCCCCATGTGTGGCTGACAAAAATTATTACAGTGTGAATTTAAATTCAATTTAAAACTTCTTTCTTATTAACGAAGAAGCAACTTAAGAAGCATTTAGAAGAGCAACCAGATTAAAAATGTACCAGGGCTTTTTCAACGAGGCCACGAAAATAAGTCAGAAACGTGCCAGGCTTGCATAGATTTAAAGGATGGACATTTTGAACACCTAATTTAAAAAAATAATTTATCATGTTTCTTAATGTGACGTGAATCCTTAAAACGTGATGTGTTCGGATGTGAAAATTTAATGTTAAAAAATTCAATTTTGACATATAACGACATTAATGTGTAATTTTTTTTTGTTAAAAACAAATCAAATTTATACTAAAACGTATGGAATAAATGGTTATAAAAATATTACATTTTATTTTTAATCTAGCTGTACACGGCTATCTGGTGGCCTCAGTCTGGTTGAGAATTGCGTGTGTTGATGTTACGTTTAATAGAGGGCGCTCCTATTGCCGAAAAATATTTATTATAGCGTGTGTTGCTTTTACGTTCAACAGATGGCGCTGTTTAAAAAAAAAACATGTTTTTTACTTGTCACTTGTGTGACATCTATTTAATAGGTATATAAAAACATCGAACATTCGAATGCAACGTTGTGTGAAAATTTTAAAGTAATCGGTGAAGAACTTTTGGAGATTTAAGATTTTGAACAAACGAACATTTATATTTTTATTTATATAGAGAATATCTTAAGAGAACAATTAAATAAAAGCCGAAATTTCCTAACAATTGATGATGTCAGTTGTATGAAAAATTAAGTGTTTTCGCGGAACTGATTGAAATTTGGATACTTTTTTTAAGGGAACTTTTTATTCAAAATAATATAAAGAATCTTTGGTTCAATTTCCGAAAGTTATTTCTCTTACACCATGTATACTATATACACTTCGACTATTATCGATAGCTTAATTTAACTTACTTAATAAACTATAATAGGTTTCAAAATTAAATTAAAAATATTATTTTAATCTGAGTAACCTTCGCATTCATATTGCTTTCGTCTATTTTTTTTTAAATACTTCATCTTATACTGCTAAGCAATAACCAATCAAAGTACTAATAACAAAAGAAAAAGCTCAATATCAGCACGTTTGTATTGAACTCATGGTCTTCAGCTTGAGATTAATGGCACCTGATAAATAACGAACATTAAACAAACATGTTCGAACACTAACGGTATGATCTGGACCCATGCATGACAAAACGTCGCGGCGCAACAGTCGATAAGGCGCCGCGTTCAACTCGTTAATTTTTTTCTTGTAACGGCCGGCGAGGAAAAGGTGCTCGGCCGATAAAGGCGTTCGCAGTTTTACCGGCAAATTGTAGTGTTTGCTCACGACCGTCTGCCATCGCCTACCATTATCAAACAATTACTCTTATCAATATTCTAACCTCGTTGGTTTCACGACCAATCTCGGTGGAATATTCCCTGTTTGCGTTCTTCTGGTTCTGGGGTTTTAACTTTGTACCACTGTACTATGTATTTTAGATCCGGGTTAAAGAATGTATAGCTCGTAGAAAATAAAAACAGTTGCACAAATTATATTGAAAAAAATAACTTTTTTAAATCTTTGATTGCTTAAAATAGATTCTATTTATTTAGACATATTTTGAATACGGCTACATTATTAGTTTTAGGTACATTCTAATAGTTTAGCTTCCAGTTGTAACTAGTAATTCTGTTAAATTAGTTATTGGTTTTATTAATTGTGTAATCTGAATAAAAATAAAGTTATATTTTTTGAGTGTAACTGTGTTATAAACGGTAACTGGCATAGTCGGAATGGATTTCTATTTGGGCCTTTTTTTGATGAAGCTGTGAAGAAGTTGAACCCCTCACTGAAGCCACCAAAAGAGTCGTCAGTTTCAACTGTTTAATTGGAAGCCAACAAAGATCTACAAGAACATGGTAGGATAAGTAATTTCTCAGTACTCCCTTCCAATTGTTCACCTCTATTCTTTATATTTTCTGAAAACCGCAACTTTAAAAATATAATTTGAAAAATATTAGTATACAATTAGCATTTAGAGGAACTATTGAAGTTAGCTCATTAAAAAGCGCATTCTAAAATTTTATGTTAAGAGACAATAGCCTCGATAGTGTTATCGTAACATAGATCTAGAATCAAATCTAGAACTAAGAAAACTGAATTTAAGTAAAACAAAAAACGTAAGATCAAGACCCAAAACATCCGAAATGACTTAACTTCGAAACTAGATGATGATGATACCACATGATCCAATAAACTATGAATGTTTTACCTCCTGTTCCTTTCTACAAAAACACGAAGACACGTCGCTAGCAAAATTAGATTTTTCCTTGCTAAAATTAGATGAATTTGACTACGAGGTTATCTACAAAAAAGGTAAATCAAGCACAAACGCGGACGCCCTCTCTAGAACTTAACCACATCGAAGACGAAATAGTTACACAAAAAGAGGTTGGAGATAATCACTTGTAAATAACCACGACCCCAATGAAACTAATAATATTTAAAACTTATCCCGGAAACCAACTGAAAACTACCAGTGAACAAATCTTTAGTAAACAAAGACTGATCGTAAACCTACCAAATAACCTACAAGAAAATGATGTATTGATGTTCATTAAAGAATATTTAATACCTCAGAAAACGTATTGTCTATATTTCCACAACGATTGTCATGAAGCCTATATTCTAAACATTTTCCGACAATACTTCCAGAATAGTGCATACAATCTTCTGATAACAAGGACCTTTGCTCAGGATATCACAGATCCGGAAGATCAAAAGCTTAAATTAACCATAGAGGCATCATTGAAAATCTAAAGGCCATTAAAGAAATATTTTACTGGCCTAATATTGACTCAGATGAAAGAAACTATATAAACATTTGCCATATTTGCCAAACATCAAAATATGAAAGACACCGAAACAAAATAGTCCTTAAACCAACAACCATTGGATATGAACCCTGCGATCTACATATATAAGACTCATGGACATAATTTCCGGACAATTATTGACAGTTTTTCAAAAATGGTACAAGTCTATCATATTTTAACAATAACTGACGAGGACGACAACGAGGCAGCTTTTAGAAGCGCAACTGTTCAAAACTTGTGTTATAGAACTCCATTTTGCAACTTGTCTAAACCCTGGCAGCAATAATCCCATCGAAAGATTTTACTCGACCATAGGAGAAACTATCTTAACCCTTAAACATAGCAAAAGTAACGAAGATATAATCAACCTCATGAATTACGCAATTCTGAGTTACAATAAATCAGCCCTAAACCACAGCTCGACAAAATATATACCCTTTCAAATTGTTCTAGGGAAACCAGACTATTGCAACCCTTTAGAATTCAATGCAAAAAAACAAAGGCTCACCGAATACATGTCCCCTCATGTAGAAAACATAAAGATGATTGAAAACAACTTTTTCCCCAACTTCTACAGAACCAAGAAACTAAGCCTAAACTTTACCGAACAGAAAAACATATCTACAGTTCTACTATCTACAGAACAACGAAAATTCCGCGACTAAATAAAGGTGACAAAAAGCATAAGGAACTAAAATCGCCAATTCACAACGATGAAAATACTATCGGAAAATCGAGTTTATACTAAAAACCTATTACAACCGAATCCAATTTATACCCTGAACGACTTTCATTCCATCCCTAAAACAAAATCATCCTACCACCCCGTATTGCTAAATAAAAATCCATGTAGAATTAGAGTTCGTAGGAACAGCTTCAAGGTTACAAACCAATCCTATAGACGATTCGGTAGAAGACCCCGCAACACAGGACCATTCCCAGAAAATATCAACACTTCAGAACCAATATTTTCCGATCTAAAGGAGGAGGGAGTTATATTGAAGGAAATACCTTTTTGTTTACATTTTTGATACCTTAAAATATACCCTTTTTTATTTAGACGGATATATCAAATATGACTACATTATTAGTTTTAGGTACATTTTGATAGTTTACTTTCTTGTTATAAGCAGTAAGCAGTAATTCTGTTAAATTAGTAATTAGTTGTATTAATTGTGTTATCTCAATAAAAATGAAGTTATATTTTTTTGAGTGAAACCGTGTTGTAAAACGTAGCTCACGTCATTAAGCACGTGATCAACATTTGGACTGCCCTGTTGCCAGATTACGATTAAACATCATAACTTTAGTTTAACGAATCATTTTCACAATTTAAACTTTAATAACAATTAAAAAAAATCGACTTTAAATTAAATGTAAATTACAAAGTAACTAGCAAAATTATAATAAATTTTGGAATACTTGCAAGTGTCGTCGATTTAGTACTCTAGATAGATTCAGCACATAGAAAAGCTTCGTTCAAAAACCATCAACATATTTTAATATTTGAATGGTTATTAAAATATCAAGATTATATAATTACCAATCACATTTATTGATATATAATATACAAGTACTAAACAGAAAAAGAATGAAATATCTGCATGCAGTATTTTCATTAATCAGAATCTGAAAAGTACTGGCTGGAATGACTGCTATCATCTACAGTATTTATAATTAACGAAAGAACTTCTTTTCGATCAAGTATATGCTCTCTGTCATACTATTTCATTATTTAATTTTCTGTATGCTTGATCGTATTCTTCCATATCTCAGGAGTAACCATACATGTCTATACAGTCAATTCAGTCAATCATTGAAAATGCAGTGATATGAGGGAATACGTAAAACTGTGTGTCCATATTGTTCTACTAAGTTATCTACTGAATATTTCGGTGCTGGTTTATTTTTGGAAAGTATCCGCTTAGGAAATATTGCAAAATAATTAATTTGTTTGTGCTATATACTCTGCTACAATTTTCAATAGTTCAGTTTTAAGCATTTCGATTGAAAATGTTATATTATTATTAATTACGAACCTTGAATGGCAGCTTTAGTCCATGAGCTCTTTGGTATCTTGTTTAATAACATGCTATAATACGGAGCTACGCTATGGTATCTGCACCCTCAATAAATCCATCTTCATTGCGAGCATGAACTATGTATCAAAAATAAAAATTTTCAATCAAAATTTTACTTATTTTTTTGCATATTTATATAACTTACCCTTTACAATCAACCTTGGTGTTTTTTATACTCGTCTTATTATTATCGTGCCATGAATGACTTATAGTACCATTTTAATAAATCCAGGTTTCATCTAAGAAGGCAAATTTGTACAAGGCTTTTTTCTTTGCTTCATATAACCTTTCAAAAAATCTATACGTTTCAGGGCAACATTGAGAAGTTCCATAAGCCCTCGTCTTGGATAATTTTTTTTCACTTAAAACAAACTTCTTTCAATACGTTACACAATGACATATGGTATCCGTTAAACAATTGTTTCTCTTTTAATTGCTCATGTAAGGAATTCAAAGTTACATGCTGTCCTGAAAATGAAAATGAAACCTATGTTTAAATACGTGCCTACGTATAAATTACATATTGGTTTAAGAACAGTTTTTTCTGTAATTCTAAGGTTACGAATACTTACTGTATTCATACATGATATAAATAGTGTCGCAAATAGAACTTGTATCCAAAGCTACAGTATTGATAAACCTTTTAGTAAAACTACGCTTTCTAGGCGATTTTAGAACTTTCTTGTTTTTCACTTTTTGCGAAATATTACTAACAGTGGACATACTCAACCTTAAGGCTGCTGCAACACGCCAAAAAAAATATTCTAATGTTTATAATATATATGACTTAAACTAAACATATATAATGTTTACCAATTACCTTAACATAGCTCTTTCTAACAGCCGCAAAGGGTAACAATGGACCATTATTGTCTTGTTCTTGTTCAAAATAGTATATCAGAGATGCTACAAACTCTTGACAATGACTATTTAAATGATTTGGCATTTTATAGGCGTGACTCTGACAACTATAACACTGTGGTACTTCTTAAAAGAACTTTTTTCGATAAACTGGACAACGTTGCATATGCTGTCAACCGAATCCAGCTCTAAATTTGAAATTTATTGAATATATTCCATTTGATTATTTTATTATTTCATTTATGTAGTGGTATTCCTGCTGTTTTCCAATAGCGTCATCGATGGCGTGCAACTGTTTTAGTTTTGTACAGGCTATACTAAGGTCGATTATGAAGTGAATAATGGAAATATAAGAGAATATAATGTTCTTGTTTCCTGCGTGAACTAACTTCTTTTTTATGATTATCGAAATAATATTTTAGAGAGAATTATTTTTAGTCTTGAAACTGTTTGATTTTCATTTAATAGAACGATTTGGTTGTCACTCAAACGTTTTCTTTAATTACTTTTTCCACTTGTACATTCTTGGAGATAATTATACGCCAACTCCACGCATAACAAATTGGTGTTATCTTTAAAACTGATTATATAATCTTTTGATCGAATTAATTGGGGTCTGCCTTTCGAATCAACTCTTTTTTTAGTAGATGTGTATCAGCAATTGATACTATTAGCCACTGGATCTGCAGTTTAACGTGAACCACGAATCACGATCATCAATGTATCTGCCGATCATCACGATGATTAAGCTCCTATCGCGCCTATCGACTGGCGAATGAGCAAGGTAAAATACCTCTCAAAAGGTATCCGGCCTTACCCAGCCTCGAACTGGCATAACTGAGGGGCAATTCCTTATCGAATTTTACACTTTTGGTTATTGAAATGTCTCCTCTTTTATAGGAGGTTTGTCTATCCAAATACTATCCGCAAATATGATCCACCAATTCGACTCGGTTTTTAAAGTTATTTCAGTTTTTTAAGAACTATTTTTTTAAAGCTCGTTGATTTCTTTAGAAAATCTCCTAACAATCAGCTGAGGTTAAACCACAAATGCTGGTATGCTCCAAATATTCCTATATTTGCCATTTTTTTTCCATAGTTTTACCATTTCTAAGTTATCAATTTCATAGATAGTACTTTCTAATTTTGACAAGGATTTTTTTTTAATATCCCAAATGTTCAAGTTTATCACGTGGGTCGGTGCAGCTACATTTTATAATCATAGGTCTTTTAATATAATTTAATTTAATTTATAATATCGACAACAAAACCTATTATACTCAAATGATAAATGACGTGACAAATTATAGGGTATTACAATAAGAGTGCAAGGTGTGAATTTTAAATAAAATTCTAAAAAAATAAAAAAAAAATTGAACTTTGAATATAAAACTAACATCAACGAGCCTTGCATATCTTTATGCACAGATAAATGGGGACGAAAACGGCCATATTAAAGTACCAAAGATGACTGATTGGTTTGGAATTTTGGTAGTTGGTGTCAACAACTTAGAAGTTTAATAGTAGACTTGAGCAGTTTTAGTTTGTTTTAATCAATAATAAGTACCGAATAAGTGTACTGGAATACTCTTTTTGTGCGTTCTAGTGTAAATACATATTAATACTTACTATATTGACAATTAAAACAATGATATCGGAAGTAAGGGAAACACACAAAAATATTGTTAGTTTGGCGTCTTGTGGTTGTTCCCTGGTACGAAAAAATAAAAATGCAAGACTAACATTACATATATAAGCGCCAATTATGTACAATTATTCCAATTATTTAGAAATAAAGACATATTTTGTTTGAATGAAATTTTAAGGTTATGAAGCCAACAAATCACCTAGTATGCATAGGCGTAGTCAAATTGATATTATGTAAAATAATATAATTCTAATGTTATTCAAGGTAGTGATTATCCTTTTTTAGAACTTAAGTTTTTAGCGTATGTTCTAAAGTGTTTAGTTTTCGGAGATACTGGGCCTAAACATTCAGATTATATTTAGTTTTCGTTTGATACATATAAAACATGTTACTTTATTCATAAAAAAATAAAAACAATAACTAATAATACAGAGTGTTACCTTTTTTAACAATCCTACTTTCTTTTCAGAAATTATTGTACTAATAAATGTATTCCTACTTATATGTAAGTAATTTCCTACTTCTAAGTTTAACCAGGATTGGGTTGAGTTGTTTTTGGAAAATTCGCTCTCAAAGGGGATACATTAATAATCCCACTTGCCGGCGGTTTACTGCAGCATATGAAAAACCATTTGAAGATATTAATATTTTAATGTTAGTTCCAAAACCAAACCTTCTGAACAGATTTTTAATGAATCTGCAGCAAATCGATCCAAAAATGAGAATAATAACTTTTTGTCGTATTGGCCAAATAAAAGACACTTTACTCCTTGAAAAAATAGATTTTTTAAAAATTTATTTAAATGTTTACATTTTCGCAGGACAGAAATCAACACCATCAGCTGATTTGTATTACTCCTCTTCAAAAACTATTCTTTCTGTAGTTTTATATTCAAAGGAATGGAACAACACATTCAGTAAATGGCCGCCGCGGCTTTGGTGGTTTTGCATAATTGTGACGGTATTTCGTTGATACAGCGTTCAATTTTGGGGGTTTAGTGCTTGGGTGGTCGTGGCTTTGTTGGCGTAAAGCTAAGACTTCAGAAAACCCCACAAAAAAGTCCATAGATGCAAAAATGTAAGATCGTGGTGGCCAATTGTGGTCACCAAAACGGGGGATGACACGACCAGGAACAGACTGTAAGACCGTCAATGTCTCACGGACGGTATGGCAAGTGGCACTGATGAAACAACATGCCTTCAAGAGCAATATCTTCCAATTGAGACCACAATGTACACCAAATAGTGACACGCTGGAAAAACATTTGTTTTTCCTGAATCATTCGTGGATTTCCTGAGTCCCAAATGCGGCAAGTGTGCCTGTTGGCGAAGCCATCGAGGTGACAATGGGTCTCGTCGCTGAAGATGATTTTGTCCGCAAAATCGGCATTTACTTCTTGTTGTCCAGTGATCTAATTGGTGAATTAGTGTTTTCGAATTTTTCTATTATTCTTTTTACAACTGATAAATTTGGAACGGTATATCTACCGAAAATCTGACGCACTTTCACCGGGTTGATATTATTATATTTAACAATAAGGACGCTTTGCTATATCGTCTAACGCTCCATGTTTATTAACTCCTGTCTGTCTCTTATCGACCTGTCACAATTATTGACCTGTCGAATCATGACAGCCAAAATAGCGCGCAATTGAAATCTTGTGCTCTTATTGTATCACCCTTTACAAATTCTTAGGATTATTGAGTACTAGCTCTTGGCCCAAATCACTATTTTCTTTGAGTGTGACTCTTTTTCATGTGCCTCTTAATTAATTATTTTTAATTACTCAATATGAAGGGGCAGCATCATCTCATACATCAGTCATACCATTATCATTTAATTTGGCAATAAAACCTGTTTGCGGAAATATTTTACGACAGCTTCTATATCAATTTAATTAATTTTTGAATATGTGCAAACAGTATTGCATAAAATTAATAAATCTTGAACCACACAAGACACAAATTTGATATTTCATTCTGGACGTCCAATAAGTGCAACTACTGAACAAATAATTGTATACATGGTATGGTATGATATATGGATGACAGACAATTAACTTTGAGTAAAATTATTAAGGCCATGGACATCTCAACTGAACGGATGTTTCATATTTTCAAAAAGGAATTGGGCTTGAGAAAACTGGGTGTGGAATACAGGTGCCGCGTTTTGTTAAATTCTGATCAGAAACGACTTTGAGTAAAACTTTTTAATCAACATTTGAATCTTTTTCGAAATAATAAAATACTTGTTAAACGTCATTTTGTAACTATGGATTTGGGTTTACTACTGTGATCCGCGACAACAAACCGCAGAGTAGACTGAGCCTGGTTGTTGTTCAGCTTCGAAGCAGCCAAATGGTCAAAATCGACCAAAAAAGGTTATAGCGTCAATTTTTTGGAATGCCAAAGGTATTTTGTTAATTCATTACCTTCAAACCGGAAGAATAAAGTAATTTTTTTCAACTATAAACTTGTTTTATCATTTCCGCTTTGCGAACTTTTCAATTATCCTAGCATTAGCTATATTACTAAATAAGATACAAATCAATGATTAACTATAGAATATCCTGCTATCAGATTGATTATATAGCAAATAATAAGAAGAAATTACATTTACTTAAAGCTCTTTTTAATAATCCATCTTACCCATCACAGATAGCAATTTCTAAACCGTTCCTAAGTCCCCCAAACCCTTCCTTATATACCCCTTCCGCTCAAAAACCATTAACTAATCCCTCTAAAACAAAAGGTTCAACTGTCCTCCGGCCGCCCTACATTATAGTAGGCTGGACCTCTCCTTCGCATCCCCCGTCGCCCGCGTAAAAGGGGGGTCACGACATGCAGCGTCTCTGCCGTCCCTCATAGGAACTAATTACAATGTATGATTAATTATCGGGGCACTGCAGACTAAGTATTGCCCGTCTTGTGTCCGATGTCTTACTGCAGCCCTGCTAACCACTGTCTTAGCTTGCTAATGTCACCAGCCGACGTTATATATCGTCCGTTTCATATAGGGTGGACCGAGCATGATTTGAAAGCTTGCTCTGGTTATTCAATATTATACATTTTCCTTATTGATGTATTCATATTTATTGAATATTCATCGATTGATTTTTCTTCTTTCACCGATAAATAGTTACCATCTTGCGCATAAATAGTGATTATTATTCGAAAAATGCTTGTAAACTAGATTATTCCATTTGAAGTTATATACTATAATGAGACGGGAGCAAATAAGATCTTTGGTAATATGGCGATTCGGAAGCTGAAATACAGTTTCGCTTGTTGTGGTTAATATTGGATAGCTGCATCTTTGGGGAGAGACCAAGCTTTTGTACCGCATTTCAATTGGCAAAAGTGTAAAATTGGACAAGGAATCGCTTTCCAGTCATGTCAGTTCGAAGCTGGGTAAGGTCAGATGCCTTCTGAGAGGTATCTACGTTGATAATTTGTCAACGTGTAGGCTTCCTGTTGTTCATAAATAATCCGTAACTAAATATGAAAAAGTTGTATGTGAAGAATTTTGTACGAAAAAGATGTTCGAATTAAAATTCCTCAGAAATGTTTGGATGGATTTTTGTCAATAATTAAACCTACTGTGTTATTTCGCATTTGTAAATGACTTATGAATTCATTCTTTTACCAGAATAGAAGCAGTAATCGAAACAATGGGTAAAATCCGGTGAAACTACGCCAAATATCGTAAAGGCAGTTCATTCGAGAGGAAAATTCATGACATTTTTAAGAAAAGTAATTTTGATACTTAAATTTTTTGAGAAAGGTTAAACAATAATCGGAGCATATTATGCAAGTCTCCAGGACAAACTTCAAAAAGAACCTACTTGCAGAAGAAAATTAAGGTACAAGTTGTTGGAACATCAACTGTATTGACCAAATATAACCCTATATAAAAGAGACATAACAGCCGTAGCCGAAAACCCTTCAACGGGGAAACTAAAGTACCTTTGAAAATTGAAACTTGGTTTTTCAGTTATGTGCTGAAAACTTTTTGATCAGATTTGTATATTACAATTACACTCTTTCAGTTTATTTACAAATTTACTTCGAGTTTCTTGCTACTTTATGTTTGTTGAATTGTTATTAACATATGTTAAAAAAAGAACGATTTTAAAATTGTTGGCTTGGTTGCTCATCAATCACAAATATTAACATCTTTAGAGATTATAATATCGTATAATCACAAAGAATAATAGACAATATAGTAATACAAGCTTATAAAGTACACGACAGTCCTACATTGATTTTTTTTCTTTAAATTCGATTCCCTTTTACAGCCATGTGTCCGAAGATTTTTGTCTATTTTCCCATCGTGCACAGATTTTATTGAAGCCAAGGTTATTCATGAATAGCGAGCCAGCGGTCATCTTCGATGAGATCTCAAACTGCACCAATGTTGTCAGCAGTGATACTTGACCTGGAACGTCGATTATGAATTACATTTACCACACTTTCTCATCCAATCTTAAACTTCTTGACCCAACCAAACACTTGAGTCTTAAATAGACTATTGTCTCCATATTGAACCTTTAACCGAATTAATATTTCGAATAGTTTAACCCTTTTCTTGGTTAAAAACTTTATTAACCCGATGCGCAACGGACGGTCAACCTGTTGGTCACTCATGGCTGTATTTACAAAAGAGCTGAGTGAAACCGCTTACTGAACGTTTCCCCCACTCCTATTACATTGCACTGCAACCACCTATACTGACAGCCCGCTCGTGATTGACTGAGGAAAGTAATTGTAAAATTACGGTTTATATTTGATTCATCCTCGTATCATAAGACACAAGTTGATTTTGGTTTATTGTATGGAAACGTTCACACATTAGTATTCTTAACGAATGATTAAATCTCCAATTTTTGTTTAATTAGCTTCATTATTTATTTATTATCAAGCTGACATGATTTTTGAAAGGTGCAACAGAAGGCTCATTTAAGTAATGTCTGAATGAATGTGTGCACTATCTAAAACTCAAAAAATATCAAAAATACCTGTTCTTATGTAAAGAAAGGATCACTGGGTAAAAAACAAAAAAAAACCAAACGGAGACAAATTTCTCACTGATTCTTTTTTGTAATAAATTTGCCTACATTTTTTATAACATTTTTATGTCTTTAAAATTTTGTTCGTTAAGCAAATTTATTACAAAAAAGAATCACTGAGAAATTTATCTCCGTTTGGTTTTTTGTTTTTAACCAGTGAGTCTTTCTTTACATAAGAACAGTTGTTTCTGATATTTTTTGAGTTTTAGATAGTGACGAAAAACCCAAATAAAGGAAAAAAATAGAACGCTCATTTATTAACTAAATACAATTTAGGAGTGAATGTGTATTTTTTGAATTCGTGAAATTCACTAATAAAATATGAGCATTTGTTCAACTCTGAAATTACCCTTTTTACTTTTGTTATTCTATTGATGATGCTGCATATCGAAATCAATTTTTTGGTGTATGTTTTTCTGAAAAACTTTATTTGAGAGGTACTTTAATTTCTTTACGTGTCAAGAGATAAGTATAAAACGTTTTAATTGTTTAATTTGGTATTCGTGTTTTCTCTAATAAATAATGTCACATAACATGAGAGAATCATTTGAACGACAATCAAGAAAACCAATTAAAGGAACGTGTTAGGGATAGATTTGAACAGAGAAAACGTTGAAGGCGATCTATGGTCAGATATATCAATAAACAGTTTTTCCTGAAGAAAAAGTTCAAAAAGTGACTGAAATTACTGTGGAGTTCACTGGAATTCGCAAACTCACTCTTTATCTCAGTTTAATGAAAAATGTGCGTAAAATTTCACCTGAAGTCCTTCTTTTGTGTGCACTGGGAATATGTGATTTTTAAAATTGCGATGTTCGTCTATTCGTGATTCAGCTACCGCGTTTGTTCACAACGGACCAAAAACAACAACGTATTGATGATACTGAGCAATGTTTGGAGCTGTTTAAGCGAAATAAAAAGGATTTTTTATGCAATATGTGACAATAGATGAAACATGAATCCATCACTACTCTCCGGAGTTAAATCGGTATCGGTCAGCTGAGTAAACAGCAGCCGGTGAAAGCTCTTCAAAGCGACCAAAAAGACCACCATCGGCAGTCAAGGTTATGGCCTCTGTATTTTGGGATGCGCATGGGATATTGTTCACCGATTATCTCCAGAAAAGTAAAACTATCAATAGCGAATATTACATAGCGTTATTGGTGCGTTTGAAAACTTCGAATTGCTTCCCTATCCACTGTTTTCCAATGAAGAGGCAAATGCCGAAATTGAAGGATATTTTGAAGACAAAGAGAAATCGTTTTATAAAAGTGGTGTAGAAATGTTAGAAAAGCATTGGAATGATTCTATTGCTCTTCAAGGAGAACATATTGGTGAATAAAGTAAAAATTTCAAATTTTTTTTTTTTTTTATTTGTCATACCGGGGACCATTGACCGATGTGTCAAATGTTTGAGAAAATAATAAGACCTACTAAAAATAATATTCAGAACAAGCATGTGTAACTCAGATATCTTAATAATCATTTTCCGAATGCTGCAGTAGAAAGCAGTTGGGCCATCCTATAGGGATCCTTTTATCACGTTTCCCGTCTATTTTCGTACAAGTTCGAATAAGTTAAAGGTGAGTCGTTGTAACTTGGACTCTCGTGTCACCTTACCTTTTGGCCAGCTATTCTCTACCTTCGGCTATTAGTTTGAATTATTTCATTTTTAAGGTCACATTATTATATTACTATTACAATTAAAAAATATTATTTTAATTTTCCAAAATATATTCCATATATTCTTTAGAAATATTATTGAGTAGTTTAAAATACAAATTTTGTTATTAATTTATGGCACCTTCTTAGCTTATTGATGCCTATTTTGTTCACGATGTTGTGATCATCAGAATATTATTAGATCGTAAAGTATATATAATGGGTGGCCCAATAAGAGTGTCAGAACTTTAAAATGAGGCAAATGAGTAACTGCATGTGATAATCCGGAAATTTTTGTTTTTTCTTGAAGAACAAATAATGGCATTATTCTCTGAAAATAATGTCGATCAAATATCCCCCTCGGCTTCGTCTGGTGGAATGAAATCTGGAAACCCAATGTTCAAATACTCTTTCAAAAATATGGCATGTAATATTTTTAATGGTGGTCTGAATGCTTCTTTTAAGATCAAGAATTGCTCGATTGTAAACTAGAAATTTAATATAACCCTTCAAAAAATAATCCTAGGGCGTGAGATCGCATGACCTTAGTGGTTGGTTGACATTACCATTTCGCGAAATAATGCGCTCAGGAAATATTTCTTACAATTTATTGATTGTATGGCGAAATTTGTGAAGTCATGAAGTCGCACCGTTTTGTTAAAAGAAAACCTTGTTTATATCCACATTTATCAGTTTAGACTAAATATATTATATTAGCATATTCCTATAATGTTCACCATTAAGAGTAACACGATTTCCGTTATCGTCTTCAAAGAACTAAGGTCTTATCACTCCGTCAACCGAAAAATCACACCAAACAGTGACTACCTGAGGATGATGAGCTAAATCGTCAATCAATTGAGGATTTTCATCGTCACAAATCCTGCAGTTGTGATTGTTTACAAACCCATTAAGCCAGAGCTTTGTCGAAAGTGCTGTTGAGTCGAGTATCTTCTATGGTAAATTGATTAAATGTACTGGACAAAGCACTATAAGTGACATTTACACTTCAAACAGTACATAATCTTATTGAAAAACTCTTTACAATATTGTTTGCGTGGATGTTAAAAGTTGGTTTTGATTTTTGCCTGGCGTAACTTTTAAATAAATTCTACTCTGGGGGTGACTACTTCGTTTACAACAGTAAAACATTGGGCGGCGGAGTTTAAACGAGGCCATATGAGCTGCCAAGATGAACATCGCAAAGGTTGACCAAATGAGGTGACCATGTCAGAAATGGAAAAATAAAATCCACAAAATAGTATTGTATGACCGTCGACTTAAAGTGTGCGAGCTAGCAGACATGGTAGGCATTTCAAAAAGTGCTGTATATCTCATATTGACTATTGAAAATTTGGACATGAAAAAGCTGTGCCCAAAATGGGTGCTGCGATTACTCACAATGGAACAAAAACAGCGTGGCGAGGATATTTCAATCGAGTGTTGCGTGAAGTTTCACAAGAATAAAGCTAAGTTTTTGTGTCGATTCATAACCATGGATGAAACATGGGTCCATTACTTCACACTTGAGATGATGGAACAGTCAAAACAATGGACTGAAAGGAGAGAATCAGCTCCAAAGAAGGCGAAGACAGTTCCGTCGGCAGGCAAGGTCATGGCGTAAGTTTTTTGGGATGCGCGTGGGATAATGTTCATTAATTATCTTCAGAAAGGAAAAACAATCAATGGCGAGTATTATGCGAACTTATTGCAGCTTTTCAGTGATGAAATTAAGAAAAAATGGCTGCATTTGGCGAAAAAGAATGTTTTGTTTTATCAAGGCAATGCACCAGTTCACACATCTGTTATCGCGGTGGCCAGATTTAATGAGTTAAATTTCGAATTGCTTCCTCAGCCACCCTATTCGCCAGATTTAGCAACAATGAAGAAGTGGAGCCTGCGGTTGATGGCTATTTTTAGGTAGGCTTGATGGCTTGATGATTCTCACATAGGCTTGATGATTCTCACTATAACCAAAGAATCGAAGCTATTGAACATCGCTGGGATTATGCCGTAATCGCTAGGGTGTAAATTTATTAATTAAAGCGACTGCTGGAAGTATTGCAATAAATAAAAACTCTTACTAACAGAAAAAGTAACCCCTCAATACGGTTATAGTTAATCCTGCACTTTATAGATTGCACAGGTTAATATCGTTTCTTGCAATGTTTTGAATCAATTAAATCTAATTAGATAAGATTTATGCATAAAAGACGTTCATTTTACGATTTATTAAACTTGAAAGGAATATCAGTTTTTAGATTAAACTTTAAAAATTAAATTACTCTGAACTCTGATGCAGAAATTGTAATATTTTCAGGATAAAGCCCATTCTTAATTTTTGGCAGATAAATAAGCTGTGAGCAGTGATCTATATACTTAATAATTAGAGCGATTGCAGGAAGTTTTGCATTAAAAGCAACAAACTCAAATATAATCCTTAAAAACGATAATGCTGCATTGTCCATTTATAGACCACTATTATTTTCAGGTTCAACGTCTTACTAGATCTAATAAAATTCTTAAAAGTATCGACATGGAAATTCCCTTGCGGTAAATTTAAAATAAATGTTTTATGCAGGTGTATTTTCAAGGTATAAATATTCCCAAATCAGTTAATTTATATGCCAAAATTAGTTGAATATGATAGGCGAAAACGTTCAAAGGGACTATCCTCCTTTGCATACAACATATTCTTGGACAGCACATATATAATAGCGACGACTGATTTCCATAATGACTGATGTTAGCTAGTACAGGTACAGTCCTAAGTCGATTTCAAACATGTAAGATAGGTACAGGTCGTCGAGTAAGGTAAATTCTAATAGACGTCAGGCGATGCGCCGGATATTCATCATAATTTTTACGACAGGTATAGGGCACTAGGGTTATGAATCTTATTACCTTTGGGATTTGTTTTGTGGCTTTAAATGAGATAAAATTTAACAGTGGATTTTCTTTTCACCTTAAAAGTTTAATTTATATACATTATATTTTAATAAATTGCATTTTTTTACTTTCGAAGTATAATATGATTTTTAATATAGATATTGGCCCTAAATGATTATTATTAAATTAAAATGGATTAATCTCCTGCACAGTTAATCAGATTAATTAAAGTTGAGCTCAATGAAACAACAAATGGAATATTATGAAAATGATACAAATCAGAAACATTTAAAATTAAGAGAGGACTCAGGTGACTCATTATTCGCCGCAGTTTTTAATCTAGATTTGTTAATAAGAACAAGTGATACAAAAACAGAATGGACAATATTTAACAATGAACACAAAAGTTAGGCTTTTGTAGATGATTTAACCTCACTGATTAATTCCAAAAAAGATCATTAAGAACGTCTAAAAAATAAGATTTAAAAGCAGCGAAAATTGAATGACAAATAAATCGGATAATATAATAAACTAAACTCGTAGAGATTATCGTTAAACACCAAATTACTTTTCTTAAATTTTTCAACGTGTATTTCGCTAACCTGAACTAATTTTTATAACCAACCTAAAGAAAGAGAAGAGAACGAACGCATCGAGAAGTTAAAAAAGTGATTTAGTGTTTAGAGGAAATTTAGTGGAAATTTTCTTCGAGTTTAGGTTTCACATTCAATCAATTTTCATCATTCAATTGATGCAACAGGAAGTATATAAAGGTTTATAACTCTAAGAACATGTATTTGAAAGAGAGAACAAAATGTGTTTATACTATTATAGTATTCGTGTTACACTTTCAGTATAATACGAACTGTCTAACTCTATAAAATAAGCGGTTATCTCAACTTTCCCCTTGTTTGATTTGAAGTAAATCTTCACAGTAAAGAAAAAATCTGTCAATTTTAACACAAAACGATTAAAAGAAATTTTTGTGTAATTTTAACATAAACGCTTTGTGCCAACCAACACAAATTTAGGTTAAAAGTAACACAAATATGTATTAAAATCAAGCATAAAAAATTTGACACATTTAAATGTTTTAAAATGACAAATCTCACCTTTAGAATAAAATGATGTATAACCTTACTTGATTGCTATATATTTAAATATAATTTAAATACTTGTTGAGTTTCGATTGTTATTGATATTTTAATAGCATTTATAATAGTCGCTAATATTTATACCGTGCTACGATGAACATGTAAACCCAACCCATATATTGTATGTAATGAAGAAAGCGTCGTGCTTCCCGCGTAAAAATAATAGATGGGAGGAAGTCTTCAACTGATAACTAGTGTGTTATTTTGTGTTAATTTTATAGTGACACATTTAGAGTGTTACTACTGAAGGAAATAAGAGTTTTTTATATTAAAAAGAAAGCAAACGAACAACGCAATCGTATTATGTTAAATTAACATGTAAAAGTGGTAAATACTTAACAAAATTTTCACACACATTTGTAACTACTTATAACTCCATTTGTAACTATTAATTTAAAGTAATTTAACTTTGTACTGGGAGAAAGTAGATTCCAGCTGTTTAATATAAATTCTTAATGCTCAGCCTGCTTTTTAGATAAATGTGAATCACATATCAAATCATTTAGGTCACATTGTGTCAATATGTGCGGTTTTTTGAAGTACTTGATTCGTAAGTTGGGTCGGACTATGTCTCTAAATTATCGTCTTGACTAGCAGCAGCTTCTTGAGATTCTAATGGATTTTGAGGTGTTGGCACAGGCAATTCGGCACTATATGCGATTGGTCTTTTTTCAGATCACAGGTCTGGGTATTTTATGGTGTGTTTAGACTTATTAGGATACCATTTATAGCAGTCAAAAATAAGAATCACTTACGTGATCTCTTGGTTTCGTACAAGTAATTAGCACAGCAGAGGGCAAATGTCCCAGCAGAAGTCTCACACAGGTTACACAGCAGATATGTGGGACCCAGGATTTATCTTGTTGGCGCTCAGGAAAACCAAGTAACCCAAATAATGTTTTATTACTAATTGTATGAAATTTCGACGCTGATAGGTAAAATTTAATTCTCCACAACATAACAAAAACTATCCGGGTGAGTTATACACTTTCGTAGCATATTTACAGCCTTAACTAATATCAACACATTTAAATTTGTTGACTATGAGAGCTACCTAACTTCAGATATGACGTTATTCAAACATAAACAGTATATGAGGTGAAATTGAATATGTAGCTGTCACAAACAGAAACTGAAGGTAACTAAAAAAAATATCATTGTTGTTCTAATGAGAGTAGATAAGTATAATCAAATATTATTACAAAATTCGTGTGACAAAAACAGTGTTTATTAGTGTAATCATGAAATGATATAAATAGTTTGAAATTAAATTGAAATATTATTGTTTTAGCTATTCACTTAATTTCAAAATGTTTGACACACAAACAAATTTGTATTAACAAAATCAAAATAACACTAATATGAAAACTGCATATTAACTTGAACTAAATTCAAGTTCCCCAAAATGTTTCGTAAGAAAAAAAAAACTTCACACTACCTTGTGGGTATACCTGGTACTATACCGAAGGTTCCAGGCAGAATGTGACGAGCAGTCCTGACTGCTACGAGCATTCGCCGTATGATGGCCCCGATTGTTTCCCAACTGCTTTCTTTGCGTTCGTCTGGAGCTCGGCATCACGCTCACGCTCCAGGAACTAACAATCCCTGGTTCTAAACTCCCAGTGGAACTATAAGCTTATAAGCTACCATGACTCGTGCAAGTAATAACAATGATACCCCGGTGGTAATCAATTCACCCGTCGACAGACGACAACCGGGTGCTCGGATTCTGGGTAACCTGGTCTTTCACGATCTCAAAAAAAGTCGCCGCAATGTTGACATGATCTTCAGGTTATTCTGTTGGCATAGTTCGATGAGTCCTGTGCCGCTCTTGTTTGTAAATTTGTCACTGGGGAATTTGCCTACGGTTTTCTGATGGATTTTCTCTCAACCGATTTGTCCGTTAATGTCGCCCAGTAAAATTTTGAAGTCATTCTTTGGGACCTTTGCCATTACCTTATCTAGTGTTGCCCAGAATTTCTCTGTAGACTTGCGGTTTTTCTTGTTGTCCGTGTTTGTGGGGGCATATACGTTGATTAGGGTGTATTTTTTATTGGTACACTGAATGCACATTGTCCTTAGTCTATTGTTTATGGGGATGATTTCCTTAATAGAGTTAACTATCCTTTTGTGTACCACAAAAGCCATGCCCAGAAGCCCTGGCGACTCGTTTATCTGTCCTGCTTTTGAATATGCGATAGTTCCCGTAGTTCACCGTGTCCTCATCCGTGAGGTTTTCTTGTAGGCATGCGTGTTTCTTGTAGGACAAGCACAAGTATCTTTTGCCTCTCAACAACTCTTTTCAGGTTAGGTTGTGAAGTTTTCCTGATTCGATCAGCGTATTGATGTTGAAGGTGCCAATACATGTAGGTGTTTTGTATGGAAATTTGCCGGAAAGCGGCGGTTTTTTTTAGATCGTGAAAGTCCAGGTTACCCAGAATCCGAGCACCCGGTTGCCGTCTATCGACGGGTGGATTGGTTACCACCGGGGTATCATTGTTATTACTTGCACGAGTTATGGTAGCTTATAAGCCTATAGTTCCACTGGGGTTTGGAACCAGGGATTGTTAGTTCCTGGAGCGTGATGTACAGCCTCTGAATGAACAGACGCCGACCAGGTTGCCGGTGGTTGCCATTGCAGACGCCACCTGGGTTTTTTTTTGCCATGGCCCTGTTAGCTATCTGTTCCCGAAATGAATATTTGGGTTCAGCCGTTGTCCGCTTCCGGCGACTTCCTGCGGGTTGGAGCTTTGCGAAACTATATATTTATATATATATATATATATATATATATATATATATATATATATATATATATATATATATATATATATATATATATATATATATATATATTTGTGTGTATATCTATGTATATATGTATATGTGTTTGTATATATATATATATATATATATATATATATATATATATATATGAAAAATGAAAAAATGAAGAGTACTATTTAGAAAATAGGCTGTCAAGTAATAAAATGTGTTGGATTTTTTAAATAAAATGCAACTGCTACAAAAATACCTTTCTTATCATTCACCGCCTTGATACATATTTGAAACAAAAAATAATGCCATGATTAAATAAAATCCAGAAAGTCATTTCAAAAATAATGTGGTCAAAAAATAAATGTGTTGAAGTAACATATATTGATAACTTTGGTTCACATTTTATCAGAAATTGGTATTGAAAAATTTTCTATGTATACATTTTAAAAGCAATGGGTCGTACTAAACATTGTACTTAGGAAGAACGCCGGGTACTTCTGCAATTGCGAAAACGCAAAATATCTTATAAATTTATTTGTCAAACTTTGAATAGATCTCCTTGCATTGTTTCATGAGTTTCACAAAAAAAACATAAAGCAAAAACCAGAGTTCCGAGGCCGGAACGAAAAACTTCTAGTCGAGAAGAAGTTTAATTCGCAATGTGTAAAAATGTTTTTTTGACTTCGATGGTTGTCAAACGGGAATTACAGTTACTAATCAGTACGAGAAGTATTAGAATACGTTTGCAACTATTTGACTATAATTGCGGAATTGCAAGAAAAGTTTCCTATTTGAATAAAAAACACTTAAAACAATGCAAGGAGTTTGCACGAAATAATTTAAATAAAAACTTTGGAAAAATGTTCTTTTTCCAACGAAACTAAAATAAATTTATTTGATGGTGATGGAAGAGTACGTGTTTGGCGTCGAGTAGATGAACGTTTCAATCCAAAATATACTATTGATTGCGTCAAACATGGTGGTGGTAATATTAAAATATGGGGTTCATTTTCATATGCCCAAGTTGGCCTAATTGACTGGATAAAACAAAATATGACCAAATAAAACTACTTAAACTTCTTACTTCTTATCTTGTAGAATATTATGTTGCGTTATGTTGAAGAATATATGCCATTATGATGGGATTTCCAGCATGACAACGATCCCAAATACACCGCCAAAAGTGTGAAAATTTGGTTGGATACCCACAATATTGTTTGTTTACCTTGACCACTCAGTCACCGGACAAGAAATATTATAGAAAATTTGTGATAAATTTTGAAGACGCCTGTAACCTTAAGGAAAACATGAAAAACCAAAAAACGATGGGAGATTATTCAAGTAATCTGGTATTCCATTCCGGTTGAAGTTTGCCATAATCTTGTAGACTCCATGCCTAGACAATGTACCGTAGTTTTAGAAAATAAAGGCTATCCAGCAAAATACTAACTAATAATTTGATTTTAACTAGTTTGTCCTTGTTATACCATCTTTTTTTTGTGCGTGCTATTTCTGAACACTCTTATTTTTGTGACCAAGTTCTTATTTATTGAAAGTTATGTATTTTTTGAAATATAACTTACATTATTTTTTTGTTTGTGTTTATTTGATGTCAATAGAAATGGCCAAATAACGAAAGAAAAACATAAACTGAGAAAAAGAATAAATTTACCTTTTGAATTATATATTTTATAACATTTGGATAATGCGGTATGCGGATTTCATTATTTTTACATGCTTACATGATATAAGTAAACCAAGGATTAGTGAGAATTAAATTTAATCATCGCTTTATGATGATGAGAATAGGATTAGCGAACAGCGCGTCAAGTTTTAGTGCTTAGTGGAAAATTATTTGGAATTAAACTTTCAGGTTCACGAAACCGCAAGTACGTCATTTTTTAAGTAACGTTTTTTAAAGCACGTAAGTTTTTCTAAATACTTTTAAACATCTCCTAGAGAATAGCAAAGTTTTATATTTTTCCACCCTATTTATTAGAAAATAACCCGGTCATCCTAGTAGATCTCTACCGTCAGTTAATAATTATGAAAAGCCATTGGCCATCAGCGTCGTCGGACTTTCTTGGTACAGTCTCAAGTCGTATCTCGTCCATTGTAAGACGCGTACACTCCCGTCCAGAAGTCCGTCTTATTATCGGTTCCCTATCGGGAAATCCATACACCATATTATATGTAGATCCATTGTGATGGGATGAGATTTAATAGTTTCCAAACATTATCAAACTAACTAAAAGATTAAGTTTCATGCAAGCAAACAATACTCGTAATACTGGATAGTAGGTAGTGTAAACATGGAGATGTCGAACGGATTACTCCCGGGCCCTGGACGTATTAGTTTTGGTCTATTTCGAAGGTAAAAAGGAGAACGGAAAATTTGGTGTACGTATTTGTTCTCAGCTCGATTTATTTTTAATATGGAATTATTGTATATGAAGAATATTACAAGAAATACTTTTAATTAACAACGTGTTTGTTATACTGAAGACCGTTTTCAGAAAAACAGTCTATGGAGAATAAAGAAAAAAGAGAAAGGAACGGAGAAAACATTCTAACGGTTTTTGTACCATGAAACATTACCATGATCAAATATTTAGATTGATATTAGAAACCGACGACGATACAATTATTTTTTGATTTTTGGAAATAAAAAAGAAATCACAAGCAAATAAATCAGGGCTATATGGCGAACTATATATCAATTATATGTTTTTTTTTTTTAATTTAAAAAGACGATTTTGAAAATGATGGCAAATATAACTAACGATCTTTCAAATATCTGAAATTCTGATTTCACAACTTACAAGATTGCATGACATTGGGATCATTAGAATCCAACATATCGCGCTTAAAGTGTCAGTGTGTTCATACTATCGGTCGAAAAAAGAACATCGAAGAAAGAGCAAATATTAAGTTTTGTTTTAAACTTGGTAAAACATTCTCAACTCCGAAAACAGTGAATGTGATGAAATCATATGGCGTATCATACTGACAAACAGACGTTATTTCGGTTTGTGTAAACACTTGACAATTCGCAACTTAAACCGCAGTACGAAAATGCAACTGTACAAAACATTGCTTTGTCGGTTTGGTCAAATATGTCTCAGGAACATGAATGCTGATTAAAGCCAACGCAAATCTACTTTTAATATTTGGGAAAAAACTATTAAGGGCCATATTTTGAGGTTTTTGCAAGGATGGAGTATGCGGACGCTACAACCGTAAAGTATACGACCTCCATGTTCGCTTAGGAGGAAGACACGTTGTGTCCAGCATCAAAATTAGACGGCTCAGCTTGGTGGGGCATGTAATGTCAGAATGGATGTTAATAGAATCCTTAGCAGAATATGTTCTGTTAAGCCAGATGGTACAAGAAAACCGAAAAGACCTAGGCTCAAGTGCGATGCCACAAACATGGGCCTACCAAATTGGAAACTGTAGCTAATAGAAAGAAAGAAAATAGTGTCGGCCAAGACTCACAAGGGTGTGTTGAGGTAATGATGATGATTCACAAAAATCTATTATTTAAATTAATAAATTAAGAAAAATAGTATTGGTTATCGACAACAATCGCATTTATTCTATTTCGTGAAATTATACTTACAAGATTAATAGAATTTTGACTTTAGTTTGAACATGCGAATTACAAGAAGATAGGAAACAATTTCTTTAAAAAATAGTTGTAAGTTAAAGTACATTCTGTCAAACAAATTCAGAGAATTGTTCAAGAAAACACAAAATATTGATTGGAAGATCCAAATTTATCTTGTCGCCTTCAAAAGAAGCCCCGTTTTATGCAATACACTTTTACTATCGAATGATCCAGTCGTTGAAACGCTTCTTATAGTTATTTTTCGTTATGGCCTTCAGCTCCTTTCCACGAAGTGTTAATATGAGCTAGGGGAATAAAAAAAAATTAGTTTGGAGCCACATCTGGCCAAAATGGTACTTGATCTGTGACAATCGTTGAGTTTAGTTAACAACTTGCGTACAGTGGATGATGTATTATTGTGGTGCAAAATCCAAGGGCGTAGGGCGCCGTCCCTCCAGCATTAATCACAGTAAACATTTTTTCAGAGCAAAACACCATATTTTATTTTCGTTCAGTTTCTTTTATTTAACTCATTTTCCTAGTTCACTCCCTGTATAGGGTTTCAATAGTACGAAAAGTAAAAAGGAGGAAAGGAAGAAAAAACAAATTTCAGCAGCACTATTTTCTTCTACGCCCTTCCACTTTAAAAACCCACGAGCTGCCACTGGTGTATGATGATGATTGTGTATTCCGTGGTAGAGCCCACGAGTGGTTTAAACGATTCAAAGGTTGTGAGGACATCTATGACGACGAACATCATGGTTCAAAAAATTCCATGGTTACTCAAAGTAATATTGAAATTGTGCGTTAATTTATGAAAAATCAGCCAAAATCTTTGTTGCGATACATGGAAATGGAAATGTCCAAAGATTCAATTCATCACACTTTGGATTATCATACGCACGCTTTGTTCCACACAAATTGACTGACGACCAAAAATTGCTCCGAATCCAACATTGAAAGGATTTGATTAAAGAGTCGAAAAAGGACGCAAACTTCAACTACAGCATTGGTACTGGTGATGAGACGTTGTATTTTCAACATGGTCCAGAAACCAAGCGTCAAAATGTCGAATGGAAACATCTGAGCGAACCAAATCCGAAGAAAAGTCATCTCAAAAAGTCAAAAATCAAAATGTTGATTTGTTTCTACTATTCGGGGGGGTTTTGTGCACAAGGAGTTCATTCTAACTAGGCAAACTATCATTGGTGTGTTTTATCTTGGTGTTATGGAGCGTCTGCTGTCACGTATCACGCTCATCAATGATTTTTTGACCAAAAATTACATTTTAACCATCAATAAGTCACCATACTCTTCATTCCAAAAACTTCTTCATCACCATAAACATTAATTGTCGATAAAAGGACAGCATTATGTTGACAATGATGCCATTCAAAAGGCGTTGACCACCATCCTATAAGACATATCTTTGGCCGAGCTCAAAAATTCATTCGTCAACCTAATTGACTGTACAAAATGTTGTATTGATGCGCAAGGCGAGTATTTTGAATAAAAATAATGATTTTTGTAGAAAAAATAAATATTTGTGTTTCTTTCTGAAAAAGTTCTGTTTTCCATGAGACCCACCTTGTATATGTTTCACCACCATCTTTACTCTATTATAGTCCATCCACTACTAGATGGAACCCTCTTCAGCATGCTTCCAACTTCCGCGATCGTGAGCTCTCCTCCGCCATTCGGTTACGATATACTTGATTATATTACCAGTACATCGTGTTTTCACTCTTCTTTGTGGACCTTTGTGATCAAGAGGTATCTATTCCGGGATTGCTTTGATTGGTCCATGTGTCAAACAATCGACATCGACTTTTCTCTTCAGACAAAGGAGTACTTTTGTTCTTAAACACTATGTTGAGCCTGCCATATTTAGCGTTTTGTCACGCTGTTGCACCTTCTTGGCAGTAGCACCCTGTATTAAAATCCTCTTGCCAAGGTATATGCAGTGATCCGCAATATCCAAATCCCTCCCTAAAACAGAAATTCTTTTACTCTCGGCAAATTTGTTGAACATGACCTGACTCTTTTTCAGATTTATTCTCAAGCCATGTGATAAAAATTCGGGCACTCTTCTTTGGTAATTATTAAATATTTTGGTGGACGATCTGTTTAAGTGTATACATATTTAAGGATTTGCATTAAATGTTATCTAAAAAAATATATATAGTGCTCATGAAGCTATGTCAAAAGAAAAATGTTTACAAGTGTTCAAGTACTTTCTTGATTGTAGAGATGTAGTTAAATATAAACCTCATTTAAGGAGACCTTCCACATGAATCTACGAAGAAAACATTACCAAATCACGGATCTTGTACTGAATAATCGCCGATTATATATTATAGACATTGTAGATATTTCTGGACTATTATATGAATAAGTTCAATTATTTCTGAAGAACACTTTGGACTTGTCTCGTGGATCTGAGTCGTGCTTGTCGAGTGTTATCGATTAATGTTTTTCAAAAACATCATCCTGTTGAAGTCGCTGAAGAAATGTTTTCATTGGATGGTGACATACTGAAATGACTACTAGTGATGATACCAATGCCGAAAAATCCACGTCGGTGAAGTATTGAAGTCATGTTAACTGTTTGATTCGACTGCCGTGCGATTGATATATATTTGTATACATATATGTATATATATATATATATATATATATATATATATATATATATATATATATATATATATATATATATATATATATATATATATATATATACATATAGTATATATACATATACTTAATTATTATCTTCCTGAATAGTAAATAATGGCAATGTAATTACTTTTTATCTATATTATACGTTGCGTTTATGGTGCATCGTCCTGTCAAGCCCGCAACATTGAATAATAAATCAACTAAGCCAAACAAAGATTTATGACTGCACGTCCAAACAAGCTAAATACAAACATTCAGCCCTTGGGCAAACTTAGTTACCCGATCTGCATATTCCAAGTTGTGCGCCACATCTTCCACATACATATTCATATTTCATATGTATATATTGATCTGCACATCAGACTTCAAATATGATAAACACACTGATCCTTATGTCAGCGCTTTAAAGGGTCTCTTGCACCGTTAGTGCAACTGCATGCCCCGCGATTTGAATATGAATAGATATTGTTTTTGGACCCGTCTAATATCAGAATCGGCCTTATAATTAACTAACTAAAATATCTGGATGATTATTGTGAAAATATTTTTTTTATTTTGTTTTCCAGGTAAGGTTTTACGCATTAGTAAATTTTATTTCATATTTATTAATAATACTATTGTTATTAAATATATTTATTAATAATAAGTTAAATATTTTATTAGGTGTGAGAGAGATCTTTGTGTTTGTTTTATTATTGGAGTAACTTGGTAACTTATTTTTACAACGAATAACATGGATTATAATATACACGGTGTAAGCGAAATAACTTTCGTAAATTTAACCTTCTTCACTTCATCATTTGAAAGAAAAAAAGTTCTTTACAACAAGGGTTAAAGAGTTTCCGCGAAGAAAAGTTATTAAAAGAGAGAAGTTAAAAGAACAGTTACAAAATTTTAAAACAGATTTGACTTTTTTTATTCTCGATCACTGGGTTGTAAACACATAAACTATTTGTTTCCTGCTGATAGCGCATAATTCTTATTATTAATTATAATTATTAATTAATAATAATCCCTTAATAGTGCATATTTAATTTTTGGGTACTTTCTGCGATTAAAATAAAAAATGTTTTTATTTATAAAAAAATAAATAAAATGCCGCACGAATTATATTGTAAAAACCGACCCCTTATCTCTGGAATGCATATAAAGAACTATATCGTATTTACTTTATAGATTATTAATAGTTTTTGTATTACTTTATATTAATATAAAATATAGGAACCAAATTAATGTTAGATAGATTTATATTTTCAAACTGTTTTTAAGCCGAAGGCT
The DNA here is from genome assembly GCA_031761425.1 of Cosmopolites sordidus. Taxonomy (NCBI): domain Eukaryota; kingdom Metazoa; phylum Arthropoda; class Insecta; order Coleoptera; family Curculionidae; genus Cosmopolites; species Cosmopolites sordidus. The sequence goes on from JARFXV010000333.1 coordinate 257,148, forward strand.
CTGCCGGTTCGCAGTTCTGAATATTCTATCATTAAGTTATAAATTGATTTGTATAACAAATAATTAATGTTAGATATAACTAATTAAAGTTTGTTACCTGATACAATAAAGTGTTTTTTAAAAACCAAGTTTTCAAGTACAAGCATATAATTCACGTTTATGAAAACAATGAACTAGTAGACATAGTATTAACATACGGAGAGTGCCAACAAAATGCAGCCGCAGCATGTTGTTTGTACGCGGAAAGGTTTCCTTTAAGAAATCATCCGGTTTTGCGGTTGTGTGTAAATTTAGTTACTAAGACTTTGCGGCACATGATACTTAAAGGCGTAACTAGAAGGTTAGGCTGAGATACCTCCACGCGAAATGGTGGAGATAGAGGAAGAAATTTTAGCAATTGTCGAAATTGAGCCAACAACGAGCATTGTAGCAGGTCAAGCTGAAGTTGGTCATAGAAGTGTGGAAGGCTATACGACAAGGACATTTTTTTTATCCCTATCATTATCAACGGGTACAAGCCTTACAGCCCGAAGATTATCCTAGAAGCGTTGAATTTTGTCAGTGGCTTTTATTTTGACTACCGATGAGGTCACATTTACAAGAAATGGAGTAAATAATTTCCGCATAAACCATGTTTGGGCAGTAGAAAATCCGCATTCAGTGAAAAGAACTCATTTTCAGCACAGATTTTCAGTAAATGTTTGGGCTGGCGTAGTAAATAGAATGCTTACTGGGTTTCGACAGGTCGACTGATAGGTGAAAATTATTTAGACTTTCTTCAAAACAATCTGCCACAATTATTACAAGATATTCCTTTAAATGTTAGACAGTATATGTGGTTTCTATATGATGGAGCTCCGTCACATTTTAGAAAAGAAGTTCACGAACATTTAAATATTGAATTTCCTAACAGATGGATAGGGCGCAATGGACTCATTTCTTTCTCAATGGACCCTTTTTTGTGGGGTTATTTAAAAAAGTTAGTTTACCACGATGGAGAAGTAAATACTGTAGAAGAACTATAACAGAACATCGAATACGTTTGTGATATTATTCGTGGACATCGGGATTTTATTTTTGACGTGTGTAGTGATTTTGAGCAAGATTGTGTGCTAACTGAACAAATGGTGACAATTTTGAACACTTTTTGTAACATGTAACATTTTTGTTTTTGTTATTCTGCAACTTTTGTATAAGTCATTTTTGCTAAATTGACTTCTCTTTGCGAGTTCTACAACGCAGTGGTAGAGAATCTCAAACAGTCAAATCTGTTTTCAAATTTTATAACTGTTAATAACTTATTTATTTTGCAACTTTTATATAAATTGTTTTTGGTAAAATGACTTTTTTTACGAGTTCCACAACCTGTTAAAATAAATGACTCAACTTTGAGAACATCCTGTATATTAGAGTCATTGTAAATATTACTGGAATATCATTTAGATCAATTCATTTTGAACAATGAATTTAGGCTTGTCTTGCGTGTCTTTTTTAAAAAATCGTCATCCTGTTGAAGTTGCTGAGGAGATGCTTTCTTTAAATGAGGACATTCTGACAGGCATAATTACTGGTGATGAGACATAAACCTATTCTTATAACCCAGGAACAGCCCAACAATCAATCGAGTAACGTGGTGACGATGAACCCAACCCGAAAAGGCCACGTCAAAGCCGATCAAAAATATTTGACTATTTTCTTCGATTACCGTAATATTGTAAACAACAAGTTCCATCAAACTGATCAAATAGTTCTATTCGAAAAAAAGTCCAGATTTGCACACCACAATAATTATTTCTCCATTTTTCGCTAAAAATCAAATAAATACCGTTCCACAAGCAGCATATTCACCAGATATGGCTCTGTGTAACTTTTTTGAAGAAACCACTTCGTGGATGCCGTTATGTGTCCGTAGAAGAGCATTCAAGACAGTTCGTTGGCCGGTTTGAAGGAAATACTAGAAATCGAGTAGAAAAACTGGAAAGGCTGAAAAAAACTGGAATAAGTCACGTTGGAGACAAATAATTTTTGAGTGAATAAATAAATACTTTGTGTTTAACATAATTCACGTTAATTTTTGATTATAGTAAAACATATACCAGTTTTAAGAATTTCCTGATAAAATTAGCAAAATGTACGTCGCATTAAATACATTCATGAATTCTTTTGTTTCAGAATATCAAAGATAAATTACGCTAACGTTGATTTTTATCATCTGATATGAAATTCTCATAAATGAAATGTTTTTCAAATTCTCACTTCTGTATGGCTTCTTTTCGAACATGCGAAAAATTAATAAAGAGTCGATAGGAAAAAAAACCATTTTACAAACATTTTTACCGATTACTTATTTGAAGATCCAAGTCGTCAATGCGGTAAATTTTATTACCATTTGAGGTATATTTTGATGAAAAAGTATAATTGTGAATTCTTCATCTTATTCTTCATCAAAAAAAATATGTTAACAATTTACAATTCTCACTTATAATGTTTTTGATAATATTTTTTATGTCCCCCTATAATCAATAAAGTATTAATCCATCCAGATATATGTCAACAATATCTGAACCATAATAAGAATTCAATTCACGTCAAATCCTTTTTTGTCTACCAGACGGTCATTTTATCCTGTGTGTCTGCTAGCATTAATTTCTCTTATAATCTTACGGGAACATGCAAATGACATCTAACCCCTTCAAATATATATTGCCCGAAATCGATACTATATATAGGTATTTGTCTCGCAGGAATAGAACGTTAAGGCCCAACCGTCAACCGCCCAATTTATATGTGCATGAGGATTTTATTGTCACACGTACTCCAGACATCGTTATCCTTTGCCTAATATTGGACAACGAACATTTCTCGAATAATATACGGTGAAAATTTATGTTCTAAACTATAATGAGTTATATTTTTTTTCGTACAGGCTTAGTAAAAACAATATATATATATATATATATATATATATATATATATATATATATATATATATATATATATATATATATATATATATATATATATATATATATATATATATATATATATATATATATATATATATATATATATATATATATATATATATATATATATATATATATATATATGTATATGTATATATATATATATATATATATATATATATATATATATATATATATATATATATATATATAAAGGGTATTCCATTAAGAGGTTTCGAATGTTAGTAACGAATAAAAGAAACGTTTCATAACATACCTGAAAGTTATTTATGGCAGTGCGAAGCTGGATAGTGTACAATTATACGTGGAATACAATATCTGTCAAATAACGGCCACGACTTCTCTGGCAGTTCACAATTCTTTTGTTGAAATTCTCCATTACTGCTGAATACATTTGCGGAGTTATGTCATGAATTATTCGCCTAATTTTTTCTTTCAACTGTTGAACGGTTTGTAAGTTTTGCTCTTCACATAGCCCAACAAAAAATTGTCTAGCGGCATCAAGTCGCATGACCTTGGTGGCCAATTTACGTCCCCATTCCGGGAGATCAGCCTCCCTCCAAACTATGTACGCAATAAAGTCAATGTTTCACGTGCTGTATGACATGTCGCACCATCTTGCTGGAACCACATATTTTCTAAATCCATGTCCATTAGGTGATACCATAAAAAAACATCAATCATCGTTCGGTATCGTTCTCCGTTTACTGTAACAGCTCGTTCATCTTCATCTTCAAAAAAATACGGTCGGCTGGCTTTAGCTCCTGTGTTAGCTGAATTTTGTAAGGATGTTGACTTAAGTCTTTTTTCAAAATTCGCCACGTTGAAGTTCTGCTGATACCCAAATGTTACGGGCGCCTGTTAACAGACATTTGTGGATTTTCAGTAACACTTTCACGAACCGCCTGAATATTTTCAACCGAACGAGCAGGACGTTCCCGGACTTTTGTTTCGATATCTTTCACAGATCCCGTAGTTTCAAATCTACGCACTGTTTTGCGAATGGTTACTTCTGACGGACGATTGCATAAACCAAAGTATTCACGAATTCGACGAAATGTGGCTCTCACAGAACACCCATTTTGAAAATACGTTTTAACAATGTAAACACGTTGTTTTACTGTGTAGCGCTCCATTGCTGAAATTGTACTGAATTCCACAATGAAACCGAATGACATAAACAAAGTTTGAGAGAGATAAGAAGACTAGCAAAACAAAACATTCGAAACCTGACATTGACATTGACAGATGTTGTATTCCACGTATAATTGTACACTGTCCAGCTTCGCACTGCCATAAATAACTTTCAGGTATGTTATGAAACGTTTCTTTTATTCGTTTCCAATATTCGAAACCTCTTAATGGAATACCCTTTATATATATATATATATATATATATATATATATATATATATATATATATATATATATATATATATATATATATATATATATATATATATATATATTCGATTAAAGAGGCATGGCATTTTCTTAAGAAACTTTAGACTTATTTAAATGTTTCAAATGTCATGGCATGTACCATCTGTTTCAAAAGTCATTACTTCAGTTTCCTGGGGTTGTCGGAATGTGGTGTTTGTAGACTCCCTATGCAAAAGACAATGCCATCACCAAGGACTATTAAGCTTCGCTACTGTACCAAATGTAGGGTGTTATTCAGGCTAAATACTTACATCTGGTTAAAAAGAAAGTTTTTTTTCGTTTCTATAATGCATCTTCATCAAATACATAATCGTCTTCAAACACAACTCTAGTTGTTGATACAAAAGTCCATGACCTACCCTTCGAAGTACTTTCACATGCATCATATTTGCCCGAATTGGCTTCCAGCGATTAGATTGAACATTGCTCTATATAATGAATTGCAAACTGACTACGTTGAAAAAAATAATGTGTGTCTAAATGGGTGATAAAATGGGTGATTTAAAAGTTTAAACTACATCCTAACAAAAAATTCATATATTGCCCAGAATTAAAGTAGAAAAACCATTTACTAAACAGTTTGAAAGTTTGAAAATTACTTACTTTACAGGAATCATGTTATACTTATGTGATCTTTTAATTAAAAATAAGTTAAAAAGAATCTTTTTTAAATGTAAATTTTCAAATTAAAACGGAATCAGTTAAGGTTGCTGCCAGTAAAAAATTCAAATATTTTCAAGTACTATGTAAATAGTAATATTTCAAGAATCATCTAAGGAACCAATTCAGTGTATTAAATTAATAACATTCAATTCGTGAACTTTTTCACATCAGACAAAACTTGTTCAAGGTTGATAAGCAACATCGCGACAGTAAGCACTGAACATGCCAAATGAGATTTTGGCGAATCGTTTACAAGCCAAGCTCCCGACAGGTACCAACTCGACAACAGGATGTACTCCCAGAAAAAAACCAAAATATATATATATATATATATATATATATATATATATATATATATATATATATATATATATATATATATATATATATATATATATATACATATATATATATATATATATATATATATATATATATATATATATATATATATAATATAATATATATTATATTATGCCTAGTCGGGGGCAATTATGTATATTTAACAGTGTATTGTTTATTGAAATAAAATTAGTGATTTAAACAGTATGTATGTGTTTTGTTTTTTTAATTATAATTTATATTGTTTCTTCGCTCAATAAATAATTACAAAACTAAAAAATATCTTTTGGTTATTCAATATTTCACATTTTTCATTATTTTTGAAAACCAATATTACAGAAAAATATTACCAATATTACAAATATATACAAAATATTACTATTTATAACATTATATATTTTTTTTGTTTGAGTATTTATTATCTGCTGAAGCTGCACAATCGTGACATTGAGTGTCTTAAACGTTTCTTAATTTTTCATTAATAATCAAGGTAACTGTATAAGCTTTACTCTGAACTTTTTGTTCTGGACATAGACGTCCTTTTCCTGTGCAAATACCATTTTTGCCGTTAAGTTGAACAAACCCTATAGCCTTGTCACCGTAACTTTCTCGTGACATCCTACAAATAGTTTAATTATATTTAATACAAATATTTTGTTTCCTATTTTCATTTACATTATTATTATTTTTTAAAAACTCACATTGATGATTTAGCACCTCGAACTTTAGTTGAATTGAACCGAATGTAATTTTTGAATAAATCTCTGACCATAAAAATATCCACAGCAAGTATATTATCAGAATTAACCTTTATGAACCCTTGTCTAACATTACTGAACTAAATTAGTAACCGACAATATTTTATTTTGCACTTTACCAACAATAATTATGACATTATATATACAGATAGAAGCCGTTGACAGTACTGACGTGAAAACACTTTACTATTATGATGTCACAAACATGGCAATCAATAGCGGCGCGTTCGTAGTCACGTGAAACTGATAATTATTTTTTATTCAAATCAATCGCGGCTTCCATCTTGCAGACATCTTATTCATACCCAAATGAGTTGTTAAAATAATCTGCACCCGTTCAATTGAGATGCCTACAGTTTCAACAATCAACAATAGGTATATATATATATATATATATATATATATATATATATATATATATATATATATATATATATATATATATATATATAGGTATATATATATATATATATATATATATATATATATATATATATATATATATATATATATATATATATATATATACATATATATACACATATATATATATACATATATATATATATATATATATATATATATATATATATATATATATATATATATATATATATATATATATATATGTATGTATATATATATATATATATATATATGTTAAATGGTTTACACTTAACTTGATTTTTTAAAAACTTTTATTTAGGAGTTTAACGCTTTTGTTAGTATTTAAATTGTATTACTTTATTTTGTTTGACTTTGTATATAAATGTAAAAATAAAAAAGATTACGTCTATGACGACAATCTTGAAAAGAATAATTAACGTTAACTTTATGTGATCAAAAATAATAATAATGATGATGGCTGGACGGCGGTCCTGGTTCTTATTGTGTTTGGCATGCTGACTTGGCATCTGGGCCTTGTGGGGGACAGGTCACCTTAGGGAACTGCGTCGTATGAGGTTTTGCTGAGGTTGCAGCCTTGAATCTGTTTACTGGAACTGCGGGAAATGACGTGGATGAACGATTCCGTTGACGTGGCTTTAACCTTGGCTTGTTTACTGGCATGGTACTGAGGACATGTGGGTTGAAATGCTGACATGCATTTATATACAATGTTGCAAACTACAATGTTGTAAATATTAATACGAGGGTTGAATGAATAGTGTATACAGGGGTTAAATGGATATATAACAGCTCCCCTTTTAGATAAAAGTTGACGCATGGAGACAACTTTTAGGCACGATTTTTATTGGTGTTGAGTTCGATGACATCTTCTTCTATTGGTTCTTCGAGACGAATACTTGGTCTTCTTTGTGGAAGAATCTTTTTCCATTTTGCTGTATATGTAGCAAATTTATTTCTTGGAGGTGATGGTGGATAATCGTCATGAGAAATAGCGATTCCTATAGGTGCTCTTCTTCGTCTTCGACATTTGCAAAGGATATAGAGTGTTATTAGAGCAATAATGACAGTGATCGTAAGGATTGTGAACCAGCTTTGGTGTTTCTTCACGAATGGTTGATGTATCAAATCATCCAATTGGTTTGAATATTGATTTAGTTTGTGATTGGCAATATTCAAATCTTCGAAATCAATTTTATTTATTTTTAATGGTTTTAACTCAGGGATTTCGAGTTTCTCCGGAAGATGTTTGCAACAATCATAGGGGATTTGAATTGGATTTATATTATACGTAATATTTTCGTAAGCATCTATTTCCCTTTGTCCCTGTATCCTTGTACTTCCTACAAAAGCATTGCATTCTGGTTGTAATTTTAATATAGCATTCGTTTCCAGCATTTTTGTTATGATATCTCTGTTGCCACATTTTATGGTTATTGGTAATATATCAGATACCATGATTAGCCATATATTTAAGTTTAATTTATTGATATTATAATCAGTTGCCATAATGATCGAATTTTGACAAGTACGTGGAAGGCGTTCTTGGTGCTTCAACAATTGAGCTTCACATATTGCGTCACTATCAATTGGATATGGAAATGTGTCCAAGCAGATTCTTATTTTCCTTCCAGATGGTTTACATTTGTCTGGGTTCTCAATAATGGTGTACAACAATGAATCATCACTTCGCGCGATAAATTTTGTGTTTACTGTTAAAATATGATGTAAATGTGTGCGATTGTCTAATATTGGAATCGGATAGAGTCGAAAGAGTGTGTAATCTTCAGGTTCAATTAAAGGAATGTTTAATACAAATATGATTCTCGTATCTATCTGAAAAGCTTTCAATTCAATTATATCGAGATAATAAGGAATTGATGCTGTCGAAATTTGTAAAGGGAGATTGTTTCTCTTGAGAGATTGTGAAATATGTTTTAATGAATCCATTAGATCAACAGGGGTTATAATCGAGCTGTGTAATATATGTAATCGAGCGAAAGTTATGGAATTTATAATATCATTGATCGTATTTTCAATGAAAGTGTAACTTTCCATTAATAATTCACATATGTTCAGAGTTGTAATTTGGGCTGAATAATAGTTCAATTGGTTAGAAATATCCATTATTGATTCACGAATTTTTATAATATCATTATTAAATGTTTCTTCGTCAACTTGTAATTTTTGAATGGTAGAATTAAAGTTCTTAATAACTGATGTTGTTACAGTTATTTGGTTCTTCAGTAGATTTTCAATTTGATATTCATCATGGATGACTTTATCAATGCATTCGTTAAAATATTCTCCATCAGCTGCATCTAGATTGCCGGTTATGGATTTCCATATAGTGCCTATGCCATTAAGTATACCGCGTTTTTCTCTAAAGTTATACTTTTTTGTATCACTAATTATTTCAGTATATTTTAGGTTAATTGATTTTGAAATTTGAGACAGAAGATTAATATGAGTTTGTACTTCCGATTTGAAGGCTGTCATACGGGGTGTGTTTTCCTCGATGGTATCTATTAGGTTTTCTAGGATTTTGTCGTTCCTTATTATGTTGTCTTGAATGAGATGTAAGTCTTTATAGACAAGTAATGTCCATTTGTCGTTTGATAGTTTAATTAGTCCATCTTCATGTAGATATATTCCGATTGTATTATTGATTGGGGTGATTAAATATTGGGGTTGTACATTGGAGAGGACTCCGAATAATCTGAAAATAAATTATTCGTGATAGGGCTTGAGTCTGTCAAAATTTACTTTCGATTGTTGTTGTGTCTCAGGGTTTAGTAATACAGCTGAATTTTGAAAAGTTTCTTTGATTTCGAAAGGGCCATTGAATTTATTTTGAGCTTTGTCTTTAATTTGTGATTCTTTAATGTATACTTTATCTCCAATTTTGAATTCATAAAGGTTTTCGGATAAGTTTTTATCAAAACGTAATTTTGCTTTTTCTTTTCTCAATTGCGTTTTTTCACGGGCTGTCTTATAATAATATTGCATGCGATTGTTTAAATCCCTAATATATTTCGAAATTAAATTTTTTTCATTGTATAAAGTTTCAGGGGGTCTCGTTGTAGTATGTCCAAAGATTAACTCGAAAGGGGTAAATCCATGGGTTTTGTTTTGTGTGTTGTTATAGCATATGACAGTATAGGGAAGGATATTGAAAGGATGTTCCTCAGGGTGTTCTTGTGTGTGAGCTCTGATCATTTCAGCTAAGGTTGCATGAAATCTTTCTAGTGATCCGTTTGATTGAGGGTGGCTTATACTAGAGAATGTTAGTTTAATATCATATAGTTCACAAAGATCCTTCATTAGGGTATTGTCGAATTCGCGTCCTTGATCGCAATGAATCCGTAAGGGTGTTCCGTAATGTTGAAAATACACCAGTAATGTATTAACGATTGTTCTTGCTGTCTTGTCTTCGATTGGGTAGGCTTGAGTGAATTTAGTAAGTTCATCCCTTATCGTTAGAGCATAATTTTTTATAGGGAATTCAAAAATATCAATGTTAATTCGCTCAAAAGGAGTCTTTGGTGTTTCCGTGATTACTAGAGGTCTGTTTAGGTTCCTTCTATTAATTTTGACTCTTTGGCATGTTTCGCATTTTTTTATGAAATTTTCAACATCTTTTGTTAGGTTTTGCCAATTATATTTTTCTTTAATTCGACGTGTAGTTTCATTAATTCCTCTATGGAGATTTGTTTTTCCATTATGATATTGATCAAGAATTATGGGTATTTCATCTTGTCCAGGGTTTTTAACGAGATTTTGACATATCGTTAATTGTATATCTTGGTCCGCGAAGATGTAAGAGAATATCTCCAAGACTGGGATTTCTATTTGGTTTTCCACGTAATAAGTTTCCTGTGGTTTGAATTCATTCTGATATTTATATAAGATGTAGAATAAGAGGGGTGTAACCGAAGTTGGGTCGAAGGGAAGTGGAATTATAAAATATCTTCGTTTTTTGACGGATTTGCTATCAAGAATATTTAGTTCATTTATCTTTAAATCAGTGTTTTCATTGAGTATGTCATCAATTATATTGTGGTGAAATTCTTCTAATTTGTTTTGCCAAAAGAATGTGATTATATTTTTGTGGGATTTGTCTAACAATTGATTATTAGAAATTTTAATTTTAGAGTAATCAATTAATGATCTGTTGTCGTAGAGTTCAATAAATTTATCATATTCTTCCGAGATTTCCTCAGTATTGTCATTAGCAGTTTCATTATGGTCACTATCATTATCAGATGTTTCATTAGATGCATATATTGGTAAATTTAATTTAGTTTGAAATTTTGAACATTCTTTAAAGTGATTTATTTTAATTCGGGATAATGCGTCTGCGTTCTTATTGGTTTTTCCAGATTTGTGAATAATCTTGTAATCATATTCTTCGAGTTTTAATCGCCATCGGGCTAATCTGCTTCCAGGGTCTTTAATTGAAAATAGCCAGGTAAGTGGGCGATGATCTGTTACGAGTGTGAACTTTCTACCAAATAAATACGGTCTGAAGTGTTTTACTGCCCATACTATAGCAAGTAATTCACGTTCAATTGTGGAATATTTTACTTCGGCACTGCAAAGGGTTCTGGATGCGAAGGCTATTGGTAAATCTTTTCCAATAGGTCCTTGTGATAGAACTGCTCCTATTGCAAAGGAACTGGCATCAGTTGTTAACACGAAGGGTTGTTCGAAGTTTGGATATACGAGAATCGGATCTGTCATTAAGGCGGTTTTTAATTCATTAAATGACTGTTTACAGTTTTCATCGAAATTAAATGTTATATCTTTATGAAGTAGGTTTGTTAAAGGTTTCGAAATCTTTGCAAAATTTGGTATGAAACGGCGATAGTATCCTACTAAGCCTAGGAATGATTTGATTTCTTTAGGTGTTCCTGGTTGTGGGAAGTCTTTGATACATTGAACTTTTGTTGGATTTGGTTTTACTCCATCTGGGGTTATTAAGTGTCCTAAATAAGCAACTTCTTTTTTCAAAAATTCACATTTATCAGGTTGTATCTTAAGATTTGCGTTTCTAAGTCTTTTAAAAACTTCTTCTAATCGGGATAAGTGTTCGTGGATTGTAGGCGAATAAATGATAATGTCGTCCATATAAACCAAACATCGTTCGTTTTGTATTCCTACTAGAATGTTATCCATGACACGTTGGAATGTTGAAGGGGCATTTTTTAATCCGAAAGGCATTCGTATGAATTCATAATGTCCGTTTTCTACTGAGAAGCCTGTTTTAGAAATATCCGAAGGATTGATTTCGATTTGATGAAATCCTGATGCAAGATCTAAAGTTGAAAAATATTCACATTTGCCTAGTTGATCGAGGATATCAGAAATATTCGGTAGAGGGTATTTGTCGTCAATAGTAACTTCATTCAATTTTCTATAGTCGATGACAATACGCCATTTTTGTTTTCCGGATGAATCTAATTTCTTGGGGATGACCCAAACTGGGGATGACCATGGCGATATAGAGGGTCGTATGATTCCTTGTTTCAGCATATCGTTAATTTGTTTTTTTACTTCTTCTTTATGGATGTGTGGATATCTGTATGATTTTGTAAAAATTGGTTTCGAATTATTTGTATCTATTGTATGTTTGATTTCGTTTGTAAAGGTTAATTCGTCATCTTCCATGTAGAAAACATCTTGATAATTCAAACATAAGTTTGTTATTAGTTCTGTTTCTTCTTCGTTAAGATGGTCTGTGCGAAGTTGGTTTTTTATTTCTTGAACTCTATCAATCTGGTTTAGATTTTGAAAATTATTTGAATTAAAATTTTTTATTTCGAAAGGTTCTATTTGGATGTCAGAAAATTCGATTGTTTTCGGGATTGCATTCACATTTAATATTGATGTTAGAAATTCTCCTTGTTCATTAACATGTACTAGGGCGTTTGGAATATGAACTTTTTCTTTTTCTTGTTTAAATAAAATTGCATCTGTGTTGTTAAGATTACATTTTAATTTAAATATTTGTTCTGTTCTGCCGTTGATTTGAATTTTATTTTGATTAAAGTTTTCAGTATCGTTTGCTTTAAAAAGAGGTACTGTTTTAAAGTTAGTTATTAATTGTTTGTTTTGTAGATCAATTGTGCATTGGTAATGTTCGAAAAAATCTAGTCCTAGAAGTCCATCAAATTCTATGTCTAAATCGTATATAAAGACTTTATGTGGATCTCCGTCTGTGAATGGTACAAGGGTTGATTGTGTAATTAATAATTTTTCATCGGTTATACCTTGGATGGTTAGGTTTTCTGGAATGCGATTTCTGTAGTTTTTAACTGTATTTTCTTTAAATATTGAAATTCCTGCTCCTGTGTCTATCAAAATTTTGAAAGTGTTGGTAGCATCTTTGATGTAATAAAGATTGCTCGAATCTATTGTAAACATAGGATTTACAAAAATTTCTGATCTATGAGGTTGAGAGTTGGTTTGATTGAATTTAGAGTTTGTATATGTTCGAGGGATGTTTCTTTGTTGTCTGAAGATTCTATCGGAGGGTGGTTGTGATCTGTAGTTATGGGAAAATTTTGGTTGATATCAGCTTCGTCGTAATATTCGGGTTGCAATTCAAGTTCTTGGGGGAATTGTTGTTGAGAAGTGTTTGTATAAAATTCATTTTGTTGGTAATTTTCCTCTTGATAAAATTCTGGCTGCGAATAATAATCTGGTTGAATATATTCTTCAAATTGGTTGTCGTAATACACATCTTGGTTAATAAGATGGGCTCTTTGGTGATTTGTGTTGAAGTTCTGGTTAAAATTTGGATTTCTTTGTATTACTGAAGGGCGTTGTTGAAAGTTTGAATTTTGTGGTTGATTATTTTGAATATTTGGTCGTAATTGGAATTGTGGTGGTTGGTTTTGAGATTGCGATTGATTTGGAAATTGTGGTCTATTCGGAAAGTTTTGTGTTGATCGTTGGTAATTAGGATTTGGAGTTCCTTGATTCATTTTTGAATAGCAATTGTTCGCAAAATGACCTAAACGTCCGCAATTTGAGCATTTCGGGGTTTGTAAATTTGGTCTTTTAATTTGTTGATTTGGATGTTGTATTAAGGGTGGTTGTCTATACGTGTTTTGTTTGTTTGGTTGGTTAAATTTTTGATTTTCAAAATAAGACAGTTGTAGTTCGCGTCTAATTCGTTTTTTTGCTAAGAATAAATCAGTTGGGTTGCTCGCACGAATTATATGGCCTATTCTTGGTTCTAATCCGGTTAATAAAGTGTTTAGTACCATTGAATCAATTAAATTTGATTGAGCATCTTTTTCGCTGTTTGAAAGATGGGATCTACGAATTACAGATTGTAATCGGGCATCTAAAACTTCAAGACGGTTCACGAACATCATTGGAGATTCATTAGGTAGTTGTCGTAATCGTTGTAGATCTTGGATTAACGAGGACATATCTCTGGTGTCTCCAAAATGTGTGTTTAGTAGGCTTTTAATTTCTTGATAGGATGTTGGATTTCGAGAATTAATAATTTGTGCTGCTTTACCACGAAGTCTATTTTTGATGTGAATGACTAGTAGTAGTTTTTGATTGCCTGTTGCCATACTGTTAGCACAATCACAAGCGCTCAAGAAAGTGTGTAAAAACATTTGTTCTCCATCAAACTCAGGGACTATTGAAAAAATTTCAGATAGTTTGTAAGGTTCAATTTCGATTTCGTTTTCACTCATTTTGATTGATTTAAATGGCTTGGTTATTATTAATGACTTATATTTTTATATAACCAATGTTTTGATGTTATAAGGTTTTGATGTTGTAAATGGAATTAACTAATAATAGCTAATATTTATGAGAAAATGAAAAGTTTCTTAATCACTCATTCCAATACTGTACAATATAGTATAATATCGCGAAATAAGTAAAAGAGAAAAATATAAAACGAGATGATTAGTTGTTGTACTTACAAGAGTTTTCCAAAGATCATCTTTGTCTTGTTCTCTGTCAGCATTGACTACCAGGGGCTTCACCAGGTGTTCCTATCCGTAGTTTAAAGACGAGTGAGGACGCCGCGGATTTCTGGTTCTCTTGTTCTTCTTCTGGTTAGCTTGGATGAAGGATTGGAATCCACCGTTGTAGTTAGTATACACGTGTTCTATCAACGTTCCAGCTGATCCTACCGACTGCGCCAATTTTGTTAAATGGTTTACACTTAACTTGATTTTTTAAAAACTTTTATTTAGGAGTTTAACGCTTTTGTTAGTATTTAAATTGTATTACTTTATTTTGTTTGACTTTGTATATAAATGTAAAAATAAAAAAGATTACGTCTATGACGACAATCTTGAAAAGAATAATTAACGTTAACTTTATGTGATCAAAAATAATAATAATGATGATGGCTGGACGGCGGTCCTGGTTCTTATTGTGTTTGGCATGCTGACTTGGCATCTGGGCCTTGTGGGGGACAGGTCACCTTAGGGAACTGCGTCGTATGAGGTTTTGCTGAGGTTGCAGCCTTGAATCTGTTTACTGGAACTGCGGGAAATGACGTGGATGAACGATTCCGTTGACGTGGCTTTAACCTTGGCTTGTTTACTGGCATGGTACTGAGGACATGTGGGTTGAAATGCTGACATGCATTTATATACAATGTTGCAAACTACAATGTTGTAAATATTAATACGAGGGTTGAATGAATAGTGTATACAGGGGTTAAATGGATATATAACATATATATATATATATATATATATATATATATATATATATATATATATATATATGTATATATATATATGTATATATACATATATATATATATATATATATATATATACATATATATATATATATATATATATATATATATATATATATATATATATATATATATATATATATATATATATATATATATATATATATTATGGACACCTGTTTCTCCAAACATAAATTCTTAAGTTTATGTGTATGGATTTTTTTGTATGGATATGAACGTTTAGAAGTACATACAGATGCGTGTATAAAGTAATTTTAACAAAATTATTCCTTAATGTTTCAGAATATTATATTTTACTAAATATTAATTTGTTTAGAATTATGTATATATAAATATCATATATATTTCGGAATTTTTCATCAATAAAAATCGTAATCAACAGCATTTCTTTTCTAACAGAAGCGCAGACATAAAAACCGTACCAAGACTACAACAGGATGTACTCCCAGAAAAAAAACGAACAGAGATGCGTGTATAAAATAATTTTAACAAAATTATTCCTTAATGTTTTAGAATATTATATTTTACTAAATATTAATTTGTTTAGAATTATGTATATATAAATATCATATATATTTTGGAATTTTTCATCAATAAAAATCGTAATCAAAAGCATTTCTTTTCTAACAAAAGCGCAGACATAAAAACCGTACCAAGACTGTCAGAATCACCCTCCACCCATTCGCCCGTTCCTGCAGAGTAACGAATTATTAGCAAAGATCTTGCTTGAACGTTAAACGGTGGCCTGCCTGGCCTTATCTGGCCTGGCTGGTCACACACAAGGACGGGTCCTTAGAGAAGGCAGTGCGCGTCCTTCCTGCGTTATCTTCTTGTCCTGTCAGGACCCTTCTCTGTCTCAGATATTAAGGAAATGTTCCACTACATGTAACGTCATTTGCATGATCATTATTCTTATTGGAATGCATTAATTTTGTCCGGGCAACTTGAAATATATTCCTGTAGAATACTCGGAGGACAGTTACTTTAAGGAAATGGTAATTAGTCATGGAAAAAGAGACAAACTTTAATTAAAACTTAATGTACTTTAATATTTCATGTACTAATAAAGTTAATAATTGCAATTCAGTGCATATTTCAACTATATTAATGCATGAACATGCAGTCCTTTCATTTCAAAAGTAGTCACCCTCATTATTTATTTTAGTAATGAAAATTAGCTTTAGACAAAAAACACGTCAATTTTTTTATATTGAGGGGAAAGTTCTATGCCGCCCCTCCAGCATTTATCACAGTAAAGATTTTTTCAGAGAAAAACACCATATTTTATTTCCATTCAGTTTCTTTCCTTTAACTCATTTTCCTGGTTCACCTCCTGTGTAGGATTTCAATAGCACGAAAAGTAAAAAGGAGGAGGGGGAAAGCAAAAAAAAATGTTCAGCAGCACTATTTTCTTCTACGTCCTACCACTTTAAAAACCCACGAGCCGCCAATGTTCCATACACAAAATTTTAATATAAAACACGTTCTTTCCTTGCAAATTCAGTATGCTTCAGCACATTAGCGAAGATAATTATGACAGAAGGATTCAGTTTGAAATAATGACTGGGAAAATCCAAAATTATCCGAATTTAATAAAGAATATTTGTTTCAGTGATGAAGCAAGATTTTTCCTTAATGACTTAGTAAATAAACATAACTGTAGATACTGGATAATAAAAATCCACATGTGTTTCGAGAGGGTTATGCGCGGTTTCTCCGAAAGATTAAGGTTTGGGCTGGAATTCTGTGAAATGAAATAATTAGTGCGATTTTTATTGAAGAAAATTTAACCGGTAAATTGTATTTAAACTTATTGGAAAACGAAATCGACCTACTGAGAACGGTCCTTAGAAAACCATACCCATGAAAAAGAAAACCTTCTCTTGGATGAACAAAATTTATACTTTCAACATGACGGCGCACCACCACACTATGCATTACATGTTCGACAATGGATGGATCAAATGTTTAATGACAAATGGATAGGCAGAAGAGGCGCTGTTGACTGGATCTCTTTCTTTGGAGTTATCTAAAGACAGTTGTACACAAAACTCCGCAACAGGATATTCAGGACCGAAGAAATAGAATTACTCTTACATGCAGGATAATTAATAAGGACATATTTCAAAATGTTCCAAAATAATTCGAGTAAAGATTATATTATTGTTTAGCTAACAATGCTGGACATTCTAAGCACTAAATTTTTAAATCTGAAAAAAAAATTCTAAATTTTTTGTGTTTTAGTTAAAAAAAATCATTCGCATGTAAAATGCTATTTACAGCCATCCATAATAATATACTATTATTTTTCCCTCTATTACGAGAACGAATCAACCGATATCAGTGTTGTAAAAGCAGTTTAATTAGGATTTTCAAGAAATCATTTTTTTAAGACATCATTTTAAAATCATAAATTACAAGACAGGAGTTGCCATTTAAAATTTTTAGAAACAGATGGCTGGAGGTAAGAAGGTGAAATATAAAATATAACGGACATTGGTTTGGACCCCCTCGATATCTAAATTGACGTGTTTTTTGTCTAGAACTAATATTAATTGCTAAAAGAAATATTGAGTGTGACTACTTTTAAAATGAAAGCACTGTATTTGTCGAGTAAATTTATGTTATCGAGTTTGTAATATATTATTATAAAGAGTGTTTCAATAAGTTGTAACGTACTCACCTTACCGGGCTAGCTTTTTATGTCGGGGCTGGGTACGTGGGTGAGAGCTTGAGGTCGTGCACAGAAACAACGTTGAAATAAAATTATATGTATATATTAACTAATAAACTAATTATAATTATGTGTAAAAAAAAATAAGAAAAAGGAAAAAAGATGCTTAGCAATAACTATGAGAAAATCTAAAGTTGGGCGCCAGTGGAGGCCTATACCAGCCACGATAAGGAAATGCTTATTCTCTAAGTACTTATCTATGGTACTGCAGCCTTCAGCTATCGGATATTCGGTTAGGCTAATACGGTAACGGTAATGATGTAATGATAGAATGATGCAATGGTACAATGATACAGCAAATTACGTTCGATCGTCACAACTGGTGGCGTAACTGGTGACGTAACTGGTGATGTAACTAGTGACGTAACTGGTGACGTAAATGATGGCGTACGGAATTAGTACGGTATGCTCAGTGGTGTGTCGTGGTTGCGATGGAGGTTGTAGTAGACTCTGTATAATATAACCATAGGCGGAAACACAAAAATACCTTGAGACTCAGAAAGCTCACCGTGGTTGTTGTTATTAAGGGTTAAGAGAACACGCCACGCAACTGATCGGCGGCAGTCAGATTCGCAAATGCCGCGTTTATTTACGGAGACAGCGCTGGTCGTACCAAGCGGGACGGCAATACAAGGGACTTTAGAAGAGATAGGGATGGCGGAATCTGCAGTATGAGTGGCGTGTTTTCGGAGACAGATAAGAGAGGCCCATACAGATGTAAGCAGAAAATCTGTGACGCCAGTCGGAGATCGGCGTTGGACATACGAAGGAGGATGAAGGTACATATGTAACGGGGGAAAACCCAATCGTTACACTATCCCCCTTCGGGTATAAAAACGAAAGCGGAGAAGCAGGAAGACGTGACAACGCGAGGTCTTCTTCCTTTCAATACGATAACAGACGAAACAGGGACGAGAGTCAGTCGCGAGTGGGAAAGTTAGGGAAAGGAGAATGCAGGAACGAGGCCAGGAGGATCGCGCGCTGCGCAGCAAAAGACAGCGGCCAACTGCCGATCGCTAACGCCCGCAAAACGTCACTAGACAGCTATACGGTAAGGTATCCTTCGTCAGGAGTTACACACTAGCCAATGCACGCGTCCGGTCGAAAAGAACTGCTGATAGGCAAGGTAAGGTACTGTTGGATGGAAATGATAAGGCGATAGGGACAGGAAACGGTGGTTATCAATCTCAATCAGGCCAAAAACAAGAAAGGGGGACCACGCGAGATAGAGAGAACGCATAATTGCACGGTTAGGTTAACACGGTTAACATAGGCGGAACATGCCGAAACTAGATCAGTAGATACCCGAGACGGTACGGTAGTAACACAACTCGAGAAAACAAGCAAGATAAGCCATACAAAAGCCAAATTGGCACGGTAAGGTGAAATAATCTATAAGCCAAATGGTATAGATAAATAATCAACAAGGTAAACCATAAAGAAGCAATTGAATAACCAAAGACAGCAGACAAAACAAGTGATGCTAAAGGCTAATCGGTATAACAAAGTAAAATGATCGATCGGTCAAACGGCACGTACAACCAATCGACAAGGCAACAATTCGTGAGGATCGGCAAGATAAGAGGCATCACGAACTATTCGACATGATAGTTCGAGACAAATGGTACGGTAAACGGTATAATGAACTATAAAATATAGCTCAGAATCCTCGATAAGGTAAGCGATATGGGAACTATTCAACATGACCGTCCAAAACCATCGGTAAGATAAGCGATATAAAAACTATTTAACATAATAACTCCAAATTGTCGGTACGATAAGAGATACGAGGAACCCAACGAGAAGGAAACAAGACAAGCCGATGAAGAAAAACGAAAAGCGATGGACTAGGTTATACGCGGTGAGGAGGTAATGAATAGGTAACAAACATTCGCCATCTAGACTGTAAATAGTCAGAGCTGTGAGATAAGTCACCACGGTAAATTGAGGCGGTAGCGCAGGTTTGAGGAATAATTAAGCCACATCGCTCGCGGAACTTGAGGAAACAGAACGGCGTTCTTCCTCCTCACGATACGGTTTCAAATACTTGACGTGCCATTTACCTGCTTTGGAACCATCTGAATTACTGAGGGAATATACAAGGCTGGAGCACTTTTGGCGAATGGTGCATAACACGAATTTAGGAGGCAATTTCACTGCGAACTGGTTAACTCCGCTAAATAGAACCTTGTTTCTTCGCTACACCCTCTTTCCGACCTTGAACGAGATCTCTTTTTTTCTCAAGTTGTAAGTGTGGGTATTCTTAAGGTAGGCCTTATGCAGGTTATTACGCACAATCTTAAAAATATCACTCAGACCTTGAACGTCTGCGGCATATCTTATCACCCGGTAAAATTTCTATGTCCTCTGAAACTACAGGGTCCAAACTATAATAGTACTATAATAGTACATGGCAACCAAAATTGAGAAAGGAAGGGGTAAATTTGGTGACCTCATGTCGCCCCGTATTCAAGGCTTTTTGTAATTTTGGTAACTTGACATCCCAATTCCGGTGCTCGTCTATGTAGCAGCGTATCGCTGTGATGATCGTCCGGTTGCTTCTCTCTACAAAATTATATTGCGCGGAGTACACGGCATTAAACCAAACTTTTTGGACGCGCTAACTATCATACAAGTTTCGCAGAACCTTGCTTTTCAAGTTTGGTGCATTGTCACATATTACAAATTGAGGAACACCAAAAACAAGGAAAACGTTATTTTCTAAAAATTGTGCGATGTTCTCCGTTGTCGCACTACTCAATGGGTGGATTAGAGTGTACTTAGAAAATAAATCACCCACTACCAACAACCAGTTAAAACCTTTCCGGAATTGTGACAGGGATCCTATCAAGTCAAGCGCGATAATTTGCCAGGGAAATTGCGCCTCCTTCTTCTACAAGATCTAACATATCTCAAGATATCCTGGCGCATCTTCGGCCAATAGTAGTTTTCCTGTATTCGCGACAGTGTCTTAAAAAAACCGAGGTGTGCGGCGACAGGCGGGTTGTAGCACGACCTGATAATGTCGGCCCGCTGCGGTTTGCGAACTAACATCTTCCACTCTATAACATCGGTCCTAAGCGGTAAATTACACGGAGCCAATTTATAAACCTTCTCGTTCTCGACCTTCCATTGGGGGTATTCATCAGGGGAATCAAGAATTTTTGTTCGCAATTCTGCATACCACGGGTCTATTTGATCGACATCAACCTGCACAAGGCACACTTCAGGGACGGTAGGATTGGGAAACATCCGGCTTAACGCGTCGGGAATAACATGGTTAGCGCCCTCACGGTGCACCAAATCAAAGGTATGCTGTCGCAAACGCAAAGACCAACGGGCCAGTCTGCCGGTAGGGTTCTTCACATTATTAAGCCAAAGCAGGGAATAGTGATCGGTAATAACGGTAAATTTTGTGCCCTCCACACACAGTTAGGACATTTCTATAGAGAAGATGACTGCCAAACATTCGCGTTTGGTCACGGAATAGTTACGCTCCGTGTGGGATATCGATCGGTTGGTATAAGCAATAACTCTCTCTTCGCCATCCAACTCTTGGGTTAATACACTACCAAGACCAAAATCGGAAGCGTCACACTAGATGGTGAACGGTTGCGAGAAATCAGGTTGAGATAGAACAGGGGATGAAACCAGTGCCTTATTTATCTTGAGAAAGGAATCCTCGGCACCTGCAGTCCAAGCTATTAGCTGTTTCTTCCTCGTAATGCCTTTAAGGAGGTCGTTCAAAGGGAATACTATAGTGGAAAAATCCTTAATGAAACGGCGGTACGAGAACAAAGACCTAAGAAACGTTTGACTTCGGTAGTAGTGGTTGGAGGAGGGTAGTTAATCATGGCCGATATCTTATCAGGGTCGGTCGCAAAGAATTGTTGCCCACGACATAGCTCAAGAATTTAAGGGTGGTTTTAAAGAACTCGCACTTCTTCAAGTTGATGGTAAGATCAAGTTGATGGTAAGAGTTGATGGTAAGATTAAGTTTCTCTTTAACCTCCGACAAAAGCTTAACATGTTGCTCGAAAGTCGATGAACATACAATTATATAAAATAATAAAAAATGTGAGGTTCGTAACGCGGACCGAAAATTGAGTCGACTAGACGCTGCTGCGTCTGGGCAGCAGTACAAAGACCAAAAGGCATCGTCACAAAATGGAAAAGACCATGACCGACAACACTAAAAGCAGTCTTCTCACGAGACGTAAGATCCAGTGGAATTTGCCAAAACGACTTTTTGAGGTCTATCGAGGAGATATACCTCGCATCATGCAACATATTTATGATAAGGTCGACACGGGGTAAGGGGTAACTATCATGCTTGATGAGTGCATTCAAAGGGCGGCCGTCAAAACAAAAACGATATTTACCCGTCTTTTTCTTCACCAAAAGAACTGGGGATGACCACGAACTAGTCGAAGGTTCGACGACTCCGCACGCAAGCATGTCTTCCAACTCTCTGTCCTCTTATAAGAATTTCATTCATATAAGGGGACATAAGATAAGGCTTCCTTCTAAAAGGTTTCGCATCACCGGTATCGATACTAAGAGTGATCCTACTCGTTCGTCCCAGCCCAGCCTATGTCAAAGGACCTAATGACAAGTTCGACTGATGAACACTGCTCCGAAGACAAGTTATCGATCACCAAAAGCTGAGGAATTGAATCGAATAATTCGTACGGTACGTACTTAATGGTTTTTTGAACAAGCTGGGCACGACCTCACCGTAACGTTGGCTAGGCCTCATCGAAAGCAGAATATATTCTTCTGGGAAGGGCACGTCCTATGCCAGTGACCAGACTGTCTACAATTCCAACAAACGGCTGATTTCCTGTCCTGTTGGGGACCTGTCGAGTGGGATGTGCTAGGTACATTAGATACGGTACGACTAGTGGGGACTATACGACTACCATCGACGGTATTGCCTCTATTGGGACGAGGGAATCTAACATTTTTAGAGTTTCCTTCGGCGGCAGCTACAACGGGCGGTTGGTGGCTTGAAGGATTACCTCCCGCAGCGCAGGTACACACTCTAGGAGCGCATGAACTTTTATTTCTTAGACGAAAACTAGCCTCCAGCTTACGCCAAAGATCAGTCAAGTGATCGACAGAAGTGATTTCAATTAAGGCAAGCGGCGGGATAAGTTCTGGACACAAGGTCCGATTGAGGTGTTTAGTTTTCGTGGACTCAATTGGTTGCCTACACAAACGTCGAAACAGGGCTTCCATTTAAGCGGCAAATATGTCGACTGACTCGTTTTTCTGTTGTTTTCGCGATTTAATTTGTTTCCAAATATGATAGTCTGTATTCGCCGGAAAACAATCCGATTTAATACGAGACACCACAGAATCCCAATCATGAACCGAATCCTTAATACTGCGATACCAAACAAAAGCTTCGCCGATAAAAAGTTTCACGGCTGATCTATAAAGTTCGTCCTTAGTGACATTGAGCGGCAACGCCAGTTCAGTTACTCTTTCTAAGAAAGGAAAAACAGATGACGCTTCACCGTTGAACTTTACTCCCCATTCGGAAAGATTACATGATTTCCCTACGTTTACGATAGGCGCCGGTAAATGTATAATGGGTTGTAAATGAGGAGCAGGAATTGGATCAACGGGACCGAGAGGCAATCGGTTCGGCTCGACCGTACAATTCCGCCTCCAACTGCAAACATGTTGCGTAGCTCTCATCCAAAAATAATTTTTCCTCCTGGCATTTCTTCTCATCGATGGGGTCAGGCTTAATAACTCGTTGGATGCGTCCGGACAAATGAACTACTCGTGACTTCACCCTCTTAAACAATGAATTCGCTTGGTTACCCTCGAACTCGGAGACAAGAGACACGATAGATTTCAAAGAGCTGGATATCGCATCACATACCTGCTCGAAAGGCACGTCTTATGATGACATATCGATAAGGCACCCCGGATTGGATCGTTCCTTCTCCAACAGTCGACATAAAATCTTTCGTTTCTCATTCATATCACGCTGAGTGGTGATCTTGGGAACCTGCAACTCATAATTGAGCTCGCCTATGAGCAGATGTTTTACCTGGTATGGGCTCTCCATCTCGAAATAATTGAAGGAAAGAAAAACCTAAGACCGTGAGTACTAATACATGTAAAATAGTTTCCCCTGTAATGTTTAACAGTAATTATCGAACCCCGGTATCCGAACAAATATGAAAATATATGCAAGGATATTTTCACGATAAAAATAAACGGTAAAAATAAATCTGAGAATATAAGGAAATATGATAAAATATTATAAAATAGAAAAAGATACAATAGGTATAAGGTATGATAATACTACATCAGCCTGTCGATACGATCAATTATCTCGAAAAATATACATCAGTCTAAATGCCGCGGGACGGAAGAGGAAAAATCTAAAGATTTCTGCGTTCCCCAGTCACAATCTGACCTTCGACAAGTACACATATGATAAAATTAATCAAGGCCGAAAATAAAACGTGAATAATATTCGACAAAGCAAAAATATTTAAAACGATCTGATATCGGAACGAAACATTCCATCGAAATTTAGGCAGAACAAATGCCTAGATGAAAAAAAAATAACCTCTGGTATGCATTAAGATATTCAGGGATCTCGCCGTACTGCCACGCATTAAAATTTATTTGACTATTAGAACAAATTACTTACCCAGAAAAATAGTATTATATCAAAATGTTAATTTTAAATGAATAAAGCAGATATATCGAACTCGAAATAATATAACTCTATCGTTTTAAACATAGGGCAAATAAACCAAATATTTTAGACACTTATGAAGAAACTGATACTGATACTGAAAATAGATTTTTTCGCGTGCCGCTGAAATTTGATTCCTAACGTCCGAAAACTGCCAGTCTCACAATTGACCGATACAATTATATAAAGATATAGATAAATTAATTATGGTTGTGAAATAGATAGATTAGGTATTATGTGGGCATTATACAGAAAATAAATCTCACAAAAAAATATATACATGCATGCATGGAAATGTAACTTATGAGTTCTGTACAAGACCTTTCGCTATGCCTCACGTTATGGGCGCCAGTTTTCGGTTTACGTGTAACGTACTCACCTTACCGGGCTAACTTTTTATATCGGGATTGGGTATGTGGGTGAGAGCTTTAGGTCGTGCACAGAAACAACATTGAAATAAAATTTATGTATATATTAACTAATGCATTAATTATAATTATGTGTAAAACCAATAAGAAAAAGGAAAAGAGATGCTTACCAATAACTACGAGAAAATCAAAAGTTGGGCTCTAGTGGAGGCCTATGCCAGCCACGATTAGAAAATGTTTATTTTCTAAGTACTTATCTACGGTATTGCAGCCTTCATGTATCGGATGTTCGATTCGGCTAATACGGTAACGGTAATGATGTAATGATGGAAAGATGTAATGGTACAATGGTACAGTAAATTACGTTTGATCGTCACAAATCGTGGCGTAACTGGTGACGTAACTGGTGGCGTACGGAATCCTTACGGTATGCTCAGAGGTGTGTCGTGGTTGCGATGGAGATTGTAGTAGACCCTGTATAATATAACGACAGATGGAATCACAAAAGTGCCTTGAGACTCAGAAAACTCACCGTGGTTGTCGATACTAAGGGCTAGGAGGACACGCCACGCTGTTACCCATTTTGAAATAAGATGCTGCCCGTTTTCCTGGCCGCATGTTCGAAACAAATCCGAAGTTTGAAGTTGAAGACACAGAATAGAGAGATAGAGAGTATAGAAGAGGCGAGGATCGTGGGTCAATCCTGGCGAGCGATCAACTAGTACCACAAAATCAAATAGCTATGTCAAAATGGTGCTGCTGTGTATAAGGCAGGATCAGCTGGGCGTTTTGCATTATAAGTTGCTCCAATCTGGTCAAACGGCCGCTGCTGATACTTATCAGCCGCAACTAATTCCTGTTAGTGATGTTCTGCAGAAAAAAGGCTTTATACTAGCATTGGCTTAAGGGAAAAAGAGAAGTAATTTTGTTTCATGACAACTCACGACTACATACAGCAAAGAGTATTCTAAAATTATTCGCCGAGTTTAGACTATTAATTAAAATTACTTTCAATTCTTCTATTGAAACAGAAGACATTCGGTGTGAAACAGGAAACTCAAAAAGACCCGTAAACGCCAATATACTTTTTAAACTTCACGACGTACGTTTGATTATCAGGGGATGATTCAATCCAAAAGAATCAGATCTAAATCAACCAGATTGAATCATTTTCTGATGATGCTTCGTTTTATTCTGTGATTAGCGAAACGTGCTTCGAGAAGTTTAAAATAGTTGTTTAGAGAGTTGAAAAGGTTAAGAAGAGAGAAGTGGATGTTTAGTGGCAAATCTCTTCGAGTTAAGAAAGTACTACTTATCAGTTAAAATAATGATGAAATTATGTTGTCTTCCTAAAACTTAAAATAGTTACAGAAATTCACAATTTTTATTGATAATACTAATACAAGCTTTATAATTATTAATAAATTATTATTTATTTATAAAAATAACGCATTGACTTCGTTATTATTAATTCGTGGTTCGAAAAAAAAATATGTAGCAACAACGCATCAGTGTATATTGTGTATATGTATGTATGAGAATTTTCACGCCACAAGATAAAAAATTTATATTAAAAAAATGAGCATTCTAGAAACAAAGGTAAATTCTGTAAGTGGGACCAGAATGGTAGCTTCATATTTCATACCCTTAAAATTTTATTCAAACAAAATACGTTTTTATTTCTTAATAATTGACAAATTTAGAATTAAAAGCACTTACCTATGTAATGTTACTCTTGAATTTTGATTTTTTGGAGTTAGGGAACAACCACAAGACGCACAACTAACCATATTTTATGTGTTTACCTTACTTCCGATATTATTGCTTTTATTGTCAATATAATAGGTATTTATATGTATTTACACTAGAACACACAAAAAGAGTGTTCCAGTACATTTATCCGGCACTTATTGTGGATTAAAACCAACTAAAATTGCACAAATCTACTATTAAACTTCTAAGTTTGGTAAACAATGAGTCATCTGTGGTGTTTCAATATGGCCATTTTCGTCTCCATTTATATGTACATAAAGATAGGCAAAGCTCCTTCCTGTTAGTTTTATATTCAATGGAAAAATAACATTTTTAACCTCAAATTCAGAAATGTCATACATAGTAATCTCTCTTTCTAGCTATAACTCTATCTCTTTTTTTGTCTCAGTTAGTTGCGCCTCGTTGCCAGACTTTTGGCCGAGTGTTTGGTTATTAACCCTCCATTAGTCGCGGTTACAAAACGAGTCATTCGATCGCGGTGATGTAACAAATCTATTTTTAGAAAACTCTACAAATTTTGAACTTTTTAGTCCTGATATAATAGACTAAAGGGTTTAAAATAATAGACAATTAACTAAACAACATTAAGTATTTTATTATGTAGTTACATTTTAAAATAATTGAAATTACCTATTTATACAAGGTGTCCCACAACTTATCTGCCATAGAGCAACTGGTGATAGTAGAGATCAAAATAAGATGATTTAGTCAATAAATGTGTTGGCAAATGTTAGTTATTAAAAAGATACAGGCTGTTGAAAGTGAAACTAAATTTTCGAAAAATTGAGATCATTTAAAAACAGTTAAAGATATCAGGTTCAAAATCGGGGCAGTTGGATTTTCAAAGGCGACAAATCCGAACTTGGTACTAGCTTGAGCCTAGTTCCTAGAGGGCACACACTACCTACTTTGTGAGGAATTAACTCGCTCATATTTTTTACCCTATAAAGCTGGAAATATTTTGACTTCAAAATAGAGAAGAGTGATAATTTCCACGTAAAAAAGGTACATTTGGTCAACATCGATTTCTCACGCCGTTTGCGAGATATTCGTGTTCGAATATTCGATTGCACATCTTGTCGATGGCTGAAAGATATGCAATTCACAAAGTGTGCTTTGCATATGAGGAAAAAAAATATTATGATGTCAAAAATATGACGTAGAATATTTAAAATAAAAATTTTTTGAAATTTACTTCAATAGGTGTTGAAAGTATTCACCCTTTACTTCAATACACTTTCGCTGACTCTTTGTTAAGTGACGTCTCACATTTGAAAATATATTTTCTTCATTTCTAATAACATTGGTGGCTTGTTGATTTTTTTTGTAAAAGTTCTTTTAGTGTATTGATTTCATCATGGTAAACTATAGACTTCATGTCACAATTTTTGTCAATGTATTTATTAGTACATTCTATGATTATATTCAAAAATTTGCTATCAACAACAGAGACCAAACATCTAGAACAGAATTCACATTTCTAGTAATACCTGTCACCCCAGGAAGTTGCACAAGTGGCCCACGTACTGTTGCTTGATTGTATGCTGTTTTTTTCCACTTCCGTGTATTTATAATTATTTTGTTTCTGATTTGGTGTGCAAAATAATAGTTCTCATGTCAATCTAGATCAATTTTGGAACCTGACTCTTCTTCATCACTTTGTACAATATTTTCTTCACTTTTTACAATATTTTCTTCCCCACAAACATATTTATCTGTGTCAGTCTTTTCGTCGCTTGGGCCTGAAATTTCCTCATCTTTCCTCATCTCTATGAGCTTCATTTTCCAAAGAGAACACTTCTTCTTTCATAGTAGGTAATCTAGAAAAAAACATAAAAGCAATATTAGTCGCGGTGATTTGTGGGATCCGATGCCTTTTTAACTGTCACAGACACAAAAAAATACCATGGTAGGATATATCCTTATATACATATTAGGAAAATAACTAATTAACTAAATTAATTAAAAATTCGAGTACGAAAAACTCACTATCTCGATCTGGTAGATCAAAAGTGCAAATTTCTGACGTGTACTACACTACTGCCTCACTCCGCTTAAATAGTTAGAACTGTGAACTCATAATTGCCAATCTAAGGAATTCTGCAAAACAAAATATCTCTGAGATCGGCCGCGACTAGGGTTAATAATCGAAAGTTGAAAAAAAAGTTTGACTGCAATTATTAAAATAATTATATTGGTAACCCGATATTATTCATATATAATGGCATTCTGCAAATATTAAACTTTATCATATGATGATTTTTATTCTGTAAAGTTGGAAGATTACTAGTGCAATAAAAATAAAAATTAGAAAAAGCCGTGGAGGAAATCATTCTACAATAAGAGACTGTGTATAAGAATGGTTGAAAATGTCATTTTTTTATCATTTTTCTAAAAAACTAGACAATGGATAATTTTCAAATTTTGGGCCTAGTTCAATGGCATATGTTTTGTCACAGTTACCGAATTTCAAGTCCTAGATTTGGAAAGTCATTTTTCCTACAGATTCGCTTATACTTCTTTAAGTAAAATTACTTTACTATTACATTTGAGAGAAAAAACTACTTAGCTTCTTTATATTTAATTCGCTGGAATTTATTATGTCCAATATTTTTTCTGTTGATTATTATAATTAAATCTTTCCTATTTGTAATTTTTCTCCGCAATATGCATTAAAACTTTATATTGCGAAAACTAGAAAGTTATACTTTCCACTCAATAAGATAAATCATGTTTGTTCTTACAAAATCTAAATTTAGCGGTTTTCGATGAAGCATCGAACACTTTTTTGAAGTTTCTTGATGTGATCTAATCATGAATAATAACAAAGAGCAATTATTGTTTAATCAAAGAAAAGTGAAGAACATAATTGTCTTGTAACGAACCTAACATCCATTCCCAATTATCTTCTCTGCTTTTAATTAATTGGTTCGAATCAGTGACATACACGCCAGGACTAACCTACCCCCCTCGGTTTAAACAAGGGGGATGCGTGTGTGATGGAGGCAATCGATGTGTGTTTGGTATTAAAGGCGACACACCAAGATTAATGAAGGCTCTAGCTACGGCCCAAATTTATCTTATAATGAATATCCGAAATTCTAGCGTCTTGGGCCGTGTCCTAGGATTAATTATACGTCCGCCGCCTAAAGCGCAAAAAATCCGTTTTGAATCGGCTCATCATCCCTGATAAATTCGCCGGCCTCGGGTAACTTAAAGATTTAAATATCGTTAATGTGCGCCTAAATTCTTTATAGACGCGGTTTCAATGCTGATAACCCGAAATTAATTTTTGATATCGCCCTTCAGATCATTTTTATTTTATGTAATTACTGACCTGGTTACGATGGGGAATGAAAAAGGAGGAACTTTCCCCGTTTGTTAAAAACCAAGCAGCATAAAATCAGTTTTGTCTTTTAGATTATGGATTTCATGAAATTAGATACCAAAGGGTTGATAGAGCATTATTTTTTACTCTTCTTTTGATTCATTCACAACTAAAGTAGTGGAACTGGTGGTGAATGAAGTTTGCTAATTTATGTATCTGGAATAATAAATGAAAACAAATATTTATAATTTAAAATGGTTGTATGGTTTTTCAAAATATTCTCCGCTATGATCGATATACTTTTGCATACGTTTGAACCAATTTTTATAGCACACTTTCTATTCCGATTGAGGTATCTCCAACACATGTATATTGAACACAGCAACCGCATCTTCTGGCGTTGAAAAACGTTGACCATACATTTTATTCTTCACGAACGGAAACAAAAAGAAATCAGTGGGTGCCAAATCAGGACTGTACGGCAGATGACCCATCAATTCTATGTCGATGTCAAATATTGAGTTGTTCGGCCCGATGTGTGAGAGCTCGTGCTATAATGGATAAGAATGATCCTGCGTCGCT
Organism: Cosmopolites sordidus; assembly: GCA_031761425.1. NCBI lineage: Eukaryota > Metazoa > Arthropoda > Insecta > Coleoptera > Curculionidae > Cosmopolites > Cosmopolites sordidus. Next base: position 288,025 of record JARFXV010000333.1, read on the forward strand.
GGTTGTTTTCTCTTGTTTTTTTAAATACTTCAGGGAAACAGATGGTTATGTATCATTCAGAATTGACAGTTCTACGGTTCTATAGTGGCACTGAAGGCACATGCCCATTTATCTAAAAAAAAAAAACAGGCGGCCATTTGCTTCGAAGTGCTTCTAATCCGAACAACTTTCGTTGGATTTAGCTCCTTTGAAAAATCCATACAGTCGACTGCTGTTTACTTTCGGACTCATATGCATAGATCCAAGATTCGTCACCTGTGGTTTCTTGACACAGTTTGATTGTATATTTTTGAGCATTTCTTTGCATCAATCGACCGAGCCTTTTTTTGAGCCATTGCCAAATTATGCGCAATCTTACGCGCACAAATCTTTTACATAGCTAAATGCTCATGTAAAATCTTATGTATGCTTGATATACTACTGCCCAGCGATGCCCCAATCTCATGGTATGTCACATGACGACCTTGTTTGATTAGTTTGTACATAGAATCGATGATTTCTGGCGCAACAACCCATTTTGGACGACCTTCTTTAAATTGGTTCGTGAGCAAACAACTGCCACGGTTGAATTCACCAAACCAATGATATGCAGTAGTTTTGATACACAAGATAATTCCATTTTTTTACTGAGATGAAATTTTGAAGTCACTAAACAACACAAATAGCGTCCGTATAACAAAAAGTTCTGAGTACGTATAAAGTCAATAATGTCAAACTTTACGATGTATATGTCAGATAGCCCCTAGCAACACCTTTGTTGCTAATACCCGATACATAAATAGCAACCCTCGTAGAGTTCCATCTGGGAACACTGTTGGGTTTCCCTTTGAAGGTATGATGTGGCGACATCTGATGAGTCTTCAGCAGGAGTTTGAACCCTCTAGATTTAGAAGGTACATTGAAGATTAACTTCGCAGTGAAAGGCTTTCAACTGCAAGAAGAAACTGCAGTTCAAGAACTGCAAGAAGTGATAAAATTGTCAATAGAATCCTGGATCTAGTGCGTTCTGATCATCGGTTGATGGTCAGATTGATCGTGGAAGAATGATCGATTTAACTCACACAACTGTTCATCAGATTATGACGAATGAATTGGGGAAGAAAATCTGCGTGAAAATGCCCATTAATGACACACTCTAACCTCACTCAAAAAATCGGACTGACCAAATCAAAGATCAAAAGCATGCTGATTTGTTTTTTTTAATAGCCAGAGGATCATCCATAAAGAATTTGTAACTCAATGCCAAACGATAAGCCACCATTTTTATCGAGAATTTTTTGAAAAACTTCGTAAAAGGGTTATTCGTGTGAGACCAAACATCAAGAATATGTGGGTGCTGCATTACGCCAATGCCTCTTGCTACACAGCAATTTCAATTAACGAGTTTTAGGCAATTAATAACCTCGCTGTTGCTTTGTATGCCTCTTGCTCACCAAAGTTGAGTCTTTTGACTTTTTCCTTTTTCCAAAATTAAATATTCACCTTAAAGGGCACTATTTTTAGATAATGGACAGCATTGAAAAGACCGACCAGCTGACGAAGATTCGAGTTTCAGTACTGCTATGAAGAGTGAATAAACCGTCTCCTCCAGGCAAATATTGGGAGAAGACAATGTAAAATTAAAATTTTAATTATTAAATACAAAATTATTAAAAATCAGTTAAATTACTTTATTTATAACCACCTCCACCTCGTAAAAACGTCTAACTAACAGCCATTTAACGATTTGAATTGGATTTTAACTACCGATTTTATCAGTCAACAGTCTCCTTGGACTATTTACAGTTAATATGTTGGTTGTTTTTAGGATAGGAGTCACTTTAAAGTTCTTTAATGTTCCAAGGCATCTGGTTTCATTTACCGCCACTCATTACCAGTCTTTACACTTGTACCTAAGGAGCGGAGCTCTGGCGATTTTTTTAGGATCAGCCGCACAGAAGTACTGTACTACTAAAACTATTAAGAACAGGACAGCACGTCATTTGTAAATATAATGAAATATATGTTTCTAGCTTAGAATTTAAACTTAAAAAATCCGATAACATATTTTACAAATAATCCGAAATATTTACTCGACTGGACCTTTACCTATGGACTAAAAGAAAATCTGCATGGTCTTGATCCTGCAGAATAATTACACTCGCAGGACTCCGTCCTGCTAACTGCGGTTACAGTTCTCGCGTGGAATCCTTAGCGCCCTCTTCACACACAATATAATCTCAGAGGAGCGAAGGGGAATAAGTTGGAATGACCCTTGAATATTATTATAAATAAGGATAGGATATCCCTCCGAAATACGAAGGGGATGATATTCGAAATGCCTTAATCCCATGACCATCAGAATCATCAAAAATTTAACAAAAACGATTTTTGGTACTCTATTATTCAAAATTTTAATATTCCTAGATATCATAATGATGTATACTTTTTATTAATGTCACGTTGGTTCTTGATTCCTACCTCGTTAGATTTTTTCTGCAATTTAAAATGTTAAATTATATATGACAAATATTGTCTATAAAGAAGTCTAAATTACTTGCTGCTTTTTTTGTTCTATTGATTGTCATATTATTCGATGTGTGTAAATACAGTATTGAGACTAATGGCATAGCGTTTGATCTGGCATCACTGTTGCTTGCCCTTTCCAGGGTAGACCGGCCAACATCTGATGCATTTCTGCGCGAGTGTGAACCCACTAGAGTTACTTGGTGATACATAGCAGTTCCTTTCATGAACCGGATTTTTTTAATGCGTTCTGAATATGAGTGAAAAATTCAAGCAACGGTGCGCTGTCAAGTTTCGTTTTAGATTTGGGCCCAACTTTAATAGGGCAATGAAAGCGAATTTTGTCAATAACCCAGGTTTTCAGGTGGTTTAAAGTAGCCTTAGAAGGTCAAGATTCGATTGAAGATGAACCTTGCAGTGAACGGCTTTCAGTTGCAAGAAGTGATAAAAATGTCTACATAATCCGGAATATTATGCGCTCTGTTCATCAGTTAATGGTCAGAATGATTGGGGAAGAATGATCGATTTGACTTACACAACCGTTCATCAGATTTTGACCAATGAATTGGGGATGAAAATCTGCGCGAAAATGGTACCGAAAAAACATAGTTTCGCAAGATTAATAGGACAACAGAAGGATAATAGAAAGGAAATTGAAATGTTCAAGACCATAATATTAGATAGTGGACATTTTGGGAAGCTGACAATTTATATAAAAATATTAGGCCATGCCTTAAAGCCGTTACAATTCTAGAGATGAAGAAGATATTTTATGAACGTTTACCTGACAAAGACCTAAAGTTAATTAACTCAGAGACGCATCAGAGGGCAAAGTTATTTTTTACTCAATATTAAAGTTTTTTTAACGTTTTTATGAAGGATAGGGCTGTATTAATATAATATAATATATGAAATATATTTTATTCATTAGATTTTTTTTTAAATTATAAACACGGTCCCATCTCGAAATAGGTACACTAGTGTTAAAATTGGTACTTGTAACTTTGTTGTCTTTCCACTGCACTAAGAGTTTGCTTGTTTCTATAATACTTATCCCTTTTGAATTTATTCAACTGCTTTTTCTCTAAAAGAGGACATTGTTCTGTTTTTGCGGAGAGTTCCTATAGTACAGTAGTTCTAGTCAGCCAAATGGGACAAAAGTGGTAAACTGGTAAAGAAAATGTCAAAATAAAGTTTATACATTTCATTTTTTGGTCCGCTAAATTGGTCTAGTAGGAGTATAACAACATCACCTCTCAAATCATTTTTTTTTCTATATTACCATATTTTCTAGTGTATACATCAAAACCATACATATAACCATTATTTGAACATAGAGCCCAGTTTTTATAGCCAAACCATATTGACTTTCACCGTATAAACTGTTTTGCATAATGCTTGCCATAATAGGGTAATATGCCCTCGGTTGATATTGATAGATGTTCATCAAGTTCTCCATGCGTTCTAAAATTTTTGCCAAGGAGTTCAAGAATCGCTCTCAGTTTTTAGAGTCTATCGCCTGTCGGAAGTTTATAATTATCATTGAAATTAATAAATCTCGGTATCATCTCGAAACGTTTCAATCGCATGCTATTCTGAACAATTTTTGGAACGTCGTCTTCACTGGTTTATACGCCTGTTTGTGTACTTTCCATAACCAGATATTAACAATATGCCCAAAAATACTTGAAGCTCTGGCATTGTTAAATTTAAATAATTATTTTTTTGGCCAACATATCTGTTACTTTCTTGAATTATCAAATTCATTATGTCGTTATAAAAAAAAAGCCGAAAAAAGTAACTGGTAGTAATCCAATTTAGGGCTTTATCATAGGGTTGTAATGGGTCTCAGTTTGTATTTATGTTATTGTTTGGCAATTCTTCAAGATCGATGGTCCATTATGTTCACTTGTAGCGGGAAGTAATGTCGGTTTCCTTTCTACCTTCCATGATGAGTTGCTTTCGGAGGTCAGATAACGGGACCAAATCTTCAGGATCATAATCATTATCGCCTACTGAAGCAATTTCACATGGTTGACTTTGAGTTCCTCGAGGTAAATGAGACAACGTCAATATCGATTCTATCTTCTTCAGGAGGAAGAATGTATATATTTGAATTAGGTATATTAGACTTTTTTTCTAAACAGTCTATAAGCTCAGCTACCGGGCACCGTCCCTTTAAGCGGACGCGACATATTTTGGCATGCTGTTGCTGATATATATTAATTTACTCATTCTCGTTATTTGCTACTAAATCTAGACATATTATGATATAACTTTTCAATACAAGGCTTAACAAAATATAATTAGTTTGGACACAACTTTGCTAAACTTACCCGCTATGTTGAGTTGAATACGAACTAGGATCCATATTTCTAAAGAAACGCGTAAAACTCACTATCTAACTGTCATATACAAACCAACAGGTCGATCCGGGTCTGTATTACTCCTTCTACTCCCAGAGACACCCTATGCTCGCACTACTTTTATTATATGACGTGTTTTAAATGCGTCCCTTTAAAGAGACGCTGTCCACTAATGGGTTAATAGCTGAACTTACATCTTAACGTGAACTCCGAACTACGGTTATGCTCATCTTTAACTCTCACGAGAAGCCTGGCGAGTGACCAACGTAGAATACCTTTCAGAAGGCATTTGGTCTTATTCAGCATCAAACTATTGTGACTGATGGGCGATTCCTTGTTGGATTTTATAGTACACTCTTGCCTATATGGGATGCTTTTCGCAAGTGTGGTTTTTTTCTTAGAGAGATTGTATTTGAAAAATTTGCGGGATGATCGAGCATCATGACACTTTTTTTAGCAAAGCAATTACGATAGTTTTGTTTTGACCAGTTTTTTTTTGATAGTTTTGTTTTGTTTTGAAGTTTTAAAATTGTGATTATGGTGAATGCTTATCATAACTGCTTATATGGTGAATGCTGCTTATATGGTGATTATGGTGAATGCTTATCATAACTGCTTATCAAACTAGAAATTGTAAAAGAGCAATGCTCGTATGTTAAGGTGTATTGCGAACTAACTTTCTTGAATACGAAATTGCTTGTATTCAATATGACGAAAACGTTTTTTTTTCATTTTTAAGCAGAGCTGGTCTTTTATTAACTAATTTAGTATAATTTGTAAACATTGTATGAATTGAAAAGTGAGGATATTTATTTCTATGATAGTGTTCAGTACCGTGTATCACGTTGTCCGGAAAGTATGTACGAATTTTCCATTAGTTGCTCTTTTAATGCTTGTGAACAAAAATCTGTAATGTACTAGGGTTGCTATTTGTATCTCGGGAATTGGCAACAATGGTTGGCTTTATGATGTATATATCATCTGATATATACATCATGAAGCTTGATATTATTGACTGTACGTACACAGAACGTTTTCATACAGGCGCTATTTGTGTTATCTAGTGACTTGAAAACGCCCTTTCAGTCAAAAAATGGAATTTACTAGTGAGAATTTTCTTGCGATGATTTACTACGACTTTCGACGTGAATAATCTCAACAACAAACACCATCTAAAATCACTGTATATCCCTAGTTTAGTGAATTCAATTGTGGATGTCGTCCGCCCACAGGCCAATTTAAAGAAGGTCACCCAAAATCGGTTATTGTGCCACAAAACATAGATATTGTGTGCGAACTTATAAAGCAAGATTGTCATGTGATATACTGTGAGATTGAGGTATCCCTGAGCACTAGTATGACAATCAAATACAAGATTTTACATGAACATTTATTATTAGCCGCCACAAAAATTTGTGACCCCTAGATCGGCTAGAAAATCGGTTGTTGTGCTAGAAATAATCGATACTGTGCGAGAACTTATAAAGTAAGTGACATACCGTGAGACTGAGGCATCTCTGGCCATTAGTTTGAATACCATTTACAATATTTTTACATGAACATTTAGTCGATTTGTGCGCGTTGGATTCCGCATAATTTGACAATCGCTCAAAAAGGCTCGTGCGAATGGTGCAAAGAAATGCCTAAAAAAATACAATTGTGGTGCATCAAAAGCTGTGTATAATACTACACAGGTGACGAATCTTGGATCTATGCGCATGAGCCTGAAATTAACCAAACCAAACCCAAAAAGAGTTGTTCGCGCAGAAACTTCGAAGCAAATGGTCGCCTGTTTTTTGGAATAAACAGGCATGTGACTACAGTGCCACTAGGGAATCGTAAAACGATCAATTCTGAATTGTATACAACCATTTGTTTGTCTTTGAATAAAAGTCACATAAGAAAAGACAACCAGCGACGCAGCATCGTGTTTCACCATGACAATACGAGCTCTCACACCGGACCGAACAACTCAATATTTGACCGGTTGAAACATCTAATTGACGAGTCATCCGTCCTACAGTCCTGATTTGGCACCGAATGATTTCTTTTTGTTCCTGTCCGTGAAGGATAAACTACGCGGTCAAATCATTTTCGATGCTAGAAAAAGCAATTGATGCGTTCAAAATTCATAATTTGTAGATACCTCAATCGGAATGGAAAAAGTGTTATGAAAATTGAATCAAACATATGCAAAAGTGTATCGATCATCGTGGAGAATATTTTGAACAACAATAACATCATTTGCAATGATAAAATATTAGTTTTTATTTATTATTGCGGATACTAAAATAGTATCGCTCATATTAGTAATATTTATTTACATATGATACCAATTCCTGTTGTATTTTAAATGTTTACGTTCGAATTCATTTTGATTTGCCTTCAGTTAGTCAAGTTGATTTAAATTGAAAATGTTGGTCTGGTTTCCTTTTTATTTTTAAAAAGGACAAAGACGCTGTCCAAACAATAAACAAGATTTTTGCCGTTTACGAAGAGTTCTGTTGGATAGACCAGGGTGCAAAAATGCCACGGTCCGTGCGATTACGGATAAGGTAAATATTAGCCTCAACCATTTTTGACGATCTGAAAAAAAATAGTAAATATGCCGGTATGATCTGTGGGTCCCTCATGAACTAAGTGGACGATATCTGCTGAACCCTCTTCGAGAGATCTTTTGCTGGAAAAAAAAATTGAGGCTCTGTTCAAAAAAAATATGAGGGTTATCATGGTCAGGGTTTCTTTTAAAAGGAAGAAGAGGTTAAAAATAACCTGTTGACATATGTTGTCAATAAATATGCTACTTTTTGACAAAAAGCCGTTATGGACCCACCACTTCGTTGGCAAAAAATTGTAATAATGGTAATTACTATTAACTAAATAAGTAGTTACATAAACTTTCTTATTTGCGTTTCTCTTTCTCTTAAAAAACCTTAGGAATTTTTACGTTTCGAAATTTAACGACTACGAACGTTTCGAAACAACACGGTATCTACCCAGTTAGGTTTACTAGATTGTATGCATATATCTGCGTCTCCAGAGTAAAGTGTCATAAGTCAATTTTTGTGAAATATTGTGAAGTTTCTTTTATTCTTTCGTGGTATATAGTGCGCTAAGTTCAAGAATCCAAGAAGTCTGAAGAAGTTAAAAATAAATAAAATCATAATTTCATTAATAAAACGATTTTGCAGAAATGAGCAAATATTTAACTTTGCTCTGGATATACTAATTTTTTTCACTTTTTTTATCCACCAGTTTTCTTTATTTCCTTTATATTTCATCATTTAAACACCCCATTTTATGCAGATTATTCAAGATATTAAGTCCGGTACTGGACTGGTAATCAATAGATTGAAACAGTGTGGCCATATCTGCATGCACACACACGAATTTTGGCGACTGGGGCAAAGAGCCCGGGGGGGCACCGGAAACGGAAGGGACCGGCAGCAAAGAGGTGGAATAAGGAATTGATTGTACAAGAATGAATTGTGTAGTCCGAGGTCTGTACAATCTCTTACGTAGCACCTGTCCAATTTTATATCAATGATGTTGCTATTTAAAGGTCTGTCACTAACCACATCTTATATTAGTTTGAAATAAATATTGGCCTTATGTTTAAATTTTTATACAAAAATTTATTTATAATTCAGAAATTCATTTACTTAGTAATACATATTTTTGCACTGATTGATTACTTCTTAATATATGCTCCTTAGTTTTACCAGAAAATTATTTAATCCATCCATATAGATGGATATGGAAAAATATTTATGTCAGGAAATTTAAACTTAAAATTATTGAAAAGTTAATCTATAAAAGTAATGTTTGCAATAAGTAATAAGATAATACAGAAACATATATAGATACAAATTTAATAATTTATTTTAATAAATTATTATCGGCTTGTCCGTTTGTACGGATTTGCCATTAGTTGCTCGTGTTAACGCTTGCAAACAAACATCTGTATTGAAATAGTAATGTTTATATTAATGTTTATATACATATTATTAATCTCTGCGATATTTGTATTATTTACTTTCAGATTCGCTTTGATTTGCGTTTAGTTAGTCAATTTTAATCAAATTAAAAATGTCGGTCGATAACTTGCATTTACGCCACATTACGCTTGTTATTTCAAAAAGGGCAGCGCTGCCCAAACAAAAAATAAGATTTGTCCCGTTTACGGAGAGGGTTTTGTTAAGGGAGACCATGATCTAAAAGTGGTTTGGTCCGTTCGCGGGCGGAGATTTTGACCTGGAAGACTGACATCGCCTTCAAACATGAATGCGATGCGATGCGATGCGATATCTTTCGACCATTTCTTGTTGAAAAAAAAATCTGACGCTCTCTTTTTGAAGCGGATGGTAACTGGTTATGAAAAGAGGATTGGGTGCAATTACGTGTAATGAAAAAAAAAAATTGGTTTGGCAGGATCAGAGATTTTAATTATGGCGAAACAGAAAATAATGCTTTGCATTTTGTGGGAGTGATAGGGGCACATACACTTTATGCTTCTGCCATGCAACCAAACCATCAATACCGACTTCTATTCATAATTAGATGGAGCTGGATTGAGCAATTGAAAAAAATGCGAAAAATTAAGTCATCGTGTCTTCAACGTTAAGTTGAAGACACGATGACACGAAGACACGATGACAAAGTTAAGTCATCGTGTTTTCAAATATTAATGGTAATTACATAATAGACTAAACATATATTTGCATAAACTATTTGCAAATTGTGCCTCTTTCTCTTAAAAATACCCCTACAAACTTTCCGGACAACCTGATAATTTTAGAGGAAGAACCTTTAACATTGGCAATATCAATGATATATAGATTATATGTTTGTCAATTGTTTATATTACAAATCCATCATTCCTGTGGTTGATCTTATTCTATTTCAGGTGTTGTATTTTTATTTTTTTAATTCATCGAAAAATGATAAAATTTTCACATTCAGAATTTTTGTTGTTCAAAATATTGTTTGTGAAAAATAAATATTATTTGTGCATTTTTTAAATATTGTTAAAGTAAATTTTCTTATAAGCCTCTTTTAACTGCCTTTTAATAATGTAGACAGAGATTATTTAAGAGCTTGTTTTCGCAATTTCTGCTCTAATTTACTGCGGAATTTCTCCTACTGCTTATAATAATACATTTTATCCTACATCAGTAAGAAAACTTATTATAGCCCTTGACCTTCCAACAAGGAAAATCTTCAAAGTACTGAGTTTTTTTTAATTAATATTGCATAGGTTAAAAATAAAAAAATTAGATTTATTTCAATATCTTTAAAAGTTAGAAATCATTTAAATGATCCGTTAGAGATGATATACTAGGAAACAAAAAGGCGTAACACATAGTATACATATTTGAATCAAACAAAAATTTTACTCATGCATCAGTTAATATTTGGAATAATGATCAGATATCTTCAGAGTGTAACGAGGAGGTAATATATTCGATTCATAAGAAAGGAGATAAACTGAAATGCGAAAACTATCGTGGTATATCATTGTTTCGCCCAACTTATAAAGTTCAAACAAACATTGAAGGGCAGAGGTTAGAAGAAGGAATGAACGAATATCTTGTAAGGTTTAGAAGGGGACGCTCAATAAAGTATCAGTTTTTCATAGTCAGAAATCAACCGAATTAGATACTTTTTTATTCCAGATGTTTACTTATTTCAGATAGGCATACGACTGCATACAAAGATCAGTAGTGTACAACGTCATGAAGGAAATAGAAATACTAGCAAATATTAGATTAACCCGGATGACGATGCTTAATTCCAAGGCAGTAGTAAAAATCCAACATCACACCGCGCTTTGATTTTGACATCGGAGAAGATTTGCCACAGGTGAATGTATTGGCACATGTTCTGTGTAATATACTATTGAACAAAATCACCAGCGAAACAGACATAGACGTAAATGGAACAATAATAAATAAAGAAAAATAGATTGTAAGTTATGCAGATGACCTAAACATATATTAACACGATCGAAACGATTCTTAAGAGAGATCTGTGATGAGATAAAGGTGAAAGCTAAAAGGGCCGGTCTAAAAATAAATATTGACAAATAATATTGACAATTCATAAATATTGACAGTCATAAATATTGACAAAACAAAGGTGATGGAAAAAAGAACTAATCCAAGAAGAGAACAGAACGGGATAATCGGAATATAGTACTCAGAAGAATTTGTGGTGCTGTAAATGATTATGAATTTTGGAGGATCAGTTAGTTATAACTTAGCTCACGGAACTGAAGAAAATATTCTGATATTGTATACTATCAAAGGTCATGTATCAAGTACATATTAAAGATCAAGTATTAACGATCTGGATATTGTATACTATTTGGGGGTTCAGTGACTAAGTTAGGTGGGACACGTAGTGAAAATGCCAGAAAGCCGAACACCAAGGAGAATCATGGAGAGGTGCATAAGGGGTGACAAAAAGAGATGTAGACCAAAGATCCCGTGACAGGACAATGTAAGAAGAGATATTAAAGAATTGATGCACATCAAAAATTGGCAAAAGTCTACTAGAGATCGATCCAGTTGGAAGCGAAGGTTGAAGAATGTGACAATAAATAAGGAAGAAGAAGAATATAAGAAATAGAGTATATTTAGAATACAAGAAGACTAATAAAAACTGATAGACTTTTTGCTTTTGTATGCAATTTCATAAAAAAACTATTAAAAAAATGTCACATTTTTATGATGTTGTGAGGTATTTTTCATGCTACTAAGATCTGAGTAACGTTTCTGCAGCTTTATTGAAAGTGCTAAAATTCAATGAGTCCTTGCACTCGATGTTACAGGCAATTATTCGAATTTGAAAAGGAACGAGCTATTGGGAGAAAAGAAGCAGGTTTAAGTTTTTGTGTAATAGTGATATCGCTGAAAGTTGCTGCTTCTACCATTATGAGGATATGGTTAAGATGATCTGATGTTTCTAGAATTATCCAAGGCCATGACAAATGGCATCTTAAACTAGTTGTTGTACTAAATTGGCTAGAAAATATCCGACATATGCGTAATGCTTTTGTTGCTGCTACAACTAAGACTATTTCGAAAATGGCTGTAAAGCGACTTTTATTTAGGTTGGGATGAGTGCTTATCGTTTTGAAGTGAGAAGCGAAATTTAATTTTGAACGGCATACAGCTATCATTGCAGGAATTGTGGTATAGGTGCTGTATGTTTGAGAAACAGGTTATCCCTAGTAACTATCAGAGAAAATCTTGATGCAGCCCGTTATAAGGCCGAATCTGCAAGCTTATCTAAATCTCATCTTTCAGCAAGATTATACCAGATAGCGCACTGTGTTAAAATAACCTTGGTTTACTTACCATGTATGTTTTTTGGTGTTAGACTTGGTGATTAAGTTAAATCCTCGGCACCGTACTTTGGTGTTAGACTTGGTGATTAAGTTAAATCCTCGGCACCGTACTTTGGTGTTAGACTTGGTGATTAAGTTAAATCCTCGGCACCGTACTTTGGTGTTAGACTTGGTGATTTAGTTAAATCCTCGGCACCGTACTTTGGTGTTAGACTTGGTGATTAAGTTAAATCCTCGGCACCGTACTTTGGTGTTAGACTTTGTGATTAAGATAAATCCTCGGCACCGCCTCTGGTCTGTAAAACTTGTACTGAACATTTACGACAGTGGACCAGCGGGAAAAGAAATAGTCAAAAATTCGTCGTGCTGATGGTTTGGAAAAAGAACCCAAAAACCACTTCTATGACTGTTATTTCCGCTTAATAAATATTACTGGGATCAATTGAAACAACCATAGCAAGTGGACTTATCCTGATTTAGTATCTGCAAGACGCCCGGTCCCTGACTCAAAGGAAGTGCCGATACCAACGTTTGACCAGATACCATAGCTTTGTGACGACGAATATTGTCCCTCATCGATGACTTTTTCTTCCATCTTTGTATTTAATAATATTTGTATTATATAATAATAAAAATTTGGTTTTTAGCTTTTTTATTTGATCCATGGACTTGAAATAGTTTAACGTATATTTCACTAAAATGCTTTATATTAGTTAATGCCATATTTGAATTCAGGGCATCAAATTTGTATAAAATCAGTTCCAAATACCGCGGCACCAAAACAACTGTTGGCCTGTGTTATTTTAGCTAAATAATGTTAACTAATGTTACATTTCTGATCATGAGGACAAATAAAACGAACATATAACCTCCACTTTTTCGACATGTCGATAAAAATGGGAAAATGGATATTTTAAAAGTATTATCATCTATTTGAATATTATTAAATAAGCCATTTGAAAATTTATCGTATTAGAAAATTAACTCCATTATTAAACTCGCACAGATTTACCACTAAACACCAAATCACTTTGTTTTAACCTTTTTAACGCACGTTTCTGTTTCTTTTATTTTTAACTTAAGTCACGTCAATGCTTCAAGCGATATTTAGTGACTACCTACACCGAAAAACACACAGACATGCATGTCTGCACCAGAATTTGAACCCGGGACCTTTCGGTTACCAAACGAGCAACTAACCCACCAAACCACCACGGACGGCTAATGCGCGTTTTGCTAACCATATTAACATCATCAGGAGATGATTTAATCTAATTCTAAAGGAAGCTATGTTATATTTACATTTTAATTTTTGGAAAAGTTGACAGAAAGTTATAGGTTCTTTTTCCTGGTTCATGGTTTTCTTACATTTTTCTATTTGAATGCTGTTATATGCATATAAAGGTGGATTATGATTTAGACTTTTAACAAATCTTAAATTACTAATATCTAAAGGGTATTCCATTAAGAGGTTTCGAATGTTGGTAACGAATAAAAGAAACGTTTCATAACATACCTGAAAGTTATTTATGGCAGTGCGAAGCTGGATAGTGTACAATTATACGTGGAATACAAGATCTGTCAAATGACCGCCACGACTTCTCTGGCAGCTTACAATTCTTTTGTTGAAATTCTCGATTACTGCTGAACACATTTGCAGAGTTATGTCACGAATTATTCGTCTAATTTCTTCTTTCAACTGTTAAACGGTTTGTGGATTATTTTCGTAAGCTTTGCTCTTCACATAGCCCCACAAAAAATAGTCTAGCGGCGTCAAGTCGCATGACCTTGGTAGCCAATTTACGTCCCCATTCCGGGAGATCAGCCTTCCTCCAAATTCTGTACGCAATAAAGTCAATGTTTCACGTGTTGTATGACATGTCGCACCATCTTGTTGGAACCACATATTCTCTAAATCCATGCCCATTATTTGATCCCATAAAAAACATCAATCATCGTTCGGTATCGTTCTCCGTTTACTGTAACAGCTCGTTCATCTTCATCTTCAATAAAATATGGTCCAATGACCTGAGATATAATGCGGTTTTTGGGCTGAGAGTATCATTGTTGAAAGTTGAAGTTGAAAGAAGAAATTAGGCGAATAATTCGTGACATAACTCCGCAAATGTGTTCAGCAGTAATCGAGAATTTCAACAAAAGAATTGTGAGCTACCAGAGAAGTCGTGGCGGTCATTTGACAGATGTTGTATTCCACGTATAATTGTACACTATCCAGCTTTGGACTGCCATAAATAACTTTCAGGTATGTTATGAAACGTTTCTTTTATTCGTTACCAACATTCGAAACCTCTTAATGGAATACCCTTTATATTACAGTCTTGTTAGAGTGCATGTTGGGTAACACAAGATTTTCTCCAATCTACCATTTCTCCCATATTAAGATGGATCTTTTAAGTTGTTCTGTATACTTCGACAATAATTTTGACAAACTAATATCATAAATTTCTGATTTTTCATGTTGATCTACTGAAAAATGGGGGATTTATAAAATTAGTTGTCAAGATTGTGATCGAAGGTATATTGGGTAAACTAAAAGATCCATATTAACCAGATATAAAAAACACATTTCCCACATTAGATATGGAAGAAATGAAACACTTGTGTTGTCCAACATGCAGTCAAACATGACCATAATATACATGTTAGTAATTTAAAATTTATTAAAAGTGCAAATAATAATAGGACTTTGGATGCATATGAAAACGATTCAAATAGAAAAATTTAAGAAAATCATGAACCGGTATAAAGGGCCTATCCTATTCAGTCGATTTTTTATTTATTAATGTAACACATTAAGTTTGGTTGTCATATGAGGTAAATGGAATATAGTTTAGTTTTGGAATTAGATTAAATTATCTCCTAATGATGCTATCATAGTTAGCGAAAAGCGCGTCGAGAAGTTTAAAAAGGTTATTTGATGTTTAGTGGTAAATCTCTTCGAGTTTAATGTTTCACATCGAAAGTTCACATTATTACCTAAAATTTTAAGAATTTTTAATATTTAAAAAATAATTTAAAATTTTTCATGATTGAACAATGTTTAATAAAACAGAAATAATTCTAAAAGCAAGAAAAACGTATATGACATTAATACATTCCAATATTAATGTAATGTAACTTTCAGACGATTTTAATATTCGATCTGTAACGAAATCCTGTCGGTCCGGTATTGTACTGGCAGGAATTGATTATATTCGGCTCAGTCCTGCTACTGAATATGTATTCGAGGATTTGCCGTCCTTCTCGCGGTCGTCTTGCAGGAATAGAGATCCTGTGATATGTGGCGGGGCTACCGAGATATTTATGTTCCGCTTAATAATGCATGTTGGTTAAGATGGAAGTTCGCAGCCGTCGGACCGCTGCAGCATTGTACCGGTCTGCAAATCAGTTATTTATTGTTTTCGTATATTATTCGCGTCGTTAGATAACTGACCACTGTTTCGAGAACATTTCAGTTTTTGTTTCAATTTTGTTTCAAGTTTGTAAATTACGTGATTTATCGCCTTTTGAAGACCGCAACTTACTCAGACATTTAAAAAATTATCCTTTCTAAAATATTATTTACTGTATTTTATTACGGTCATTTACAATTTTGTATTTTGGTATTTCATTTTTGGTATTTTCAAACCAATCAATTTGGTATTTTCAAACCAATATTAAAAGTCAGTAAAAAGTCAGACACTTCTCGGATAGATGTCGATGCGATCACAAAGTATTTTTGCTATAATGGACACAAGCGAATTTCGTGTGGAAAAGACCATCTCACAAACTATAGAAAAGTTTAAAAAGTATTACGGAAACTCCACTCCTTCATATTTTATGGTTCATAAGTGATTTGTTTTCGATATGGTCGAACCAGCATGTGTGATGATCCGCACTCAGGATGCCACGTTGATATGGTTGTGGTCAACAAAATCCATGACATTGTGTCAAAATCGCAGACTGAAGAAACTATTCAGAAGAGTACACATAAAGAAAATCCTACATGAACATTTTGGTATGAAAAAGTTATCAACGCGATGGGTGGCGCGTTTGCTCAGGTTATTTAGAGTGGCGTATGAACAGTCAAGTGCAATCCGAAGGAGTTTCTATGGCGATTTGTGATGGTTGATGGAACTTCATCACTATGTAGCAGAAATCAATGGACAGCCAAAACACTGGGTTTTACCTAGAGAGCGTGGTCCGAAGAAAGCGAAGACCTTTCCATTGGCTGGAAATGATGAGGCCACTGAATTCTGGATTTCGCAAGGCGTTACGTTCGCCGACTATTTGGAAAACGGAAAGAGGATCTCAAAAGAAAATTATGTTACATTATTTACCCAATTTCACAAAGATCTGAAAAAAACGCCCTCATTCAGCAAGGAAAAATGTGCTGTTTCGCAACGACAATGTTTGCCGTTGCAACAGCATAATGGGTCAATTCTACTGACGCCGCATCCACCGTATTTTCCCGACTTGGCCTAGCTTTCGAAACATTACGAAACGATTGAGTGAAAAGAAATTGTCATCAAATGAAGAAATCATCCCCAAAAAAAGGAGTATTTTAGAGGGTTTACGTATTTTTTTTACAAGTACTTTTTGAAAGGGATAAAAACTTAATTACTTAATTAATTAAGTAACTTAACTTAATATACCCGTTTGAAATCGTTCTATTGGTACATATCAAGTAATATTTTTTGTTTTTTTAATGTATGTTTTAATGATGCTAGAAAAATTTGAATTTAGAGCATTCTTAAATTCGAATATTTTTGTGTACAAATTATTTCAAAAACTTTAATGAAGTAGGCTCTATAATAATGTTTTGAAATCAATCCACATTCTGTCATAAGAAAGTGTATGACATTTTTGTTAAAGTACAAAAGATATCTATTTCTAACCTTTTTTACATGAAAGTATG
This sequence comes from Cosmopolites sordidus, assembly GCA_031761425.1. Lineage (NCBI taxonomy): Eukaryota > Metazoa > Arthropoda > Insecta > Coleoptera > Curculionidae > Cosmopolites > Cosmopolites sordidus. Next base: position 305,165 of record JARFXV010000333.1, read on the forward strand.
TCACAATTGACACGGCGCAATCCTTTAATAAGCCGTGTAATCACCATCATTCTCAACTATGGCTTCACACCTTCTGGGCATGCTTTTGACTATTTTTTCCGCGTAGCCGACGGACAGAGAATGCCATATTTTCCGAATATTGCGGGCCAGCTGCTCCAAATCGTAAACTGATTTTGCAGCTCGTCAGGGCTTCATAATTCCCCATATATTTTCAATTGGATTGGCATCTGGAGAGTATCTGTGAAGGCAAGTTCATTGTCAAGATGTCATTTTCTTCTTTCCAAGGCGATTTCGGTGATTGGGATCATTACATTCTTGAAACATCCATTTTTAATTTTTTTTTGAACATTATGTTGACCGACTTTAAGAGTCTACGCTGAAAAATTTTGACCATTTTCTTGGCGTCCAAATGCTCCGTGAACCGCTGTAAACAACCAAAACCGTAGAGAGAAGTACCCCCTAACATTAATCTTCACCGGGTGCTTGACGGTACACTGGATGAAACGTGTATCGCTGGTGAACCAAGCACGCTTTAGGGGAACACATGCCCAAAAAATTGCTTCATCAGAAAAAACAACTTTGGTCCAATCGCGATTTTTGATTTCCTTAGCGCAGGCTTTGCACTTTTCGACTTGCTTTTGAGACAGCAGCGGTTTCAAGGTCGTGGGACGGTATTTCACGTTTGTCTCTTGTAAACGCCGTAGAATAGTGTTGGTACTCATACTACTCAGTCCACTTCGCAATGAAGTTTTTTAACTTTTTAGTTACTTTAGCAGCCAATGAAAACAATAATTTAGGTCCTTTTGGATATTTGTAAATGAAAACTGCCTCGAAACACTTCGGATACTTGGAACTCATTTTGGAATAGACGCTTCCACTTTGATACTTGCACTCCGATGGTACAATCGCATCGCGAAAAAGAGACAGAGATATCTCTTGTACTTTCGAAAAAATGCGTACACTATCTTCTTACACAAACTGTAATACCCAATAGATTAGCTGACTAGTTCAACAACAATGCACAATTACTAATTATTTCCATAATTACATTAATATTAATAACAATTACATTAAGGTTCACAATTGCTTTTGAGAATATTTATACTTTTTATAAGAAATTCAGATTTCAGCAGCGTTCACGAATGCAGTTAAAAAAATTACGAACGTTTCATCTATTCAATTGTTACTTGGAATTTGAAATCTGGCATATATCTTTCAGCAGAATGGTGTATATCCGTATCCTTTGCATTGTTGAGAGGATCATGAATAAATCAAAATATCCCAAAGTAACCGCCCTGCAGATTACTATTGAAACAGAACTTAAATTAGAAAAATGAGTAAGCACCTAGTAATCTAGTTGGGCATGAAAGTACTTGAAGAAGAGAATTACGTAAGTGATTCAGGCTGAGTTTTACTGAATAAATATACTCTAGAGTATTCTCACTAAAGATAAGTAAAATAATTATTTTGCAATTTTAATTATCGAGCAAAAAAATTATTTAAGGATTTTGGTAATGCACCCTGCATATCTTTTCAAAATTTTATTCAAAATAATTTCAGTTGGAGGATTTCTTAGTTTAAATCGATGATATTTTTAACATCTCACGACATCTATTTTTCTTATCATGTTAACATCATCATATTATAATCAAGGTAGGTCTGATTTTGATTTTGTACTTTATAGAAACGTTTCCCTTTTCTCACTCCGGTATTTTCTTGAAAACGGCGAGCGGACTCTCTTGAGTGGATTCTGTAGACTCAAAACGGCGTCCACAAAATGGTTTCTTTAATCGAGGGAGCAGGAGAATGTCACACGGTACCATATCCGATGATTATGGTGCTTGCTCATAAATTCTTTTTCCTCAAATCTGGGCGTGTTTTTCGAACGAACTGTAATACTTAAATGGTGATTACTGATTACAAGATTCGTCATTGGTTAACATGAAAGGCCTTCCTGAACGAAAGAAGCTTCTCTACCATCACCAAAGTCCATATACTGTAAACTCTTGTAAACATTTTTTTGAGCTTCATTGTCGTAACACTTTTTTGATATTTACAATTCATCAGCACAAAACAATTCGTGTTTTAGAAAAAAAGAATGTAAATTCATTTTAAAAAATCGACAAAAAAATTTATTTTTTTTTCAGTTTTTTTCTAAATACTTATATAATTTAAGCGAAATGGTATAAAATTAAGGCGCGCGAATTTTTAAAATAATATTCATCTTACTTTTTAATATAGTATTTCTAATTGTTACATTGATATTTGAAATTTCAAAAATTAAATTAAGTTATATATACATGAACATATTCCAGTTAAGACATATGTATTAACGCAAAATATAAAAATCTCTTTGAAATGCATAAAATTTTCTTCAAGAGCCATTTAGTCTTTAGAAACGTCTAAAACTGGACCAAAAGAACCATTAAAAAACTCCATTTCAATGGAAATTACCGTATAAATACTTTTAAGAAAACCGCAGAAAAACATCCTACACGCATAGACGTCCGTAAATCGAGCTACCCCACGTTCCGGCCAATTGATTCCGAGTTCCGGAACAAATGTTATGTGTTTTTAATTAAAGGTCTAGAATGATCCAAGTACAATTAAAAAAAGCGGGCATATCCCTATTCAATAAAAGGACCTTCGAATCAAAGGAATAATTATTTAGACGTTACCTTGGACTGAGTGCTTTTATCCCTATAACCGTCCCTTATAGTCCTCTTGGGGCAAATATTGTGGAAAAAAGAGTGCAACTAAATTGATTCGGGATACATGTGCAAAAGAGTTCAGGGGAGGATTAATAGGTGGAGATTATGGAAAAGCGGAAGGATAATCGCTTGGATTTTTTCGATTCTTTTTTGTTAAATACTGTAGGTTGAAGGACTATGTTAAAAATAAGTAAGTCTAATACTTGTTCAAATTTGCTCAAGTAAAAACTATTCAGTTAGTTCGTCAACTGCACTAACCCAATTGAGCAGATTTCTTCAAAGACAAATTCACTAAAAGAATTACTATGGACCACCAAGTGACTCTAAGTAATTCCAACTCGCACTACAGGCGCATCAGATGTTGCAGGATCTCACTTCCAAAGGAGAGGCCAACACTGCTGCCATATCGGATGCTATGCCTCTAGTCTCATTACTTTATTTACATCGCTTATGTTTTATCGCTTCGCTTTATTTTCGGAAAAACGCTTGGTATATTTTATATTGCATATCGCTCGTTTCTCTGCCACACTATGCATCAGCAATTGTAAATAACCATCTCTATAAATAAAAATCAATTGCCACATGCATGGCGGAGCATCACTTGAGAACGTCTTGACCGATATGGCTGATTTATTTTTTATTGTGTTCGTAAATTGTATGAAACAAAATTTTTGGAAAATCCACGGAAAAGTCGGAAATTTAGATGGTATTTTTATATGAAAAAAATATTTATGTTAAGTTTTGACGTTTTGACATTTTATGTGAAATGAGGCACAGTTTGAGAGTTTTACTGTCACATGTTTTCATAACAAAAAAAAGAGAAGTGCATGGCTTAAAGGTCTTACAACCAAGCCATTAGAAAAAGAAGTGTGGTATTATATTTTCCTGATTTAACGAAAATATTGTGTTATCGGTGGTATGTTGAAAAGATTATTTTGGTTTCTTTGGAAAAATGCCACCAATAAGGCGTCGAAATACACGTATGATCACAAAATAATGACCAAAGCAGACAAGCAGGCGAACATGAAAGGCGAACATGAAAGACGCTTCAATGTACCGACGTTGAATGAAGTTGCCATTGTGGTTATTAGCGATAATTTGGTATCATATATATATATATATATATATATATATATATATATATATATATATATATATATATATATATATATATATATATATATATATGTATATATATATATATATATATATATATATATATATACAACATCCATTTATACATATATATATATATATATATATATATATATATATATATATATATATATATATATATGTATAAATGGATGTTGGTATATATGAGATCGATAAGGTAGATCGGTAAGGTAGTCAAACAGTGTAGGAGCTCCTACACTGTTTGACTGATCACCATGAAAGTTGGCATATCTAAGTATTTTTTCATGGATAAGGTTTTTACACTATCCATTTTGTTGTAACTCGCCACTAAATGGCGCGGCAGGACACCAACTTCCACACCGTATAATCGATCGCCATGAAAATTGGTATATACAGATATTTGAACACGCTCAATATTTTTGCACTATTTATTGTACCTCGCCACTAGATGGGGCTATAGCGCATTAACTTCTGCACCTTAACTACATCTTTCCCTGCTTACAGCATTTAAATTTTAAAATGCTACCGTACGATAGACAATGTGACTCTATAGATATAGATAAAAGTGAAAGGAAATTTGTATAGGGCCGATAGTTTAACTTGACACAGCTCTCGACATGTAATCGTTGACCATCGAAAAGTAAACTATATGTTGCTTGCTCCAGAGTAGCGCATCAACTTCTACACCTTAACTACATCTTTCCTTGCTTACAGTATTAAAATTTTAAAATGCTACCGTACGATAGACAATGTAGCTCAATAGATATAGATAAAAGTGAAAGGAAATTTGTATATGGCGGGTAGCTTAACTGGACAAAGCTCTCGACATGTAATTGAACGATCTGGATTCGTTGACCATCGAAAAGTCAACTATATGTTGCTTGCTAGGGGGCGGCTCTAGAGTAGGAACTCCAAAAACTCTGTACATCTATACACCGAATCAGAAAACCAAAAATATTGTTTACACACTTGCGTTACGCGAGATGTTAGTATTAGTTTAAATTACTTTAAATTGGTTTGATTATATAGCGAATGGAATAGTTAAAAATATTGTCCGTTCACGTAAATTATAAATAAAAAAAATGTATATAATTTATCATCAATTTATACTAATAAAAATAATAGAATCTTGTCAATATCAATATCAAGGCTTTATAGATTCTACATTATATACAGACATTTTACATACATTTTAGATACATAGAGGTAAGTACATATACGTTGGCAGGACAACGTCTGCCGGGTTCCGCTAGTCTTTTAATAAAAAGGCGACGTAATCATATAATGAGGTCGGACTAAATATAATTCAGATATGTTGTTTTGATAATATTGGCACTTAATTTTGGTCGATTGAAAGATATAAATTTGGTAGTTTCCTAGCTTAAAACGTTTATTAAAAAGATGTATTCAGTAAGACGTTAAGTAAAAGTGATTATTAAAAGGTACCTGCAAATAAAACAAGAGGGGTTATACATTAAAATTAAACATTCTAGTTTAATATATAATTTTGTTATATACAAAAATCACTATATTACTTATACAACTGATCATTTGCTTCGAGACAAGACAAATATTGTTAAAAACCAACCTGTTTCCTTTCCTAGTTGCCAGTTTCAGATGATACATAACCCTACATAAAAATATCTGCCCACTTAATATGATAAAGACTTAATATTTAACCTAACATGACGTAGTCTGATGTAACTAGTTTAAACAAAAACAGGAAAATAATTTTCTTTTAGAAACATTAACACTTTAATGGTTGAATTGGCGTTTTTCTTTTAGATGAAGAAAATACTTTTTAAGAAGGTATTTCCAAAGAAGCAAGAAAGAACTTACGGCTCCGTTGGTTCGACTTCCGGAGCAAATGTTATATGTTTTTAATTAAATGTCTGAGTATATTCGAGTACAATTATAATAGCGAGTATACTTTTTAGTTAAAACGACTTTCGAAATATAAGAACTACTTTTTTCGACGTAGCATTGGGGTGGAGAGTGCTAGCCAATTGATTTACGGTACCCACTATACATAAATATTTAAATCATATTAAAAATATACTTACTACTAAACTAGATCTTCACCCCAAAAACTGAGATGGTTTTTGCTTGTCTACCTTTGTGTTTCTGTAAGTGCTTGCAAAAAATGTAGCAAAGTAAAATGCTGAAAATGTTGTTTTTATTATATTAAGATATTTTTTGTACACTAGTAAGCTAAGCAGAATTCTTACTGTTCTGTTATAAGTCCAAAATGCCACGACTTTATCAGAAAATTAACCAAAAAGTTTAAAGCCCCTGAAAGATTTTTGCTTTGACAAGTACCGAACTATTAATATGAACGAATAATCATTAAATTTATGTGAAATAGTGAGATTATGGGACAATACTGCTTCTATCGTTATGAGGATATGAACATTCAAGGACGTAAACACAGGTCAAGCAAAATAGTCGGCCCTCCCAAAATTTGCCCAAATTTCATATTTTAGTAGGCCCAACCACTTACACTTCGTGGTATGGAAATATGGATGGAAAATCTTGTAGGTGAAAAAAGAAATTAGATAGTGGTGGTTGAAGCTTCCCTTAAAATTAAAATCCCTTAAAACACATAGTTAAAAATAAGTAAGTAAAACATATATTTATTTTTAAACAAAACCTTTTGAATTAATATTTAATTAGCACTAACCTTTCTTACCGACTTTTTCATGTCTCCATAGTAACACTGGTAAACACTTTTTTTGTCACAGAAATTGTGTAATGATATTTATATGTACAAAGTATAATGATATTATACTTTGTACAATTGTACTTATCTACTCTTATTACAAAAACAATGTTATTTTTTCCAGTCACTCTCAGTACTTTTGTGACAGTCTGGGTTGGGTTAAGGGATCTAGATATATTCTCTTTGCTCTGCCAATGATTTGGACGGAACCAACAGATCACGTAAGTGAGCGTTATTTTTGTTTAACTGATATAAACGGTATTACAACAAGTAAAAGATATTACAAGTCAAAACATACGATAAAGTACCCAGACCTATCATCTGCAAAAATACCAATCCCATATAGTACTGTATTGCGTGTGCTTCCTCTTGTGTCCCTCCAAATCAATCAGAAACTCAAGAAGCTTCTGCTAGCCAAGACGATAACTTAGAGACAGAGTACAACTTATGCACCAAGTACGGAGCGTTTGATGTCTCGCGTCGCGTATTTCGTTCGCCTCGCGAATACTTGTTTTAATTTGGGATTTGCTACGTGTGTACACACTGAGTAATACGTTTTAAATAAAAATAATCAACTTTTAATTGCAAACATAAAGGTGTCTGATTTAAAATCTGCTGTTCGCCGACAAAAATGTGTACAATACAAAAAAAAAAAAAATTGTCATAAAAATTTGATATATTTTTAATTTCTCGAACTTCTCATGAACTTTTTTGAATTTTCTCTCTTGATCTGCAGTTATAATAAACTGTTTGAATGGTTTACTCTTCGAAAAACGGTAAATATCTACTTACCGTTAAAGGAATGAATATGTTAAGAAGTGGTTAAATTGACGAAAGTTCTAAAGTTTTTTCCCTTTTATATATATATATATATATATACATATATATATATATATATATATATATATATATATATATATATATATATATATATATATATATATATATATAAGGGAATATTATATATTATATATTATATATATATATATATATATATATATATATATATATATATATAATATGCTTGGCTTTTGTTGATTATGAAAAGGCATTTGATTCAATCTCAAAGCGGGCCATAATGGATGCACTGCTTAATCAAGGTGTAGAGAGAGCCTATGTAAATCTACTAGGATCGATATATGATGAAGCTACAGCGACAGTAGGATGCCTTGAGGATCGCCTTGAGGATCTTGAGGTTGTAATAAATGTAGAGCGGGGCGTACGGCAGGGTGACGCAATATCGCCTCTTCTTTTCTCAGCCTGCCTGGAAGAAGTGTTCCCTAATCTGGATTGGGAACAGGATGAAATAAGGATTAATGGTGCATACTTAAATCATCTTCGATTCGCAGATGATATCGTTCTTCTTTCACAAGACCCAGATGAGCTGCAAAGGCACGTACAAGAGCTGCAAAGGGCTGGGGAACCATTTGGCTTAAAGATAAACCAGCAGAAGAGTCAGGTCATGTTCAATAAATTTGCTGAGGACAAAAGGATTTTTTGAAATTTGTAGATCACTATATATATATATATATATATATATATATATATATATATATATATATATATATATATCTTGGGCAGAGGGTTGGGCAGAGAGAGAAGGGGTTACCGGCCGGGAGGTGGAGCGACGCATTAAATGTGGCTGGCAACCATTTGGCAGGCTCAACATAGTGTTTAAGACCAAACTACCACTTTGCCTGAAAAGAAAAGTCTTTGATCAGTGTGTCCTGCCCATTATGACATACGGAGGTGAGACCTGGACACTTACATCACAGTCAGTTCAAAAACTTCGAGTAGCATAGAGGGGAATGCAAAGATGTATGCTTGGCATTTCTACACGGGATATAAAGACCTACACATGGATCAGAAAACAAACGAAAGTGAGTGACATCGATGGAAGAATAAAGCAATTGAAATGGAAGTGGGCAGGCCATGTAGCGAGGCAATGGGACGAATGTTACATTTAATATTTTCACGGATAGTAGATAATGTTTCTAAATCATTCCGGGTGTCGATACTTTCATTCTGTGGAGAGTTACGACGTTTCGTCAAAATCTCATTTGGCATTTTCAAGTGTTATCCGCTTTGACTGAAGTCCAGACACTTATATTTACGAGCTGTGTAAATAATCTGATGAAACTGGTGGCGTCGCGTTTGATGTGGCAACACTGTTAGGTTCTCCATTATAGGGTAACATTTGATAAGCCTTCAATACGAGTTTGAACTTCCTAAAGTCACTTGATAGTTAGTAGCCCGTAGTAGCATCTTCGTGAACCGGATTTTTCTAATGCGGTCTGAAACTGAGTAACAACAATTTTGAGCAATATTACTATTTTACCAAATATTAAATGTAATTGAAATACATTTTTTTCAAGAATTATGATGGTTCATGGTCAGACAAAAAAAACTTACTTGAGGTGACTAAATTTCAGTGGAAAATACCTTCAAAAAAATTCTGAAAATCATCCTGGACATATAGACATTCATGAATGGAATTACCTCAAGGCTGGTTCGACTTCCGGAACAAATGTTATGTGTTTTTAATTATAAGCCCGGAAAGACCAGAACACAATTAAAAACCGAGTATACTTTGTTATTTAAAAGGATCTTCAAATGAAAAGAATAATTATTTAGAGGTTACCTCGGATATACGACGGCTTCACCTGGAGTTGCTTTTTTTCGGGGAAAATATTGGGTTAATGTGTACCAGCTAATTGATTTCGGATACATGTGGAAAAGAGGATTAATGGGAGCAGATTATGCAAATGCGGGAGGATAATCGTATATATTTTTTTAAATTTGTTTTTATGATAGTGCCAAATAAAACGTGTCTCTTATAATTAGTTTATTTTTATTATATCCTTTAATTGATATGGGATTTGTGAAGGCCATTGTAACCTGATTTTCGTTAAGACATATTGAATTTTGGATAATTTACAACAAATGTTTACATAAAAATTCGGATAAAAATAATTAGATCTATGACGAGTAAATTTGATTTGTTTTATTATTTGCACTAATTTTTCACATCATAACACCACAACACGTTTTAAACGATTCACGTCACATTAAGAAATACATGATTTATTGTTTTATTAAATTAAATCTTCAAAATGTCCACCATTTAAGTCTATGCAAGCATGGTACTGTTCTAACCTATTTTTCTGAACACGTTGAAAAAGTCCGGTTGCTGCTTGTATATAAACTAGACTATTTGACTTACTAACTACTTTAATGCTTGGTTGTAAAAACTATGCTTTTATGGAGGTGGACAATTTAGAATGTTTGGATGCAATAAGTACAAGGAATCCAGGCGCAAATATTGAAATAAAAACCAGAATGAGGGCACAGAAAAAATATATAAGAGTACTTGACATAATATTAGCAATTAAGAACATTTTCAGAAAAGCAGAAACATTAATATAAATAAACAGAGATTTATATGTACATTTACATTATGTTTGAATCTTGCAGATATTACAATTGTTTTGTCACACAGTGCTTTTGTCAAATATGAACTATATTAAACAGTACGAAAACTAGTTTTAAATATAGCGAACATTTACTACGTTGTTCGATGGACAGTTTAGGTGTTAACTTTTCTTACTGTTCGTTTAATTTAGTTCGTATTTGAAAAAGGCACTCTGTATCGAAACAATTGTAATACATACAAGTTTTTTATATAGTGGAAGCTTCGAAAAAAATCATAGTGTGTTTATTTAAAATAAACAGTTAGTATAACAGGAATATACATAACTGTTGTATACATAACTGTTGTAGGACCAGTAGTTAAATATTTTTGCTAAACATGGATGTTCAACAATAACACATATCAAACTCGTTTGGAAATATGACAAAGGAAAATATTTGAAGGAAAGGAGGTTGGTGAGGTATGGACCCGGAAAAATAATATGAAAGTGGAAAAACTATACAAGAAAACCAGTGTACCTAATTTTATGAGAGCCCGAAGATTGTGGTCGCTTGGACACATGACTGAAACAAAAATCCCCAGGCCGTGAGTCTGTAACGGATGTTTTCAACTTTGTTTTCAAAAGATTGAAAAAAAAACGATACAAGATTTCCTTTGTTGACAATGCAGTAAGAAGTGGCGGACCTCACGCGACCAGGACTCCAGCAGTTGTCAAAACGGTTGTTAAAAGAATTTGAGGGCTTGGAGCTTACCGAAGATCAAGCGGGCAGCGAGGTGAGAGTACGGTGGATGAATCAGATAACCCACTCAACTTGTAAAAGTTTGTAACGGCTGAACAAAGGAGGCATGGACGATGAAACGCAATGCCCTTTCTGTTGGATAATCATCGATTACTCACTTTAATTCACTTAGTTAACAGTTTGTCTCCGAATTAATGATATGATTTTCAGATAACAGCTCATAATAAACGATTTCCTTCCAGTTGCGCCAAATCCATTGCATAACCTTCGGATGTAAATTGGCTTTTCCGTTAGATGAAGGGCTATATCCTCGCGTTCCTTATACTCTCTTAAGCTGAACATAATTATAAACAATCGATTTTTCGGCACCTGTAACCATCCCCTTTAGAATTGTATTGATTTCGTTGTTCTTCAATATTGCAAGTAAAAATAAATTCGGTCAATCAAATTTTTCTTCGCTAACTCATGCGGCACTTACACATCGGCCATGTTAATATTTCCTGGTTGCAGTAATTGCTTTGAAACCATTGACTATTTGACTCCAATAATTTGTTCGACTTCCCGTGTTATTTTAAATCGGGCACTTTTAATTAGCGCCAATATTTCGTTGCCATCAGCCTCGGCCATTCGTCCAGACTGGGGTATATTACTAAGATTAGAATTGTTTTCAGGAAAATGCGCCTTATTTTCTGCTTATAAGTTTTTCTCAAGTATCCGCTTATATTGCTTCTATTTAACAACATTTCACATATGAAGTAGGTAACATTTTGGTTTTGCCATGCAATTTAAAACAGGACAAATGGGACAAATTCGTCAAAACAGGACGAACTTTTGCAACAACTCAATATAAATAACTAACAGATTTTTATTTCTTATTGTATTAAAAACTTTTTTAGTTAAATTTATATATTTATTTATTCTGAAAAGGGATATAGAGATATCTAAGATAGAGAGATCTATAAGAATGACAAAGATATAATATTTCATTCTATAAATCAAATGAATCATTTTAACTTCAGATATATCAAATGTAACGTTGTAATTCAACTTCATCCTATTTAAATGGAAAATACAACGTTTTTCTTAAATTATCCAGGGACATTTCGTGGATCCGCTCGGTATTTGTCCCCAGGCAAATACCAAAAAGCAATCAGGACCGAAAACGGCCAGAAGACACAAGACAATGTGCGTAGTGGGTCCGGGCATTTACATCAATTAATTCCTCGACTTAAGGAGGACCAATTTAAATTTTTTAAAGGCAGATCCCTTTATTCTAATTAACCCTGGAAAGTCCCTGACCGTTTGCTAAAACCCGGGTTTGAGACCCCAATCTCAGAAAGGCCGCGTCCTCTCCGTCCTCCGTCTTAACTCTTAACTCGGCATGCATGAAGATTTCCATCGCATGGGTTCAACTATCGACCATTTAAAATCGTCGATATCGATAAACTTTACATTAAATAGTCTGATATGAATGATTTCTAATTCTATAGATTTCACAGTTATCATATATATATATATATATATATATATATATATATATATATATATATATATATATATATATATATATATATATATATATATATATATATATATATA